>OY726530.1:61453464-61966211 GCA_963383655.1 Bathymodiolus septemdierum
GTCCATCATTAGCAGTAGTTGAATGATAAAGGAAGAAACAATCATGGGGGGGGGGGGTCCATCATTGTATAGCAGTAGTTGAATGATAAAGGAAGAAACAATCATGTCCATCATTGTATAGCAGTAGTTGAATGATAAAGGAAGAAACAATCATGTCCATCATTGTATAGCAGTAGTTGAATGATAAAGGAAGAAACAATCATGTCCATCATTGTATAGCAGTAGTTGAATGATAAAGGAAGAAACAATCATGTCCATCATTGTATAGCAGTAGTTGAATGATAAAGGAAGAAACAATCATGTCCATCATTGTATAGCAGTAGTTGAATGATAAAGGAAGAAACAATCATGTCCATCATTGTATAGCAGTGGTTGAATGATAAAGGAAGAAACAATCATGTCCATCATTGTAAAGCAGTAGTTGAATGATAAAGGAAGAAACAATCATGTCATCATTGTATAGCAGTAGTTGAATGATAAAGGAAGAAACAATCATGTCCATCATTTGTATAGCAGTAGTTGAATGATAAAGGAAGAAACAATCATGTCATCATTGTATAGCAGTAGTTGAATGATAAAGGAAGAAACAATCATGTCCATCATTGTATAGCAGTAGTTGAATGATAAAAGGAAGAAACAATCATGTCCATCATTGTATAGCAGTGTTATGATAAAGGAAGAAACAATCATGTCCATCATGTATAGCAGTAGTTGAATGATAAAGGAAGAAACAATCATGTCCATCATTGCATAGCCAGTAGTTGAATGATAAAGGAAGAAACAATCATGTCCATCATTGTATAGCAGTAGTTGAATGATAAAGGAAGAAACAATCATGTCCATCATTGTATAGCAGTAGTTGAATGATAAAGGAAGAAACAATCATGTCCATCATTGTATAGCAGTAGTTGAATGATAAAGGAAGAAACAATCATGTCCATCATTGTATAGCAGTAGTTGAATGATAAAGGAAGAAACAATCATGTCCATCATTGTATAGCAGTAGTTGAATGATAAAGGAAGAAACAATCATGTCCATCATTGAATAGCAGTAGTTGAATGATAAAGGAAGAAACAATCATGTCCATCATTGTATAGCAGTAGTTGAATGATAAAGGAAGAAACAATCATGTCCATCATTGTATAGCAGTAGTTGAATGTAAAGGAAGAAACAATCATGTCCATCATTGTATAGCAGTAGTTGAATGATAAAGGAAGAAACAATCATGTCCATCATTGTATAGCAGTAGTTGAATGATACAGGAAGAAACAATCATGTCCATCATTGTATAGCAGTAGTTGAATGATAAAGGAAGAAACAATCATGTCCATCATTGTATAGCAGTAGTTGAATGATAAAGGAAGAAACAATCATGTCCATCATTGTATAGCAGTAGTTGAATGATAAAGGAAGAAACAATCATGTCCATCATTGTATAGCAGTAGTTGAATGATAAAGGAAGAAACAATCATGTCCATCATTGTATAGCAGTAGTTGAATGATAAAGGAAGAAACAAATCATGTCCATCATTGTATAGCAGTAGTTGAATGATAAAGGAAGAAACAATCATGTCCATCATTGTATAGCAGTAGTTGAATGATAAAGGAAGAAACAATCATGTCATCATTGTATAGCAGTAGTTGAATGATAAAGGAAGAAACAATCATGTCCATCATTGTATAGCAGTAGTTGAATGATAAAGGAAGAAACAATCATGTCCATCATTGTATAGCAGTAGTTGAATGATAAAGAAGAAACAATCATGTCCATCATTGTATAGCAGTAGTTGAATGATAAAGGAAGAAACAATCATGTCCATCATTGTATAGCAGTAGTTGAATGATAAAGGAAGAAACAATCATGTCCATCATTGTATAGCAGTAGTTGAATGATAAAGGAAGAAACAATCATGTCCATCATTGTATAGCAGTAGTTGAATGATAAAGGAAGAAACAATCATGTCCATCATTGTATAGCAGTAGTTGAATGATAAAGGAAGAAACAATCATGTCCATCATTGTATAGCAGTAGTTGAATGATAAAGGAAGAAACAATCATGTCCATCATTGTATAGCAGAGTTGAATGATACAGGAAGAAACAATCATGTCCATCATTGTATAGCAGTAGTTGAATGATAAAGGAAGAAACAATTCATGTCCATCATTGTATAGCAGTAGTTGAATGATAAAGGAAGAAACAATCATGTCCATCATTGTATAGCAGTAGTTGAATGATAAAGGAAGAAACAATCATGTCCATCATTGCATAGCAGTAGTTGAATGATAAAGGAAGAAACAATCATGTCCATCATTGTATAGCAGTAGTTGAATGATAAAGGAAGAAACAATCATGTCCATCATTGCTATAGCAGTAGTTGAATGATAAAGGAAGAAACAATCATGTCCATCATTGTATAGCAGTAGTTGAATGATAAAGGAAGAAACAATCATGTCCATCATTGTATAGCAGGTAGTTGAATGATAAAGGAAGAAACAATCATGTTCATCATTGTATAGCAGTAGTTGAATGATAAAGGAAGAAACAATCATGTCCATCATTGTATAGCAGTAGGTGAATGATAAAGGAAGAAACAATCATGTCCATCATTGTATAGCAGTAGTTGAATGATAAAGGAAGAAACAATCATGTCCATCATTGTATAGCAGTAGTTGAATGATAAAGGAAGAAACAATCATGTCCTCATTGTATAGCAGTAGTTGAATGATAAAGGAAGAAACAATCATGTCCATCATTGTATAGCAGTAGTTGAATGATAAAGGAAGAAACAATCATGCTCATCATTGTATAGCAGTAGTTGAATGATAAAGGAAGAAACAATCATGTCCATCATTGTATAGCAGTAGTTGAATGATAAAGGAAGAAACAATCATGTCCATCATTGCATAGCAGTAGTTGATTGTAAAGGTAGTTGAATGATAAAGGAAGAAACAATCATGTCCATCATTGTATAGCAGTAGTTGAATGATAAAGGAAGAAACAATCATGTCCATCATTGTATAGCAGTAGTTGAATGATAAAGGAAGAAACAATCATGTCATCATTGTATAGCAGTAGTTGAATGATAAAGGAAGAAACAATCATGTCCATCATTGTATAGCAGTAGTTGAATGATAAAGGAAGAAAACAATCATGTTCATCATTGTATAGCAGTAGTTGAATGATAAAGGAAGAAACAATCATGTCCATCATTGTATAGCAGTAGTTGAATGATAAAGGAAGAAACAATCATGTCCATCATTGTATAGCAGTAGTTGAATGATAAAGGAAGAAACATCATGTCCATCATTGTATAGCAGTAGTTGAATGATAAAGGAAGAAACAATCTGTCCATCATTGTATAGCAGTAGTGAATGATAAAGGAAGAAACAATCATGTCCATCATTGTATAGCAGTAGTTGAATGATAAAGGAAGAAACAATCATGTCCATCATTGTATAGCAGTAGTTGAATGATAAAGGAAGAAACAATCATGTTCATCATTGTATAGCAGTAGTTGAATGATAAAGGAAGAAACAATCATGTCCATCATTGTATAGCAGTAGTTGAATGATAAAGGAAGAAACAATCATGTCCATCATTGTATAGCAGTAGTTGAATGATAAAGGAAGAAACAATCATGTCCATCATTGTATAGCAGTAGTTGAATGATAAAGGAAGAAACAATCATGTCCATCATTGCATAGCAGTAGTTGAATGATAAAGGAAGAAACAATCATGTCCATCATTGTATAGCAGTAGTTGAATGATAAAGGAAGAAACAATCATGTCCATCATTGTATAGCAGTAGTTGAATGATAAAGGAAGAAACAATCATGTCCATCATTGTATAGCAGTAGTTGAATGATAAAGGAAGAAACAATCATGTCCATCATTGTATAGCAGTAGTTGAATGATAAAGGAAGAAACAATCATGTCCATCATTGTATAGCAGTAGTTGAATGATAAAGGAAGAAACAATCATGTCCATCATTGCATAGCAGTAGTTGAATGATAAAGGAAGAAACAATCATGTCCATCATTGTATAGCAGTAGTTGAATGATAAAGGAAGAAACAATCATGTCCATCATTGTATAGCAGTAGTTGAATGATAAAGGAAGAAACAATCATGTCCATCATTGTATAGCAGTAGTTGAATGATAAAGGAAGAAACAATCATGTCATCATTGCATAGCAGTAGTTGAATGATAAAGGAAGAAACAATCATGTCCATCATTGTATAGCAGTAGTTGAATGATAAAGGAAGAAACAATCATGTCCATCATTGTATAGCAGTAGTTGAATGATAAAGGAAGAAACAATCATGTCCATCATTGTATAGCAGTAGTTGAATGATAAAGGAAGAAACAATCATGTCCATCATTGTATAGCAGTAGTTGAATGATAAAGGAAGAAACAATCATGTCCATCATTGTATAGCAGTAGTTGAATGATAAAGGAAGAAACAATCATGTCCATCATTGTATAGCAGTAGTTGAATGATAAAGGAAGAAACAATCATGTCCATCATTGCATAGCAGTAGTTGAATGATAAAGGAAGAAACAATCATCTCCATCATTGCATAGCAGTAGTTGAATGATAAAGGAAGAAACAATCATGTCCATCATTGTATAGCAGTAGTTGAATGATAAAGGAAGAAACAATCATGTCCATCATTGTATAGCAGTAGTTGAATGATAAAGGAAGAAACAATCATGTCCATCATTGTATAGCAGTAGTTGAATGATAAAGGAAAGAAACAATCATGTCCATCATTGTATAGCAGTAGTTGAATGATAAAGGAAGAAACAATCATGTTCATCATTGTATAGCAGTAGTTGAATGATAAAGGAAGAAACAATCATGTCCATCATTGTATAGCAGTAGTTGAATGATAAAGGAAGAAACAATCATGTCCATCATTGTATAGCAGTAGTTGAATGATAAAGGAAGAAACAATCATGTCCATCATTGCATAGCAGTAGTTGAATGATAAAGGAAGAAACAATCATGTCCATCATTGTATAGCAGTAGTTGAATGATAAAGGAAGAAACAATCATGTCCATCATTGTATAGCAGTAGTTGAATGATAAAGGAAGAAACAATCATGTCCATCATTGTATAGCAGTAGTTGAATGATAAAGGAAGAAACAATCATGTCCATCATTGTATAGCAGTAGTTGAATGATAAAGGAAGAAACAATCATGTCCATCATTGTATAGCAGTAGTTGAATGATAAAGGAAGAAACAATCATGTCCATCATTGCATAGCAGTAGTTGAATGATAAAGGAAGAAACAATCATGTCCATCATTGTATAGCAGTAGTTGAATGATAAAGGAAGAAACAATCATGTCCATCATTGTATAGCAGTAGTTGAATGATAAAGGAAGAAACAATCATGTCCATCATTGTATAGCAGTAGTTGAATGATAAAGGAAGAAACAATCATGTCCATCATTGCATAGCAGTAGTTGAATGATAAAGGAAGAAACAATCATGTCCATCATTGTATAGCAGTAGTTGAATGATAAAGGAAGAAACAATCATGTCCATCATTGTATAGCAGTAGTTGAATGATAAAGGAAGAAACAATCATGTCCATCATTGTATAGCAGTAGTTGAATGATAAAGGAAGAAACAATCATGTCCATCATTGTATAGCAGTAGTTGAATGATAAAGGAAGAAACAATCATGTCCATCATTGTATAGCAGTAGTTGAATGATAAAGGAAGAAACAATCATGTCCATCATTGCATAGCAGTAGTTGAATGATAAAGGAAGAAACAATCATGTCCATCATTGTATAGCAGTAGTTGAATGATAAAGGAAGAAACAATCATGTCCATCATTGTATAGCAGTAGTTGAATGATAAAGGAAGAAACAATCATGTCCATCATTGTATAGCAGTAGTTGAATGATAAAGGAAGAAACAATCATGTTCATCATTGTATAGCAGTAGTTGAATGATAAAGGAAGAAACAATCATGTCCATCATTGTATAGCAGTAGTTGAATGATAAAGGAAGAAACAATCATGTCCATCATTGTATAGCAGTAGTTGAATGATAAAGGAAGAAACAATCATGTCCATCATTGTATAGCAGTAGTTGAATGATAAAGGAAGAAACAATCATGTCCATCATTGTATAGCAGTAGTTGAATGATAAAGGAAGAAACAATCATGTCCATCATTGTATAGCAGTAGTTGAATGATAAAGGAAGAAACAATCATGTCCATCATTGTATAGCAGTAGTTGAATGATAAAGGAAGAAACAATCATGTCCATCATTGCATAGCAGTAGTTGAATGATAAAGGAAGAAACAATCATCTCCATCATTACATAGCAGTAGTTGAATGATAAAGGAAGAAACAATCATGTCCATCATTGTATAGCAGTAGTTGAATGATAAAGGAAGAAACAATCATGTCCATCATTGTATAGCAGTAGTTGAATGATAAAGGAAGAAACAATCATGTCCATCATTGTATAGCAGTAGTTGAATGATAAAGGAAGAAACAATCATGTCCATCATTGTATAGCAGTAGTTGAATGATAAAGGAAGAAACAATCATGTTCATCATTGCATAGCAGTAGTTGAATGATAAAGGTAGAAACAATCATGTCCATCATTGCATAGCAGTAGTTGAATGATAAAGGAAGAAACAATCATGTCCATCATTGTATAGCAGTAGTTGAATGATAAAGGAAGAAACAATCATGTCCATCATTGTATAGCAGTAGTTGAATGATACAGGAAGAAACAATCATGTCCATCATTGTATAGCAGTAGTTGAATGATAAAGGAAGAAACAATCATGTCCATCATTGCATAGCAGTAGTTGAATGATAAAGGAAGAAACAATCATGTCCATCATTGCATAGCAGTAGTTGAATGATAAAGGAAGAAACAATCATGTCTATCATTGTATAGCAGTAGTTGAATGATAAAGGAAGAAACAATCATGTCCATCATTGTATAGCAGTAGTTGAATGATACAGGAAGAAACAATCATGTCCATCATTGTATAGCAGTAGTTGAATGATAAAGGAAGAAACAATCATGTCCATCATTGTATAGCAGTAGTTGAATGATAAAGGAAGAAACAATCATGTCCATCATTGTATAGCAGTAGTTGAATGATAAAGGAAGAAACAATCATGTCCATCATTGCATAGCAGTAGTTGAATGATAAAGGAAGAAACAATCATGTCCATCATTGTATAGCAGTAGTTGAATGATAAAGGAAGAAACAATCATGTCCATCATTGTATAGCAGTCGTTGAATGATAAAGGAAGAAACAATCATGTTCATCATTGTATAGCAGTAGTTGAATGATAAAGGAAGAAACAATCATGTCCATCATTGTATAGCAGTAGTTGAATGATAAAGGAAGAAACAATCATGTCCATCATTGTATAGCAGTAGTTGAATGATAAAGGAAGAAACAATCATGTCCATCATTGTATAGCAGTAGTTGAATGATAAAGGAAGAAACAATCATGTCCATCATTGTATAGCAGTAGTTGAATGATAAAGGAAGAAACAATCATGTCCATCATTGTATAGCAGTAGTTGAATGATAAAGGAAGAAACAATCATGTCCATCATTGTATAGCAGTAGTTGAATGATAAAGGAAGAAACAATCATGTCCATCATTGCATAGCAGTAGTTGAATGATAAAGGAAGAAACAATCATGTCCATCATTGTATAGCAGTAGTTGAATGATAAAGGAAGAAACAATCATGTCCATCATTGTATAGCAGTAGTTGAATGATAAAGGAAGAAACAATCATGTCCATCATTGTATAGCAGTAGTTGAATGATAAAGGAAGAAACAATCATGTTCATCATTGTATAGCAGTAGTTGAATGATAAAGGAAGAAACAATCATGTCCATCATTGTATAGCAGTAGTTGAATGATAAAGGAAGAAACAATCATGTCCATCATTGTATAGCAGTAGTTGAATGATAAAGGAAGAAACAATCATGTCCATCATTGTATAGCAGTAGTTGAATGATAAAGGAAGAAACAATCATGTCCATCATTGCATAGCAGTAGTTGAATGATAAAGGAAGAAACAATCATGTCCATCATTGTATAGCAGTAGTTGAATGATAAAGGAAGAAACAATCATGTCCATCATTGTATAGCAGTAGTTGAATGATAAAGGAAGAAACAATCATGTCCATCATTGTATAGCAGTAGTTGAATGATAAAGGAAGAAACAATCATGTCCATCATTGTATAGCAGTAGTTGAATGATAAAGGAAGAAACAATCATGTCCATCATTGTATAGCAGTAGTTGAATGATAAAGGAAGAAACAATCATGTCCATCATTGCATAGCAGTAGTTGAATGATAAAGGAAGAAACAATCATGTCCATCATTGTATAGCAGTAGTTGAATGATAAAGGAAGAAACAATCATGTCCATCATTGTATAGCAGTAGTTGAATGATAAAGGAAGAAACAATCATGTCCATCATTGTATAGCAGTAGTTGAATGATACAGGAAGAAACAATCATGTTCATCATTGCATAGCAGTAGTTGAATGATAAAGGAAGAAACAATCATGTCCATCATTGTATAGCAGTAGTTGAATGATAAAGGAAGAAACAATCATGTCCATCATTGTATAGCAGTAGTTGAATGATAAAGGAAGAAACAATCATGTCCATCATTGTATAGCAGTAGTTGAATGATAAAGGAAGAAACAATCATGTCCATCATTGTATAGCAGTAGTTGAATGATAAAGGAAGAAACAATCATGTCCATCATTGTATAGCAGTAGTTGAATGATAAAGGAAGAAACAATCATGTCCATCATTGTATAGCAGTAGTTGAATGATAAAGGAAGAAACAATCATGTCCATCATTGCATAGCAGTAGTTGAATGATAAAGGAAGAAACAATCATCTCCATCATTACATAGCAGTAGTTGAATGATAAAGGAAGAAACAATCATGTCCATCATTGTATAGCAGTAGTTGAATGATAAAGGAAGAAACAATCATGTCCATCATTGTATAGCAGTAGTTGAATGATAAAGGAAGAAACAATCATGTCCATCATTGTATAGCAGTAGTTGAATGATAAAGGAAGAAACAATCATGTCCATCATTGTATAGCAGTAGTTGAATGATAAAGGAAGAAACAATCATGTTCATCATTGTATAGCAGTAGTTGAATGATAAAGGAAGAAACAATCATGTCCATCATTGTATAGCAGTAGTTGAATGATAAAGGAAGAAACAATCATGTCCATCATTGTATAGCAGTAGTTGAATGATAAAGGAAGAAACAATCATGTCCATCATTGCATAGCAGTAGTTGAATGATAAAGGAAGAAACAATCATGTCCATCATTGTATAGCAGTAGTTGAATGATAAAGGAAGAAACAATCATGTCCATCATTGTATAGCAGTAGTTGAATGATAAAGGAAGAAACAATCATGTCCATCATTGTATAGCAGTAGTTGAATGATAAAGGAAGAAACAATCATGTCCATCATTGTATAGCAGTAGTTGAATGATAAAGGAAGAAACAATCATGTCCATCATTGTATAGCAGAGTTGAATGATAAAGGAAGAAACAATCATGTCCATCATTGTATAGCAATAGTTGAATGATAAAGGAAGAAACAATCATGTCCATCATTGCATAGCAGTAGTTGAATGATAAAGGAAGAAACAATCATGTCCATCATTGTATAGCAGTAGTTGAATGATAAAGGAAGAAACAATCATGTCCATCATTGTATAGCAGTAGTTGAATAATAAAGGAAGAAACAATCATGTTCATCATTGTATAGCAGTAGTTGAATGATAAAGGAAGAAACAATCATGTCCATCATTGTATAGCAGTAATTGAATGATAAAGGAAGAAACAATCATGTCCATCATTGTATAGCAGTAGTTGAATGATAAAGGAAGAAACAATCATGTCCATCATTGTATAGCAGTAGTTGAATGATAAAGGAAGAAACAATCATGTCCATCATTGTATAGCAGTAGTTGAATGATAAAGGAAGTAACAATCATGTCCATCATTGTATAGCAGTAGTTGAATGATAAAGGAAGAAACAATCATGTCCATCATTGCATAGCAGTAGTTGAATGATAAAGGAAGAAACAATCATGTCCATCATTGTATAGCAGTAGTTGAATGATAAAGGAAGAAACAATCATGTCCATCATTGTATAGCAGTAGTTGAATGATAAAGGAAGAAACAATCATGTCCATCATTACATAGCAGTAGTTGAATGATAAAGGAAGAAACAATCATGTTCATCATTGTATAGCAGTAGTTGAATGATAAAGGAAGAAACAATCATGTTCATCATTGTATAGCAGTAGTTGAATGATAAAGGAAGAAACAATCATGTCCATCATTGTATAGCAGTAGTTGAATGATAAAGGAAGAAACAATCATGTCCATCATTGTATAGCAGTAGTTGAATGATAAAGGAAGAAACAATCATGTCCATCATTGTATAGCAGTAGTTGAATGATAAAGGAAGAAACAATCATGTCCATCATTGTATAGCAGTAATTGAATGATAAAGGAAGAAACAATCATGTTCATCATTGTATAGCAGTAGTTGAATGATAAAGGTAGAAACAATCATGTCCATCATTGTATAGCAGTAGTTGAATGATAAAGGAAGAAACAATCATGTCCATCATTGTATAGCAGTAGTTGAATGATAAAGGAAGAAACAATCATGTTCATCATTGTATAGCAGTAGTTGAATGATAAAGGAAGAAACAATCATGTCCATCATTGTATAGCAGTAGTTGAATGATAAAGGAAGAAACAATCATGTCCATCATTGTATAGCAGTAGTTGAATGATAAAGGAAGAAACAATCATGTCCATCATTGTATAGCAGTAGTTGAATGATAAAGGAAGAAACAATCATGTCCATCATTGTATAGCAGTAGTTGAATGATAAAGGAAGAAACAATCATGTTCATCATTGTATAGCAGTAGTTGAATGATAAAGGAAGAAACAATCATGTCCATCATTGCATAGCAGTAGTTGAATGATAAAGGAAGAAACAATCATGTCCATCATTGCATAGCAGTAGTTGAATGATAAAGGAAGAAACAATCATGTTCATCATTGCATAGCAGTAGTTGAATGATAAAGGAAGAAACAATCATGTCCATCATTGTATAGCAGTAGTTGAATGATAAAGGAAGAAACAATCATGTCCATCATTGCATAGCAGTAGTTGAATGATAAAGGAAGAAACAATCATGTCCATCATTGCATAGCAGTAGTTGAATGATAAAGGAAGAAACAATCATGTCCATCATTGTATAGCAGTAGTTGAATGATAAAGGAAGAAACAATCATGTCCATCATTGTATAGCAGTAGTTGAATGATAAAGGAAGAAACAATCATGTCCATCCATTGTATAGCAGTAGTTGAATGATAAAGGAAGAAACAATCATGTCCATCATTGTATAGCAGTAGTTGAATGTACATCTGTATGTAATCAGTAACTATTACCACTAAACTTGTGATTTCGAATAGCGCAAAGTGTACTCGACAACTTTACGTTGCCCAATTTGTCCTTGACTTGTGGCAGGTAGGTGATTTTCTCCTAATACTCCGATTTCCTCCACGAATAAAGTGGGGCACCACAAGATAACTGAACTATTGTTGCAAGTGGCGTTAAAAACACTCATAACCCTAATCCTAACCCCCGATAGAGAACATGATTGACTATGAGGCAAACGATGGCTGCAGACAGTTAACTTAGTGGTCGTGATTGTATGATAGTTGGATTTATAATTACCTATGCAATCAGTGCCTATCACCACTAAGTTGCGGGTTCGAATCCAGCTCATGGCGATGTGTACTCGATACAACATTATGTGATGAAGTTTGTCAGTGACTTGCGAAAGGTCGGGGGTTTTCGCCGAGTACTCCACTAAACCTGACCGCCACGATATAACTGAAATATTGTGGAAAGTGGCGTTAATCACCATAACTTTAACATCCAATAAAGAACATGAAAGACTACTTACCACAATGGAAAGTAAATTTGGAGGGTACATTATCCGCTCGAACGGTCCAATATGTTTTACCCAGCATCTAAAAATAGACTTACGTCAGTATGAATTAAATGTAAGAAACAAATGTCACACTGCTAAAACAGTTAAACAATCTATTAAAATAAAATCGTTGAAATAGAGGCAAAAATCGATAACCTCAACACATACACGATCTCTTGGCACATGCACTCTGCTGTTGCAATTACCAGTAGTATATTTCATTCCATATTATTACTATTTTATTTTAAATATTTGATCCCAACACATTGATGACCTATTTATTCTGGTCTTCCACGAAGACCAATTATTTCTTTAGATCATCATGACTAATAGGTTTTAAATAATTATGATAGAAGTGTCAGCTATGACTTGTTTTGGTCTTTAACAACATATTCCAGAGTTCGCGAAAATCGTCGGTCTTGACCGCCAAAATTTTGCTAGAGCCGCCATTTGAACACCTTGCGCCGGTCCCATTGTCCGACCTCTCAGTCCTATGTCTGACAGAAAAATAGAAGGTTTCGCGAACTCTGCATATTCGACCTCCTTAGCTATTAGTCAATTAACTACAAACATTCATTCACCCTGCTATTATACTGTCCACGTGTATGTTGTCTTTCATTTTCTCAATTGTATGTGATCTTTTGGAGTGAAAGCGAATCAGAGCCGGTTTTTTAAAAGATTTTGTTTTTATATGTATTGGCGTTGGAGAACCAATTATCAAGAGAGAATTGGGATCTCATTAACTGGTTTAACACTGCAACATTTATGTGCCTGTCCAAAGTCAGATTTCCAACATCACATGTCGTGGTCTATTTCTAGGTTCAATGATTTGATGCGAGAGGTGATTGTTCGCTTTGTTGACATCGATGAAATTGTTGACCATAACTTTCTTTCCATAACTTTAATAAAAGGTGACAGGGTTATAATGATGTGATTACTTATAACATGCTAACCCAATAGGTTCCTTCTGAAAAAAACAAAAACTTGAGAAAAAAGTTACGTTTCGATACAAAATTATAGAAATTCGTACTTGTAATTGCATATCAGATGATAGCGGATAGTGAGAGCCTCTCGATTTTTTTTCTCAATATGGTTTGGATTTGTATATATGCACATCAATGTAATCTGCAATTATATACGTTATTCAGTAATGTCACATTATATACCCTGTCTGATAGCTGAATAACAGATATATTACGGATGTAACTATTGTTTTTTCTAAATACAAAATCCAACTGTATTAAATAAATTTGCGTCTTTTATTTTCATTTTCGTATTTCTAGATGTCTCTTTCCGTACCTTTGACGTCATTCTTCAATGACGTCAAAATATGTGTCACGTCATATTTCATGTATGGAGTGTCTCATGAGGGAAAATACTGTACTAAACTTCTAAATCAATACAGTTTCATATGTAGTAAATTTTATAAACTTTATAAATATAACATTAATATATCACATAACAAAACAACGGGTTTGCGAAACAGTTTCAATAATTTAAATGTTAACAACATGTAAATAAAACCTTGGTGTGGCCCCATGACGTCGAAAGTTTTCAAGGCTCCACGTTTTGTTTATTTGTTATGGTACAGCAGTGGAACATAGGAGTTTGCTGAATCGATCAGGTATTTGTGACGGAATTAACCGTTGTAATATTTTTTTGTTCATGCAGCCGTTTTGATTATAAAAACAGCATTTAATTTGGTAAACATACATTTATTATTCCGTATTATACCATTGATTCAGTGAAGCGTAATGTTTTGTCGTCCATGTTTCAATCGTTTTTGGGGACTGAAATAACCCTAACCCTAACCCTAAACCCTAACCCTAACACTAACCCAATCAGTGATTCTAGGTGATTGAATTTTCAAATCCATTCTATATGTAATACTGACTCATAATTACCTAGATACTTACTCATAATTACCTAGATACTTACTCATAATTACCTAGATACTTACTCATAATTACCTAGATACTTACTCATAATTAGCTAGATACTGACTCATAATTACCTAGATACTTACTCTTAATTACCTAGATACTTACTCATAATTACCTAGATACTTACTCATAATTACCTAGATACTGACTCATAATTACCTAGATACTTACTCATAATTACCTTGATACTTACTCATAATTACCTTGATACTCATAATTACCTAGATACTTACTCATAATTACCTAGATACTTACTCATAATTACCTAGATACTTACTCATGATTACCTAGATACTTACTTCTAATTACCTAGATACTTACTCCTAATTACCTAGATACTTACTCCTAATTACCTAGATACTGACTCATAATTACCTAGATACTTACTCATAATTACCTAGATACTTACTCCTAATTACCTAGATACTTACTCATAATTAGCTAGATACTGACTCGTGATTACCTAGATACTTACTCATGATTACCTATATACTTACTTCTAATTACCTAGATACTTACTCCTAATTACCTAGATACTTACTCCTAATTACCTAGATACTGACTCATAATTACCTAGATACTTACTCATAATTACCTAGATACTGACTCATAATTACCTAGATACTTACTCATAATTACCTAGATACTTACTCCTAATTACCTAGATACTTACTCATAATTACCTAGATACTTACTCATGATTACCTAGATACTTACTTCTAATTACCTAGATACTTACTCCTAATTACCTAGATACTTACTCCTAATTACCTAGATACTGACTCATAATTACCTAGATACTTACTCATAATTACCTAGATACTGACTCATAATTACCTAGATACTTACTCATAATTACCTAGATACTTACTCATAATTACCTAGATATTTACTCATAATTAGCTAGATACTGACTCGTGATTACCTAGATACTTACTCATAATTACCTAGATACTTACTCGTGATTACCTAGATACTTACTCATGATTACCTAGATACTTACTCATAATTACCTAGATACTGACTCGTGATTACCTAGATACTTACTCATAATTACCTTGATACTTACTCTTAATTACCTAGATACTTACTCATCATTACCTAGATACTTACTCATAATTACCTAGATACTGACTCATAATTACCTAGATACTTACTCATAATTACCTTGATACTCATAATTACCTAGATACTTACTCATAATTACCTAGATACTTACTCATAATTACCTAGATACTTACTCATGATTACCTAGATACTTACTTGTAATTACCTAGATACTTACTCCTAATTACCTAGATACTTACTCCTAATTACCTAGATACTGACTCATAATTACCTAGATACTTACTCATAATTACCTAGATACTTACTCATAATTACCTAGATACTTACTCATAATTAGCTAGATACTGACTCGTGATTACCTAGATACTTACTCCTAATTACCTAGATACTTACTCATAATTACCTAGATACTTGCTTATAATTACCTAGATACTTACTCCTAATTACCTAGATACTTACTCCTCATTACCTAGATACTTGCTTATAATTACCTAGATACTTACTCATAATTACCTTGATACTCATAATTACCTAGATACTGACTCCTAATTACCTAGATACCTACTCATAATTACCTTGATACTTACTCCTAATTACTTAGATACTTACTCCTAATTACCTTGATACTTACTCCTAATTACCTAGATACTTACTCATGATTACCTAGATACTTACTCCTAATTATCTAGATACTTACTCCTAATTACCTAGATACTTACTCCTATTTACCTAGATACTGACTCATAATTACCTAGATACTTACTCATAATGACCTAGATACTTACTTCTAATTACCTAGATACTTACTTCTAATTACCTAGATACTTACTCCTAATTACCTAGATACTTACTTCTTATTACCTAGATACTTACTCCTAATTACCTAGATACTTACTCCTAATTACCTAGATACTTACTCATAATTACCTAGATACTTACTTCTAATTACCTAGATACTGACTCATAATTACCTAGATACTTACTCATAATTACCTAGATACTTACTTCTAATTACATAGATACTTACTCCTAATTACCTAGATACTTACTCATAATTACCTAGATACTTACTCCTAATTACCTAGATACTGACTCATAATTACCTAGATACTTACTCATAATTACCTTGATACTTACTTCTAATTACCTAGATACTTACTCCTAATTACCTAGATACTTACTTCTAATTACCTAGATACTTACTCCTAATTACCTAGATACTTACTTGTAATTACCTAGATACTTACTCCTAATTACCTAGATACTTACTCCTAATTACCTAGATACTTACTCCTAATTACCTAGATACTTACTCCTAATTACCTAGATACTTACTCATAATTACCTAGATACTTACTCCTAATTACCTAGATACTGACTCCTAATTACCTAGATCCTTACTCCTAATTACCTAGATACTTACTCATAATTACCTAGATACTTACTCCTAATTACCTAGATACTTACTCATGACTACCTAGATACTTACTCCTAATTACCTCGATACTTACTCCTAATTACCTAGATACTTACTCCTAATTACCTTGATACTTACTCCTAATTACCTAGATACTTACTCATGATTACCTAGATACTTACTTATAATTACCTAGATACTTACTCCTAATTACCTAGATACTTACTCATAATTACCTAGATACTTACTCCTAATTACCTAGATACTTCTTCATAATTACCTAGATACTTACTCCTAATTACCTAGATACTTACTCATAATTACCTAGATACTTACTCCTAATTACCTAGATACTTACTCCTAATTACCTAGATACTTACTCATGATTACCTAGATACTTACTCCTAATTACCTAGATACCGACTCCTAATTACCTTGATACTTACTCCTAATTACCTAGATACTTACTCATAATTACCTAGATACTGACTCCTAATTACCTTGATACTTACTCCTAATTACCTAGATACTTACTCCTAATTACCTAGATACTTACTCCTAATTACCTAGATACTTACTCCTAATTAACTAGATACTTACTCCTAATTACCTAGATACTTACTCATGATTACCTAGATACTTACTCCTAATTACCTAGATACTTACTCCTAATTACCTAGATACTTACTCCTAATTACCTTGATACTTACTCCTAATTACCTAGATACTGACTCCTAATTACCTTGATACTTACTCCTAATTATCTAGATACTTACTCCTAATTACCTAGATACTTATTCCTAATTACCTAGATACTTACTCCTAATTACCTAGATACTTACTCCTAATTACCTTGATACTTACTCCTAATTACCTAGATACTTACTCCTAATCACCTTGATACTTACTCCTAATTACCTAGATACTTACTCCTAATTACCTAGATACTTACTCCTAATTACCTAGATACTTACTCCTAATTACCTTGATACTTACTCATAATTACCTAGATACTGACTCCTAATTACCTTGATACTTACTCCTAATTACCTAGATACTTACTCCTAATTACCTAGATACTTACTCCAAATTACCTAGATACTTACTCATGATTACCTAGATACTTACTCCTAATTACCTAGATACTTACTCATAATTACCTAGATACTTACTCCTAATTACCTAGATACTTACTCCTAATTACCTAGATACTTACTCATGATTACCTAGATACTTACTTCTAATTACCTAGATACTTACTCCTAATTACCTAGATACTTACTCCTAATTACCTAGATACTTACTCCTAATTACCTAGATACTTATTCATGATTACCTAGATAGTTACTCATAATTACCTAGATACTTACTCCTAATTACCTAGATACTTACTCCTAATTACCTAGATACTTACTCATAATTACCTTGATACTTACTCCTAATTACCTAGATACTTACTCATAATTACCTAGATACTTACTCATAATTACCTAGATACTTACTCCTAATTACCTAGATACTTACTCATAATTACCTAGATACTTACTCATAATCACCTAGATACTTACTCCTAATTACCTAGATACTTACTCATAATTACCTAGATACTTACTCATAATTACCTTGATACTTACTCCTAATTACCTAGATACTTACTCATAATTACCTAGATACTTACTCATAATTACCTAGATACTTACTCATAATTACCTAGATACTTACTCATAATTACCTTGATACTTACTCCTAATTACCTAGATACTTACTCCTAATTACCTAGATACTTACTCATAATTACCTAGATACTTACTCCTAATTACCTAGATACTTACTCATAATTACCTAGCTACTTACTCATAATTACCTAGGTGTAAACGAATAACTACGTAGATTATAACAGGTACAGACGATCCACCTGTAATATGAATGTCAACATGTAGATACTTAGACCATATCTTAACTGTAAACAATCTTAATGTTCATACCTTTGTTGATCAAATTCATCACAAGAAACTTACGTTGAATAAGGTTAATATAACAAGCGTCTTGTGTCAATTTTTGATTTAAGCATATCTCTTGTTCATTATGACTTTGACACACGCGTTTACGATAAAACATACTATTTTCATTTCCCTGTCGCAAATTTTCCTTTTTTTCATCATAGTGTATGTGTTTCTTAGTTAATTCGCTTCAATATTTTGCAAACATTAACAATCTTATGCTTAAATAGTTCAAAATCTGATAATTAAAACGAATTTTGGCATAATATTAAGGAAAAATTGTTGAAAATCGCTGTAGACGCGTAACTATATTGTTGCACATAAACTGAGTAAAATTGCCTAACAAAATAACGAATTGCACAAAATTTTCTCTTGTTTCGCAAGTAACGACGGAAAAGTCCGCCAATTACGCGTACGCGTGGGATTATGACGTTACGCTTGATTCCCATTCAAGATGGCCACCTTCCAGATGAGGTTTGAGATGTAGACGCTGCAATTTATCGGAAAATTATAGTTCACTCTCTGAGACAGATTTACTTTGCAAAAAATATAGACAATCTGCTAGTACAACTAATAGGTAATTCAATTAGTATATTTATATTCATTCAGCATTATGTTACTATTTTTTGTTCAATATTTGTATTCAACAGTTTGATGACATTTGTATTCTGGTTTCCCATGTAGACCATTAATCTGATTGACCTTGCTATTATACTATCTATGTATATGTTGTCATTCACCTTTGTGATAGTATTTTAGTATTTGGTATTTTTGAGTGGAAGCGAATATGTGCAGGGTTTTTTTTATCGTTTGTTTATATATGTATTGCCGTTGAAGATCCAGTTATCAAGATGGGAGCGTTGAGATCCCATTAACTAGTTTAAGGGAATACGATACAGTAGCAAGGGCAGATAATTACCTTACCGAATACCGCATGTTGTTTTCGCGACGTCACAGTAACGAGCGCGACATTTTCCGCGGAAGTTGCATCGACGTCATAAAAAGCCGATTGCGTAAAAATTTGAAAGCACCTGCTTCAAGCCGAATAATGCCGTTTTTAAAAATAAACAAGCAAACAAACAAAACTAAACTGAGACAAAACATGTGGTGTTCATTTGCTGAACAACTCTGTTTCATATCTGTGAAGGTAATAATTGGTACACGAGTTATGTGCATATTTTGAATAAGTTATTCTCGTCAGTAGTTCTTGAAATCTACATGTAAATGATTGAATATCCAAATAAATATACAAAAACACACACAATGATGTGAAGCACAAACAACCGAAAAGAGGACTTGATTAACGCCGGGTATTCGGATACTCGAAACCGGTGGGGACACTATGAATTCGGTGCAATCTAATATTTTGAATGTTTTCATTGGTCAATTTAGAATTTTTGTACACTACATACCGCGGAACATTCTTCTCCGTGTTCCATTGTAGAATGCTCCGCCCTCTGTAGTGTCCACAAATTCAAAATTATAATTAAAGACCGACCATTTAACTTGAAGGAGGGGGGCATGGTTTTTTCCTAAATGTCCCCCCTTTTTGTGTCCTTACTCCGGCATTTTTTTTCTCTCCATGAACTCCTTTCTCAAACCCCTTTCTCCCTATTTTCCTTTACACTGTTCCGCTTTAAATTGAACGTGAGGCAAGGCAAGAAAAGATGTGTTTATACAGTATATCACCAAATTTACCAAAGTACAGTCACATGTTAGTTTAAAAAATCTGGAGTTGGTAAAATCAAACTAGGCTAACGGGATTATAAGAATCCCGGACTGACTTACATTCGTGTAAAGGAAGTGTTTTACGATCATGATCATTGCCCTTTTGTAAACATTTACTGTAGGGCTTCATACGATGGTTAGTTTTTGCCATCTGCCGCATCGAAACAATACTATAAGATTGATATTTTTTTATCAATGTGTGACGTAAAAGTGTTTTTAACATTTACATTCACTGAATATGGTACTGTTTTGACAGCTATTCTACCTATTTTGTTCCTGTATTTAAATACTGTTATAGTGACAGCCGGAGACTTTGAACCGTAATGAGAGCGGGAGGTTTGGCGCTTTAAAATCTGATTTAACCCACCATTTTTTTTAGAAATGCCTGTACCAAGTCAGGGTCATTACGGTTTTCACAGTTTTCCGGTTGTTGACTGATTTTGTCTGTTTATATAATTATGAGTTTTGACTTTCCCTTTGTAAGATTGTTCTGGGCATGCGGGAACTGGGCATGCGCATGATACAGCTAGATTGGTAAACGAGTTCTCCGAAAAATGGGATCAAAATGATGGATAACACAAATATTTATTAAATTAAAACGTCCCATGAAGTATCTGGGGAGTTTAACAATACTAACTCCGAAAATTGAATATAAAATACGATTGTTAATCTTCAGTTAATCTTCAGTATTTAGATCGAAAGTGTCAACTAATAAACAATAACAACAAATATGGCCACCTCCATGAAACAAAACAATAGTGATGAAGTACTTTTAAATTCAGGTTCTAAGTCAATAGCAATAAATGAAACGCCCAAGTCAAACAAAAGGCCATTACCCGACAGTCCTAATGACTTACCTGCCACCCAGATGCAGGAAGGTAGACAAATACGTCGCCGTAACTCTGTTGGTGATTTGCGAGAGGGTGATCAAAAAACAACTAAGCCGCCAGTACAAAGAAAAAATGTAACTGACAAAGTCATAGATGCCCTTACTAGTACGGATGTATTAGATAAGATTATGCCAGTATTGACACAAAAAATTACTGAAACTATTGAATCTGTGATAGAGTCAAGTATTCAATCATGTGTTGACAGTAACATTAAACCCCTTATTGAAACTGTTAAACGTCAACAAATAACCATCAACGAACAGCAAGAAGTAATAGATGGACATTCCAAACAATTAACCGAACAATCAGATAAAATCACCAAACTTGAGCAGAAAGTCTTAGAACAGGGTCGATCAAAGAAGGAGCAAAATGCTGAAATCAATGCTCTATTTAATAAAATTTCAGAACTAGAAATAAGAGTGGAAAACCGAGAACAATATTCAAGGAGAACAAGCCTGAGATTCCACAATATTAAAGTCCCAGTAGATCAAAGGGGGAACATTATTCATCCTGTAGACACTGATGACCTGGTATTACAAGTATGCAATACTAAGCTTGGTCTAAACATCATCAAAACTGACATAGGCAGATTCCATGTGATAGGCAAAGTAAACAAGGGAAAATCACAAGTCATTGTGAGATTTCTGTCTTATAGGACCAGAAACAGTGTGTACACCAACAAGAAATCCCTCAAAGGTGACCAAGATGGTGTCTTTATTACTGAGAATCTGACAAAATACAGGACTGAACTAGTGAAACGACTTTCCCAACTCAAATTCCATCGTCAAATATACACATACTGGACCTCTGATGGCCGAATATATGTGAACAAACTTGAAAGTAGCAGAAAACAATTAGTTACAAACTTTGATGATATAGAAAATATTGAATGTTCAGTACATGAACAAACAGCTTCACAAACAAGTGACACTGAAATTTATCATTAACTATTGAATTAAAACAAAAATAAACTGCTGATATACTCAATTATACATTTTTCATAGATGTAGATTTTTTTTTTGCAAGGTTTATATTGTGTTAGTGTAAAGAAAATTGTCATTGTTTTCTTATATATATTAATACATGATGTGTTCAGCATTAATGATATAGTTACATATAACTTATTATATATGGCAATTATTTTAATGTTACATATTTGCATTCTGTTAAAATTGTCAACATGTTGTCATACCTTCATATGCCCCTTTACGATATTATGCTATGTCCAATCAAATCTTCCCAGAAAATGTATCATTGATTTGTAAAATAACAGGGAGCTTCTCAAAATTGTACTTTTCAAGGTTCCATTAGGGAATCCGCAACATTTATTAAGATTAAAGTGCTTATATATTTAAATAATACCCATTGTATTATTGATATAGTATTGTGTTGGTCGATTAATATCCATTATTGTTACTGCCTTTTTTATATTTATTTTGAATGCCCTTTCTCAGTTACAGTATTTTTGTAAACAATTTCCATGCCTTATGATTAACTGCTTCAAAATATAAATAGCCTTTTGTAATGAAAGTATTGAAGTACGCATGTCTAATGATTGTACAAAGTGTGAGGGTTTGTTCGACTTGCCGTAGAAAAAAAATGGTTTTTTTTTTCTGTTTTTGGTTGTTGTTTTTTTTTTCAATAACTTTTTAAGAAGATTCTCATGTAAAAAATAAAGTCTTGAATCACTTACATAAGCCTATAGTGGTACCATGCAAATTTAAATCTGATCTCAGCTGCAGCAAAGCCAGTGAATTTATACGATTTTTTTTATATTTTTTGTTTAACCTTGTAAAATGAATGGAGCACACAATCCTTAACCTGTATTGTACATTTGATAAAAGATATTTTTGTTAGTTGAGTGACTTATTATATGAAATTATTGTTGCGTTTGTTTTTCTTTTCCTTTGTGTGGGATATTTATCTCAATATTTTTCTAAATAGTATAATATATATTTTAGTCTACTCGGGATACCATATAATTATAGAAAAAATAAATATATTTTGGAGTACAGACATCTCGGTTCTAATTGCTGCAATGTTTTATTTACAAAAAAAATATTATGTACAACGAATTAGAAAATTATCAAATTGATTTCAAATATTTATTTTTGTCAATTTTTTTTTTACAAATGACGTATACTAAAAAAGGTATTGTCTGTCTATTAATCATGGGTCGTAAATAAAGATCCCATTTGACATCTGTGAAACAAATTTCTCCACATGCAAATTTGGTCTCATTCATACCATTGTGAGTACTTTAACATGTATTTAATTTGTTTTTTGTGTTATAATATGTATATATGTTCTAATTTTTTAAGTGGATTCATAGATGTGAGTGTTCAAACAATATTGAAATGTAGCAATGGTCGTACTGATTTTATCCCTGAAATGCTAAATCCAAATGGGTAATAGTATAGAGGATTACAGGGCGGCCATTGGACTGTTTAATACTAAGAAAAGGTGTCTGTATGGACTGGTAAATTGTTGGGCAGAATCATATCAAC
The DNA here is from genome assembly GCA_963383655.1 of Bathymodiolus septemdierum. NCBI lineage: Eukaryota > Metazoa > Mollusca > Bivalvia > Mytilida > Modiolidae > Bathymodiolus > Bathymodiolus septemdierum. The sequence goes on from OY726530.1 coordinate 61,477,106, forward strand.
AAATTATATTAATTAACTTACAGTGTTCAGCTCTTGTCTTATCCCTGTTTCTTCTGCAGAGTACGATTCCGGAAATTAATATAGTTTTCCTGTTATATATATTACAATTTATCCTAATTATAGGTGATGTAGAAACACATCCTGGTCCTGGTACGTATAATTCGAATCCACCGGTGAACATTACCAATAATAATGTAAACAAATATATTTCCATATGCAATATAAACATTAGAAGTGTTAGAAACAAATTACACTTTCTCCAAAATTTCGCAGATGAATATGATATACTTTGCGTCACAGAATCCCATTTAGATGTGAATATAAATAACGATGATTTATCACTTGATTTCTTTTCAAAAATCTTCATCAGAAAGGATCGTAATAACTCAGGCGGTGGACTTCTCATTTATTTTAAAGATGATATATTTGTTGAACGTGTAACTGACTTAGAAAACGACACTGACGAAACTATCTGGGTAAAAGTGCGAGCTAGAGGTCAAACCTTCCTTTTGTGTAACACTTATCGACCTGAATGGACGGACAATGAATACTGGACACGATTAAATCATGCAATAGGGATGGGTTACCAGGTAAACGATAATATTGTGATTTTGGGTGATTTGAATTCCGACTTATTTATAGCTAATAATAATAAATTAATAGAAACTATGATGTTGTTTAGCTTAATAAATATTATCAGTAAACCCACAAGAATTACAGCTCATAGTAATACTTTTCTTGATCCTATTATTATTAGTGATACTATGAATTATATATATTCTGATGTTTTAAAAATACCATCAGAAATTAGTGATCACGATGCCTCTGTGGCTTTTTTACAATGTCCAAAGAGTGTTTCTGTTTCATTCAAACGGGAAGTCTGGTTATATGACAAAGTTGATAAACAAAAATTTATTGAAAAACTAGAAATAGTTGACTGGATAACCCTCCTCTGCCAATTTGATGATGTAGATGACATGTGTAATCAATTTACCAAAACATTTCTCGAATTGGCAAGGGAGTGTATTCCAACCAAGACAGTTATTGTTAGATATAATGACAAACCGTGGTTCACCAGTGAAATCCGGAAAGAAATACGTATCAGGGACCGACTTCGTAAAGTAATGTTAAAATATCATAGAAACTCGGATATTTGTAAATATAAAAAACAGAGAAACAGGGTAAATAATTTTAAAAAGATGGCAAAAGAAAATTTTGAAATCAACTTAGATAACATTATTCTTGAAAATGCATCAAATAATAAAACTTATTGGAAAATTATGAAAATGTTTTTAAAGTCAAATAAAGGATCTGGTAATCTCCCCCCTCTTCAAAACATAATTAATGATAAAAATTTAGAAGAGTTCGCCTATGATGACGAGGAAAAATGTGATTTATTAAACAAGTACTTTGGTTTTATATCCAAATTGGATGAAGCAAATGCGCCCCTCCCCGATATCGAACTGAAAACAAATAATAATATAACTGATATTAATGTAAGTATCCAAGAAATTTCTGACATAATACAACTTCTTCATCCAAATAAGGCATCGGGGCCGGATGTCATCAGCCATAAAATGTTAAAACTATGTCCAAATAGTATAGCATTGCCTTTACAAATAATATTTAATAAATCACTCCACGAAAGTAAATATCCGACGAACTGGAAACTAGCTCATGTTATTGCAGTATTTAAAAAGGGGGATTCTTCATTGCCGTCTAATTACAGACCTATATCGCTTATAAGTTGTGTTGGGAAAATAACGGAGAGAGTTATATACAAACATGTTTATAACTATCTCCACCAAAATAAACTTATATATGAATATCAATCCGGTTTTCTTCCTAAGCATTCAACAGTACATCAGTTATTAGAAATCTATAATAGCATTTTAAATTCATTGGAGAAGAAGGAAGCAAATTGTTTTGTATTTTGTGACTTTTCTAAGGCATTTGATAAAGTTTGGCACCGAGGTCTTTAACATAAAATGAAAGCATATGGGATAACTGGAAATTTAATTAATTGGTTTAAAAGTTATTTAAAAGCCAGACGACAAAAAGTTGTTATTAAAAATAAATCTTCAGCATATTGTGAAATATCTGCCGGTGTTCCACAAGGCTCTGTCCTTGGCCTCTCTTATTTATTATCTATATAAATGATATTGCTGACAAACTTATATCACTGAGCAGACTATTTGCAGATGACACTTCGTTTGGTTATTCAAATCAGGACACAATGCAGTTGAAAAATGTTATTGCTCATGATTTGAATGAAATGGATATATGGTCCAAAAAATGGCTTATGTCATTTAATCCTGACAAAACAGAAATCATGACTTTCTCTAATCGTAGCGTTCCAGAGAATCTTGATTTCTCTTTTAATGGAAAATCAGTGCCCATTACCACCTCTCATAAACACTTAGGTGTTACATTTAGCAATGATGCTAAGTGGAATAACCATGTTGATAATATTAAAAGTAGTGTATCTAAACATTTGAACATTCTACGTAAATTGAAATACCGTGTTAGTCGCACTAATTTAGATAAACTATATCTTGTGTACATTAGACCACTTTTTGAATATGCATGTGAACTATGGGATAACTGTGGGATTGGAAATTCACAAAAACTGGAACAACTTCAACTGGAAGCTGCCAGAATTGTTACAGGCTTACCTATTTTTACCAAAACTGAAATTTTATATAGAGAGACAGGTTGGGAATTATTATCTGCGAGACGGAAGAGAAGGAAACTTCAACTTTTTTATAATATAGTTAATAAAAATACACCTAATTATCTTTGTACATTGATTCCCCCCACCATACAACGTACGTCAGTATATCCGTTGAGAAATGGGAATGATATTATTTTACCTTTCTGTAGACTGTCTTCGACTAGTGATTCCTTTATCCCCTCCACAATAAAAATGTGGAATAGTTTAAATAACAATATTCGAAACGTTGATACTTTATCAAAATTCAAATCTGAATTAAAGAAAATCGACGAAGCTGAAAATCATTCTGTCCCTAAGCATTTTTTCAGTGGTCCTCGAAAATTAAATATTATTTTAACTCAGCTAAGAAATTCAGCTTCGTTTTTTAATTTTGATTTATTTCGAGTTGGAATCGTATCTGACCCATCTTGTCGATGTGGTGCAGCCCTTGAAAATTTAAAACATTTCTTTTTGGATTGTCCTATATACATACAAGCCAGAACTATATTGATAGGTAATATCAACAGGGTTACAACTTGCTACACTCTAGATATTGAATTTCTGACATGTGGCAGTGATAATTTAACTTGTGAACAAAATTGTATTATATTTAAATATGTTTTTGATTATATTAAATGTTCAAAAAGATTCCTTATTGTATAACTGGAATTGAATTGGGTGAACATGCACATCATATGAATCCATCTTAATTTTCTTTTTCTTTCTGTTTGTGAATATTTATCATTGATTCGTTATTAGTGCTACATATAGTAATGCATGCCTTTTATGTACTTCTTTATTGTAACATATTGTAATTTGGAGAAGACTTCATAAGTTTGTTTAACTTGTGTCTAATCCATTTTGTCTGTTTAATTGGCAAATAAAATATGTTTAAACTAAACTAAAAAGATTGTTCGGAGTCCGGTAATTTTGTTATTACCCTTATTGATTGATTTTTGATTTTTGGTGTTTTAACGCCACTTTCAACAATATTTCAGCTATATCATGGCGACCAGCTTTAGTGGTGGAGGAAGCCGGAATACCCGGAGAGAACCACCGACCATGAGCAAGCAACTGGTAAACTTTATCACTTGCGGCTGCGAGTCGAGTGCACCCTTTTTTGTAATTTACAAAACTGGGTGCGAACCCACGCCGTATTGGTGATAGGCTTGTATGAGTTGTTAGATCCAACGACCTAACTCATTGAGCAACCCCAAGACAACAATACTCTGAGGACCAATACTTCCGATCACTTCCTGCAATTTTCATCTTTTCGTCACACAAATATGCCTCGCCTCGTCTAACGAAAGGATGATGAATGCTATCGTCTTTCCATCCCACAGATTTGCGTTTTGGCTTCTTTTTTATTTTACTGTAGGACAATGAAAATAAATTAGACATTTACTGCTTGCTCTCCTTTCGCCTCGAAAATAATAAACCTCAAATTTCTTTTCGTTATATGGTCGTAAAGGTATCTTTAAAAGGCGTATAAATATGTTTCATAGAATTCATTTATTGGTGAGAATATTATATAATTTTTTGTCATGCAGACTATAGCCGTTCTCTTTCATCCAATCTAAGGAAAACTGCGAGAAAGACTCCACGACGTTTTACCTATTAAAATACATTGTAGGGCAATTTGGCGCCGAAATTGACGATGTCTAGGTTAGTCATGAAAAATGCACGGTTTTTGTTCTGTAGCTAAAAAACAAGCACATGTACCCCCTTACTTTTTGTTAAAATTCTAAATAAAATCATTGCGAGAATATCATGACAAAATATTAAGAAAATATCAATTGGTATTTTTTTTCTACATGCAAATTTATTCATGAAGAAACCACTAAATAATCCATATTCCACAAATAAGTAGAATTTTTGGACTACTTAATCTATTATTGGCAATGTACATGTTCATCATCTTTGAACGAAATTATCATAGGAAGCTATTGCAAAAAACCGGATGCAATTATCTTTTACCGTTTTGAAATTGTGATATTTTCTTTACCGCTATAAAAATCCGTATTTTAAAAATTTGTCGAAAAATGGTCGAAATTCGATCGTAAATATCTCGAAAACTAAGTCACGAAGGTATATTTTTCTTTTCATATTTGGAAAGAGCATATCGAAATTGACCAAATCAAGAATTTTCATGAAAAAATCAATTGGCAATCCCTACTGTATCGTATTCCCTTAACCGGTGCCTATCCCACGTCAGGGTCTGGATTTCCAACGTCATATGTCGTGGCCCTTTTTGTGGTCAGCGAGTTCAGTTATAAAAGGAGAGGTGATTGTTCACTTTGTTGATATTGGTGGAATTGATTACAATCACTGTTTAAATGTTCTTTTTTAATAAATGCTTTAATGTGGAATTTTAGAGAAAAAAATCTTGATGACAGGTGTCACTGTGCCATTTAATATAAATAATGTATGTAGTGGCTAGGGGTTATTGGTGTTTAAGCCACTTCCAACATGAATTTAGATATATTGTGATGCTCAGTCTTATTGGTGGAGGAAACTGAAGTGTTGGGAAAAACGCACATCACCACGTGCGGAAATCGAACACCCAATTGTAAGAATGATGGTGTAATTTATTTGAAGAGTTCATATGTTTTCCATCTTAGATTAATGTATGGACAAAATTGCATTTATTTAAAATATAACTTACCCCAGCCAATTACATAATGCCATGTTAGGGTCCTAGGAACTTGAAAGGCATGTAGAATCAGACGATGTAAGTAACATCCTTCACAAAACATCCAAAAGTAATTACTTGTTCTTGCGCACCGGTTAAAGGTATACAGAATACGGCCTAATGTCTATTTAGAAAAAAATTATCATTCACATTTACATGACCGAATATATGTTTGTATAATATACTTTATTTCCTGTGACTATAATGAATTTTTCATTGTCCTATACAATACATTAAAAATTGCTGAGTTAGATTGCTGTCAAATTATAATATTAAGTATATATGTACCATCTACACACGATTATACACATGTCTTACGTCTATCCCTAGATTTGCCTTACGAGAAAAGGTAACACTACGATTATTGAAGCTACTTTTTTAGAGAGTGAATGTGGTCGCGTGGTCTAGGGCGCTGGACGTAAGGCTAAGCGAATGCTGCTGCAGTGTATCAATGGTGTGAGTTCAAATCCCGTCGAGGGAAGAACAAAACTTTGACAGCTCTAAAATCTAATTTTAACACGGTTTGGTTTAATTTTCAGACGTATATATATATATAAAAGAAATTATTAAAAAAAGAACAAAACGGATTTTTCACAACATTCTTGTACTAACGTTTTCACTGCTGTTGCTGTTGGAGATCTTCAGGTATATATATATATAAAAGCAACAAGGAAGGAATCAAGTAGTGGGCTCTTGTTTTTTAGACTATTAGTATTGTCTGTTCTTCATTGATTTACAACTTCTATAATATTCACTTTGAAATTTGGGATCTTCAAACTTTTCTATTATAAACCAAGAGGTCGTCGGGGTCGTGTTGTATGGTAGTTAGCTATATAAATTAACAATTACCTATGCAATCGATGCATATCACCATTAATGTTGTGAGCTCGCGATCGAATCCCACTCATGTGGGATGTACTCGATACTACATTATGTGATAAAGTTGGGCAGATACTTGCGGCAGGTCGGTGGTCTTCTCCGGTTACTCCGGTTTCCTCCACCAATAAAACTTACAACAACGTTAGCACCATAATCTTAACCCTAACCCTATTATAAACCAACCCCTGTGTTGGATTTTGTTTTAGCGAAAGATCACTTTAAAAGCAGTAAGTACTTCCCTACAATTAGACAAAACAAAATTATCTCTTGAGCCGAAATGTCTTTCCTTTTACTCCTTGAGTGAGTGAGTGAGTGAGTGAGTGATTGTTGTTTAATATCAAATGAACAATTTTTCAGCCATGGTGAGAACAGGTTGCATTACATAAAATAATGATGATGCATGCTTTGAACTAGATCAACTCTCTTAATTGGATCTGTATAGTGCTAGCTCACTGAAGCAACTGTCCACGGGTAGACCTGTTGCTCTACTTGGACAAATTATTCTGATTCCACGTCAACGAGTCTTTGCCCTTTCTTCTGAATGCTACGTACTTAGCAGAGAAGCAATGAATATCACTTTTATTGTATTTGGTTTGACCAGACTGGGGCTCGAATTCACGATAAACTGCAAGTGAGTCGAGCATGCTAACCATTATACACTGAGATGGATGAGCCGACAAAACTTTGCTCTCACAACTTGATGTTCTCTACATAGATATAAATGATGAGAACCTGAAAATGCCAATAAATTAATCTTTGGTTTGAAAAAATGAAGAAATATCCTTTAAAATGAGAAATACCCCCCCCCCCTCCCCCTCCCCCCTCAATAAATAACATGGAGATAACTCATGGGAATCAAGATAATGTGTCGTGTGGGAAGACATGTCTTGTTTGTCTAGTGCAAAGCGGATCCCATCTTCTCATTGAAAACTAACTTGCTCTCGCCATGATATAGCTGGAAAATTGCTGAGTTGGGGCCAGACAACAGTTACTCACTCAAAGATGTCCCACTACGCAAGGGACAATCTAATAACCATTAGTAAACCTTTTGGGCTAAATCAGGTTTATTTGTTTCTAAGAAAAAGCCATTATTCATTTTGCCACAGGGACAAATTGTAATAACGATTTCTGATTTGCTTTATCTTTATTGCAAAGAAAAATACTTTATCCAGTTTCTTATATGAGCATATACTAACAACTGCAGGGGCGCCATCATGCAATTTGGGTTCAATCATGTTTGCTGTTTCTACCAAGGAGTTTTCTTCATTTTACTATAGGGTCATATGTTTTAACATGCAGAGGTAAGTAAGGCCAATCAAGGATTTCCATTCCAGGTAAAAGATAACAACATTCTAAGGGACCAGGAAATGACCATTCATATATAGTTTTGGCTCAATTAAGTTTGCTCTCGTTAAGAAGCTCGACTTTTGACTGACAACATATTAAATACTGTTATAGTGAGAGCCGGAGACTTTGAACCGTAATGAGAGCGGGAGGTTTGGCGCTTTAAAATCTGATTCAATCCACCATTTCTTTAGAAATGCCTGTACCAAGTCAGGGTCATTACGCTTTTCACAGTTTTCCGGTTGTTGATTGATTTTGTCTGTTTATATAATTATGAGTTTTGACTTTCCTTTTGTAAGATTGTTCGGAGTTCGGTAATTTTGTTATTACCCTTATTTGTTATGTTTGGTGGATGTGGGTACAATCTTCTCTTCGTCGGCCAAAAGCCCACTAGGGCTTGTGTTGTATTGTTATTTTAACATGCCGACTATAAATAAAACTTGTCTTATCTTCTCGCCGACTTTTTCTTAATTCGCATGAGGCAGACTTCATACAGGGGCTTCTAGAAAAAAACGAAAAGAAGCTAGCCCGATCCTTTAATGTCACGCTATGTATTTTCACTAAATAATTCTAGGTGTAGTGATTTCGTTGATCGCATCTATCCAGTGTCGGCTTTAGGACAAAATGAGGTCCTGTGCTATTTAAGCTATGAGGTCCCTTACTTGGGCCCTGAAGGAGTTAAATCCGGTAGCCTACACAGGCAGTCCGACATACGAAACAGAACGCCTTCAAATTTAAAATTGCACAACAGAAGCAAAAATCCACGGATTTTTTTTTGTTGGCAGGAAGATGGGCCTCCCCTAGCCAACGGGGTCCTGTGCTTAAGCACAATGGTAAATTCGCCACTGCATCTATCCCATTTAGACAATATAAAGGATACCACAAATACAGATAAGTCTAAATTATACCTTGACCTACACCTCAAAATTGACAGTGAGAGGAGGTCAAGAACGAAACTTTACGACATACGAGATGATTTCAATTTTCCCATTGTGAACTTTCCATTTATATGTAGCAATATTCCAGCAACACCTGCATATGGAGTATATATCTCTCAGTTGACATTATATTCCTCAGATTGTGCTTCATATCAGGATTTCATAGATAGAGAGCTAACAAGAAAGCGACTGAACCAAACGTTTCTATTGGCTAAGTTGAAGTCATCACTTCGAAAGTTCCACGGTCGCCACCATGACTTGGTTAATCGCTATAGAAAATCTGTGGTCAAATGACCACGGATGTGTTCCACTTGTCGTCAACGCTTCCCTTGAGTAGGAAGGTAAAAATACCATGGGTAGGGGATTCAATATACCATGGGTAGGGGGTCAATATACCATGAGTCGGTGGTTCAATATACCATGGGTAGAGGGGTCAAAATACCATGGATAGAGGGATCAAAATACCATGGGTAGGGAGTCAATATACCATGGATAGGGGTTGGATATACCATGGGTAGGGGGGGGGTACAAATACCATGGGTATGGGGGTCAATATACCATGGATAGGGGTTGAATATAACATGGATAAGGGGTTCAATATACTTTATATATTTTGACCCCATATCCATGGTATTTTGACTCTGTACCCATGGTATATCGAACCCCCTACACACGGCATTGTGACCCCCCTACCCATGGTATTTTGACCCCCTAACCATGGTATATCGACCCCCCTACCCAGAGTATATCGACCCCATACCATGGTATGTTGACCCCACCCATGGTATATCGATCCCCCCGTTCCCATGGTATGTTGACCCACTTACCCATGGTATTTTGACACCCCCCTACCCATGGCTTATCGAACCACATACCCATGCCATTTTGACTCCGTATCCGTGGTATGTTGTCCCCCTTAACAATGGTATATCAACCCTCCTACCCATGATATTTTGACCCCCTCCCCATGGTATATCAACCACCCCACCAATGGTATAAACTCCCACTTTCCCATGGTATTTTGACACCCCTCCCCATGGTATATTGACACACTTACCCAATATTATGACCCTCCTATCCATGATATATTGAACCCCTACCCATGGTATATCGACCCCATTCCCGTGGTATTTTGACCTCCTATCCATGGTATTTTGACCCTCCTACCTATGGTATATTGACCCGTTGCCCATGATATATCGACCCCTACCAATGGTATTTTGACCCCTACTCATGGTACATCGAACCCCATACCCATGGTATTTTGACCCCCCTATCTATGGTATGTTGACCCCCCTATCCATGGTGTATCGACATCCTACCCATGGTATATGGAGCCCCATACCCATGGTATATCGACTCACTACCCATGATATTTTGACCCCTTACCCATGGTACATCGACCCCCCTATTCATGGTATTTTGACCCCCTGTCCATCTTTTGATTAGAAATGAGGGGGGTCAAAAATACCATGGGGGTTCAATTTACCATACAGGGGGGTCAAAATGCCATATGACATCGGTCCTTTCTTCATTCATGACCTATCACCGGATTTGTAATCAGATTAACACGACGAGTACCACTAGTGGTGCAGAAACAGCTTACCTTTCCCGAGCACCCAAGTTCAGTCCCGGTTTTTAGTGGGGTTTGTGTTACACGATCTTTAGTTTTATGTGTGTTTTGTAGATCATTGTTTGTCCTTTTTTGCCATTGTGTTGTCCGTCCTTCGATTTATGGATTTTTATTACCCCTTTCGGCTTTGGTATCTTGAAAACTCTTCTTAAGAGAAGCTGTTATTCATTTCCCAATAGGCTCCTATGTTAAAAACTGCCACGTGTCGGGGAGCTAAAACACTTTGTTGCTCACTTTTCATTCTGTTTTGAGGAAACCTTATACAGAACTTTCCATAGGTGCTTCCTACCAAATTTTTTTTCATTTGGCAACTGAGTTTCAGAGGAGAAGAATTTTAAGAAATTAACCAATCAGAAACAAGAATTGTCTGTGGTGACCATGTTTTTTAACTGATCAATACAAAATGAGCAATTTTAATAGAAGACCATCCATAACTACTAAGTTTCTGTTCATTTGGACAAGCGGTTTTGGAGGAGAACATTAAAATGTGAAAAGTTAACGGACGACGGATGCCAAGTGATGGCAAAAGCTGACATTTCCATTGGCAAGGTGAGCTAAAAATTTGATGCAAGAAGAAATATTCTTACAATGTACTAAAGTTTATATTTGACATGGGAGCCAATCAGGATCTTATTTCAGTGTTGATTCGCATCAATCCAGACATTTGAAAAGTGAGAATGTAAATATAGTGTGGTTCATTCTGTGTCAGCGATTTTGATTAGAACATTAAAATTTGAAAAGGCCATCAATGACAAAGAGAGGTGAATGTGAGCGACAACTTCCATGATTCTTTATAATTAGGTTAGATAAAGTGTTGACGAAAATGACAAACGGACAACAGACGACAGGTGATTAAGAAAATTGCTATGTTTTTTCTCTGTGTGTACAAATTGTAAAAATTGTGTGTGTGTTGTTTCTGAATGATCAGGTTTAACTAACAACCACCATTAACAATTTATACACATAAGATCATTATTAATTTAAAATCGCTAGATTAATTAGTGCTTAACATCACTTGTAGCAATATGTTACCTATGAGATGGTGGTTCAATATGGTGAAGGAAACTGGAATATCGATAAAACCACTGACCTGCAATAAATCTCTAAAACTTGATAAAGATGTATAGAGTACACCTCGCCATAAGCGGGAATCGAACGCACAACTTTAGTGGTGATAGGCACTGATTTAATATCAAACTATCATAGTGATCTCAGTATTGACAATGTCTTGTAAAATGTAATTTCCCTCATTTTATTAATAAGGCAAAATATGAGGCTCAGCTTTTAAGGATGAACATTATATGGAACAGCAAGTAATTTATGTCGAGGTGTACTCGATACAACATTATGTGATAAAGTTTGTCAGTGACTTGCGACAGGTCTGTTGTTTTCTCTGGGAACTCCGTCAGCAATAAAACGGATCGCCACGATATAATTAAAATATTGTTGAAAGTGGCGTTAAATACCATAAACCCTTAAAAAATATTATCTAGATTTTTATTTTTATTTAATTTTAGGCCAAAAAAAAAATGTGTTTCCGATTTCCAAGATATATCTGTTATGTATTGGACTTATAATAAATGTGTATTTGATATGCTATAAAATAGACACATTGTACAGGTTATACTTTATATATAAATTGTATGTATGCAATATTCTATAAAAACATGTTATACATTGTCCAAATATTTCAAATGATCACAATATTGTTAATAGTCCAAAGGTTGTGAATGGTCCAAATATTGTTAATAGTTCAAATGTTGTAAATTGTCCAAATGCTGTGAATGGTCCAAATGTTGTAAATGATCACACTATTGTTAATCTAAATAGTTCAAATGCTGTACATGACCAAATTGTTGTAAATTGTCCAAATGTTGACACACACAGTTGTAAATAATCCAACGGTTGTTAATTGTCCATATAAACGAGCAGAATGTTCTAACTTGTCCAACTGTTGTGATAAAAAAAAAATGTAAAAAAAAAAAAAAAGCCCACCACACTTTGGGATCAATTCCTAAATCAACTACTAGTATTTTGGTGGCTTGGTACAGGTACTTCAATGTAAATGAGCATTAGTTCCAAGCTTCACCTCAAAATGTACAATGTTAGCAATAATCCATTAATTAGCATCCTTTATACTCCAATAATTAACACAAATCAAATTAAAATTATCCAGTATAATTAATTAGATCTATATTTTACTACTTTTATCTACAGTACATACTCAAGAGGAAACATATTGTTCTCACAAAGTAAAAAACAATCTTCATTTAAAGCTATCAACTAATTAATATAGAATTATTTCTACTTATAATTAACAGTTTTGTAAGTCATTGTTAAATATTATATCACATGGTTTGTGACTTGTCAATACCATCCACAAAATAAACAAAAATTATTTTATTCACAAAATATAAACTAATAGTCTTATTTCTACTTATAATTAACAGTTTTGCAAGTCATTGTTAAATGTTATATCACGTGGTTTGTATGATTAAATTTTGATTTGTTTGTTTCATAAAATGTTGTCATCTTCCAATCAATTGTAATCAACCATAATCATTGTATTAAATTCTTTGTTTATTGTTCTGCCCGAAAGGACTCCTTAATTGGAAATAAAAAATGTGACTTGTCAATATCATTCATGTCCTCAAAATATAAAAATCCTTCATCAACAAAATATAAAAATCTTTCATAAATTTACAAAATATAAAAATCCTTCATTTACAAAATATAAAAATCCTTCATCAACAAAATATAAAAATCCTACATCAAAAAATATAAAATCTTTCATTTACAACTATAAACTAATACAGACTCACCTCCTCCATTTATAATGAACAGTTTTGTAAAGTCATTGTTAAATGTTATACCCCATGGTCTGTCAACACCATCATGTTTACTTAATACTATATCACGGAATGTTCCATCTGGTGACAACCTGTGTATGTCGTGTGAATCATACCCACTTATGTATACATGACCTTGTTGATCCACAGCCAGTCCTTGGTCTCCTGATATGTTGTATCTATATATAACGTGGCCATCTAAATTGATACAACACAATCTCCCCCTCTCCTGTCTTAACAACAACTGATCATTCCTTTCATTATACAATAAGTTGTAATTATAACCACCATCAGTTGTTATCTCTCTTACACGAGATCCATCTGTATTTAATATTATAACTTTATCTTTTCCACCGATGTAAATTTTGTCCTTTACAGCAGTGACACCTCTACACTCTTCTCCTATCTTTATCTTCTTGTCCTTTGTATTGTTAGTAGTGTTGATAAATTGTATGGAGTTCTCACCTAGAAGAGTAACTACTGCTTTATCTGTACATGGTACTACAGTAATACACTCAGGTAGACTGGTAAACGATATTTCATCTTCATAGGTTTTGTAATCCTTGTATATATATACCTTCTTATGAGATGGATGATAATTACAAAGTAGTAATTTGTTGTCAGAAGTGACAGCCATGTCTGTTAACCAGTATTGCGCGTCATGTTTTAAATTTACTCCATCTTCTGTGATGAATTCGGTCAGTGTTTGACTTCTATCGACTTCTACCTGTTGATGTTGTGCTTTCATCGATTTATATTTAATAGGACAAGGTCGGGTAATTTGTGACAATGATCCGATTGTTTCAATGTTGACATTCTTAATTTCTTTAAACTCCATGTCAATTTCATTAATAGCAGACGACATGTCACGAATCTTCTTGTCTGTTTTCTGGAGGATTGTTATTTGTTTTCGTAAAGTTAAAAACAGCTGATTATTAGAGCCATGTTCTTTTATGAATTCTAGTTCTTGTTTATTGTCTTTTAAAATCGATGTTAATTGACAAATGTCATGTTTTTGTTTGTTTATTTTCTCCTCATTTTTTTCCTGTACAGACTCTACTTCTGTTATTAATCTTTCTTCAATGTCATCTAGATATTTTAGAACTTTTGATTTAGCTGCACTGATTTGTTTTATTATCGATGACTTCTTCTGTTTCAGTAATTTTCTATTATCGTCTCGATTCTCTGACATTTTCGACAATGTTTCAGTCATATAATCTTGTTCTTCTAACGTATCAGAAAGTAAAGATGAAATTTTGACGTCCTTTGAAGCAGAGTCTAAAGGTAAAATAGACTCACACAATCTATGACTATTCAAGAGACAAGCTCTACAGCATAAAACATCATGTTGACTACAGAAATAATCAATCTGGACGTTTGTGTGTATTTCACAGTTTATTTTAGAAGATGGTGGTATTCTTGATCCCACCGACGACAAATCAATTACATGATGAGATCTAAATGCCTTACACCGCAGATGCCATTCAGCGCATTCTGTGCATAGCTTTTCTTCACAGTCCAAACAATATTTTTCAGCAACAAGCCTTTTGTTTTTTTCTGAACATGGATCACAAATTGTTTCCATGATGGATCTACAAGTAGAAATATTGTGACATTGATTATTTATAAAAAAAAATCTTAACATTTTTAATGAAAAAAAAATCAACATTATAATCTTGAAAAAAATCGACTTTTTAAATCTATAATAGCTCGACTGCTAGTCGTCCAATCCGATGTTTTTTGTACATTATGCATATGCAGTGGAGTATCAAAGGGTTACAGATGCGATGATCAAGCTTTAGAAATTAATCGGAAAGGGAGGTTTGACACGAGGGGTGAAAGCTTGCAAAAATAACACGTAAATAAATAAAAACAAACAAACACAGAGGCTGGCAACTTAACATTTTGTTTTTGCCTTCATGCTGAAAATACAGTTGCTAATTAAATTTCTGCCATAACAAGTGAAGTAGTCCCCCCCCCCCCTCCCTTTTTCCTCACCCACTTACCAAAGTGCTGGGAATGCCCAACTATGCCCATGATTTAAATGCAGAGCACTAAGCCAATCTAGCGAGATGTGCAATGGGTTTCGGGGTCTCAAATGGGTTCTAATTTGCATTGCTTGGGATTGCGAGGTTTGGTGTGTAGTCCTGGGGTTGAAGCTAATGAAAATGTGCAATAAAAAGCAATACATATATTTTATTTGCACGTTTATGTGTATGTTTTATAGATCGTTGTTTGTCCTCTTTCTTTTGGCCATTGTGTTGTCTGTTCTTCTTGATATACGGATTCTGATTACCCCTTTGGTATCTTCAAACTCTTCTTTGAACAGTAACCACATTTTGTCAAGTACAAAAGGATCAAACAAATGTTCACAATTCAGGATTTTGTGTATAAATTGATGACTCTTTATTCTTGTCTCTTACCTCTCTCCGAAAAAAATATAATTTAACACTATATTCGATATTTGACCATTTAACTTTTGGAGGGTGGGGTATATTTTTGTTTGTAAAAAAAAAGCTTCGAATTTAATAGAAAAAATATAGTGACCTGAAAGATGCAACTTTTCTTTTAAACTTGAATAAAAATAACATTTAAATTTAATTTAATAAAAATAAATTCTTGTTTCGTGTCAAAAATATTTCTGGCTTGGGGAAAAAAAGACAGACATCCCGTAAATATTAAAG
Source organism: Bathymodiolus septemdierum (assembly GCA_963383655.1). Lineage (NCBI taxonomy): Eukaryota > Metazoa > Mollusca > Bivalvia > Mytilida > Modiolidae > Bathymodiolus > Bathymodiolus septemdierum. Next base: position 61,492,838 of record OY726530.1, read on the forward strand.
GGACATTATCTGCCAAAATCGTAAATTTGTGTTACCCATACAAACTATCAGATATGATCGATGGCATAATACAACGTGTTTCTGTAACTTATAAATGTTATGAAATGTACGCGCATCGGAGAAAAAAGGTGCAACTGCTCGTGTTTTTTTTAGATCGATCAAGAAATGGACGCCATCTTATTAATTATCGACATTGTTTACGGAGTTTGACGAATCGTCATTAAATCAATACAACAATGCACTTACTTCTTATTTTCTGTGAATCTGCTTTTAGTCGGCGTTAATTACGGACAAAGAACCATGCAAGTTTGCAGTTAATAAGCGACAAAATACAAATTATTCGTTTTTACTTGTCAATAGTAAGGTCAGTTGCATACGGAGAAAGCGAGATCAAATTATTTGCTTGCAAGGAAATAACAAATCGATGGTAATTTTCGTTCTCAAAAGTCGAAAAGTGGTACGATAAGTTGTTTAATGTGAAATATTTACCTTTATTTCATCATTTTAAAGCTATTTACCAATTTCCAAAACATATAATTTTTTTGGTCAAAATCGTAGCTAATGCCTCTTTAAATGGTCATCATCTACACCTCATTAATGACATTATAAACATTTCTTAGACTTCAAACTTAATACTTTGATGTAAAGCAAAAATAAATTACTTGTAGGGGAAAGTCAATATTGCTTTTTACACGATATATACAAACAACAGTCACCTGTCAAAAGTATTCGGAAATGTAAAAAAAAATCCCTATATAATCAACCGAAACCATATTTTTTTTTAAAAATGTTATGAAGTCATTTCTGGGTAGATTTTAACAAATTTTACACCAAAACATTCGGAATTGTCAATATTTTGATTGTTTATTTACTCATTATGTAGTTATGAGTGATTTGTATTTGTACATAATTTAAATACAACAAATAAAAATTGACTTTAATTTTCCTATATATTTCAACTAAAAATAAATCCTAAAAATAAAAAATCAGGGAAAAATTATGTACAAATAAAAACCACTCATATAAACATAATGAGCAAATAAAGAAACAAAATATAGACAATTCCGAATGTTTTGGTGTAAAATATGTTAAAATTGATCCAGAAATGACTTCACAATAATTTTTTGAAAAAATATGGTTTTGGTTGATTATATAGGGATTTTTTTGACATTTCCGAATACTTTTGACAAGATGACTGTTTGTGTATATAACTTTATTCTCTAAACTAATAAATGGTACAAAGGTTACAGAGTGAGTGTTCAAATCAATACAAAGTAAATATATATCATTACATTAATTATCAAGATTATGTGTGTACTTGCTCCCGGCCTTTTCGTCATCAATAATCATTGATAGTAGGTTTAAAATTATTGGTAACGAAAGCAAGTCCCTGTGATCCACGTGGACGTTTGCATGCGAACAACACAAAGTCACTCATATTTTACGTTTTCATTGGGATTGTTTCATTTTTTATTTCATGCGGAGGCAGCAAATAGAAAACAAACAATAAATATCGCCACCCGAGGTACTACGGGTATACGTACACATGTAATTGTATGCGATAGGAATACACAAGTCAAATAATTTCTTCCTTCATAAAATTTTGTCATCTCTCAATCAATGTAATCAATCCATAATCATTGTATTACATTCTTTGTTAATTGTTCTGCCCGAAAGGGCTCCTTAATTGGAAATAAAATATTTGTATTGTATTGTTGTGTTCCAGAGAGATAAATTCGTATAAAATGCATTGCACAAACACGCAACAATGTTATTCTTAACTGTTTTCAGCAAAATGTCATTAATTGCATATAAAATGAAGAAAATTTAACAAAATTTTACCAATTCAAATTTCACGTCTGCTTCTGCCAAGTTCTTGGTTAATGGAAATTTGAAAAAAGAAGCGTTAATCGATAATTGCGAGACGTCACGTCTCAGACGTGTGCAAAAGTGATTGTGGTCACGTACGCCATGCCTTAAGGTACAGAGACGTGCCAAAAGTATTCGGTCACTGTAATTTTTTACTATATATTTTTTGGGAGCACAGATTTTAAATGTTCATGATTTAAACACAAACTTAAATTATTTGTCTTCAAATGTACTATCATTGTATTGTATTTTTGACGTTCAAAATTTAGTTTTGTGTTTAAATCGTGAACTCATAAAAATTATAGATTATAAATGTATGCTAAAATTACAGTGTAAAACTACATTTAATTCTGTTTTTGTTGGTAAAAAAAATCATCAAAATCGAACAAGAGTCGACTTTTGAATAATGTTTTTAAAAAATGTGGTTTTACATGAAATATATAGTAAAACATCACAGTGACCGAATACTTTTTCACTGTAAATGGGGTGTCTAATTTTTTATCCATAGATTTTTTTTGATTTTTTAAAGTAAACTTCCTTGTAATATGCCCTACCAAATAAAAAAGGTAAAAAATGAGGCATTCCAAGATCAAAATTTTAATTTGAAAATTGAAGGGAAAATGGCATTTTGGGGCAACATTTATAGACAATGAAGGATGCATTTATCTGATGACCATATCAATTTCTAATCCATAGAATTTTCAGATTTTTTTGCAATGGAGAACATTCAGAGCCCCCCACCTAGTGCCGTCGCTGTACCAACGGTGGTTAGAAAAACGTTTGTTTTCCGATAGCCGCTTGTCAGTGACTCTCTAAATTACGACCCGTTATAGAAAACACGGTGTCGCGTGCAAACTAGGAATAGCAGAGTTTTCTGTTTCGTTCAGAAAATCTTTTTTGGACAACACGAGAGTTAGAATATTTTTTTTTCCCAGAATATAACATTAGTTTATATGACAAAAACTCTGAATTAGATTATTATTTTTTTCCTCCACCAAAATCAGAATAAATTTTTCAGCAACATTGGGAATCAGAATATTTCTTTAGAAAAAAAACATACCCCCCCCACCCTTTCAAGTTAAATGGTCGTTCCCTTATAGAACGCATTATTACAACTTGCCGTAATTTCTTTTATAAAACGTTTTTAGCCATAAGATGTACATATTTTGAATGCCTGTGAAAGACCTTTTTCAAAATGATACATTTAAAAATACGAGTCGGAAGATGCAATTTTATATTTTTAACAAATTACTGTCGCTATATTCTTTTAACTAGCGTTACAGAACATTGCTAATCCAATACAAAAATGACTGCATTAATTTCTGTTGTAAAAAATGTACAAGTTTAATAGTAAGATGTTCGTTGAAAACATGAAATAAAATTTTAATGCGTCTAGAAAGTTTTATTGGAGTAAAATAGTCAAATGATATTTTTAATGATGTCGCCGTTAAGAATTTAACATCCGTGACATCTATTTCAGATATTTATTCATTTGCTACAAAAAATTGGTGGCTAACATATAGGTGGTAGACAGATTTCAAGTCAAAGAATATCTAAATTAACAATACATTCAATGAAATGTATCATTTAGCTTAACCAGACGAATGAAAATGTTAACAACCGTGACCATTAACAAGCGATACCCGAAAGACGGAACGTTAGGTTTTACCCGATGTGGTTTGGTGTGCTATTTTCGACGTTCGATTGTGACGTCAACAATCAACATTGGTAAGCACGTTGATACAAGGTGAAAGCAATGACGGTGCACTGAATATGATCTAAAATCAAGGTTTGTATGATCGATGTTTAATTTTTACATGGCTTCACTTGCTAAACTTGACAAAAAGGTTACTTCAAAGAAGATCGTTGTATTTACTTTGCTTAATGTCTCATTTTAATCAAAGAGACTTACAAATTTATGTTGAAAATCAAATGAAATGAATGAATCATCAATTTCTTACCGGAATAACGGATGTTAAAGTGGTAACGGATATTAATTTTGTCTTCAACCATATGATTTCACACATTTTCATTGCTTCCTATGGTAGAATTGTGGCCATTTCTTTTGAGTTTTGGTCTTGTTTATAAATGTATTTATTTACATATGCATTTATGTGTAAATTGGAAACTTTGAACTTTTTTATGTATTCAACACATGTTTTTTCGCATTTATTCACATTGACGTTCCGTGAAAACAGTGTCAAAAATTCTGCAATCGATCATTTATTTGCATACTTATACCAGCATGTAAGAGTAAACACTATATAAGATTTTAAAACAATTGAGTTCTTTTGCTCAATTTTGATACGTTTGTATGTCGGGTATCTGTTTAACGTCCGTTACCAAGAGTTTTGGTAGTATATTTGAAATATTCATGAAAAATAAAATCGATGACATTTGTGGGGGAAAATTTTAGAAAATGATCCAGCATACCAGTTCTTGCAAATTACAACATCAGTAGGTCTATATCTTAAGGTTAATACCCGAAAGACGGAACGTTAGGTTTTACCCGATGTGGTTTGGTGTGCTATTTTCGACGTTCGATTGTGACGTCAACAATCAACATTGGTAAGCACGTTGATACAAGGTGAAAGCAATGACGGTGCACTGAATATGATCTAAAATCAAGGTTTGTATGATCGATGTTTAATTTTTACATGGCTTCACTTGCTAAACTTGACAAAAAGGTTACTTCAAAGAAGATCGTTGTATTTACTTTGCTTAATGTCTCATTTTAATCAAAGAGACTTACAAATTTATGTTGAAAATCAAATGAAATGAATGAATCATCAATTTCTTACCGGAATAACGGATGTTAAAGTGGTAACGGATATTAATTTTGTCTTCAACCATATGATTTCACACATTTTCATTGCTTCCTATGGTAGAATTGTGGCCATTTCTTTTGAGTTTTGGTCTTGTTTATAAATGTATTTATTTACATATGCATTTATGTGTAAATTCAAAAAAGTACAGCTCCCAAAATTTTGTATATTGAAGTACGATCTCAGAAGGACTACCGACAAAAAATGTTGTGTACATGTAGGTTTAAATCATATACTCCTACAATTACCTGTTTACAAATACACCAGAAAAAAATCAAGCTCTAATTCCTGTTTTAACAATAATGCATCTGTCCTAAAGGTATTAAGACATGTTAAACTTGGTAACGGATGTTAAAACCTGAGAGACCAATTACATGCATAATTATTTTGACTTACACATCAATATTTAAAATAGTTTACTCATTATACCTCCACGAACGAAGGTCAGGGGGTATATAGGAATCACTTTGTCTGTCCTTCCGTTCGTCTGTCTGTGCAAATCGTGTCCGCTCCATAACTTTTAAATGCCTTGATGGATATTGATGATACTTGGTAACATTGTTGTCCATCATGAGAAGGTGTGTCTCAAATAATAACGGAATGCATAGGTGCAAGTTCAAGGTCACAAACTTAGTTAAACTTGAGGTACCATTACCCCTCCCCCCCCCCCACGAACGAAATTCAGGGGGTATATAGTTATCACTTTGTCTGTCCGTCCGTCCATCTGTCCGTCTGTCTGTCTGTCTGTCTGTGCAAATCGTGCCCGGTCCATAACTTTTGAATGCCTTGATGGATATTGATGATACTTGGTAACATTGTTGTCCATCATTAGAAGGTGTGTCGCAAATAAGAACGGAATGCATAGGTGCAAGTTCAAGGTCACAAACTTAGTTAAACCTGAGGTAACCTATGGCGACAAGTCTAGGTTGTGTGTCAACTTCATGGAACAATGTCCTGAAAAAATTGCAAGAATTTATAGATGGCCGAATCCACCAGATGAACTTTGGGTTTCTTTGTCGGACATACTTAAAAGGATACCTGAATCATTGCCAAATGGAAGAAGTAAACGAATGTTTAATATACCAGAAACAGAAAGTGTCGCAGTTGAATCCAAATTCGGTGATTGGAAGACTTTTCAAAATTAACATCCGTTACGATTCTTAAAATTGAGCAAACCTTAAGCATTCCTGTTGCTTTGATTGTCCAAGTTGTTTTGTTCTTTTGCTTTATTAAAATGTTTATTACGGTAATCAATACTACCTTGCCTCTTTTTCATTTTCGAATTTTAATCAGCTATTAACGTTAGTTTAGGTGAATCTTACTGCAAAAATGATGGATGTATCGTAATGACATTGATAAAATACGTTGTACATGAAAATGGACGAGTATATTTCATATAGCCACATGGTATTAAGCTATAAACAAACCTTGTTAATCAGAAATTAGCATGCAAGTCCTTGAATTAATTAGAAACAAAGTGTCATATACACTATTAACTTCCGCTACAAAAGCATGTCTTATATAGATTGATATTTGAATAGAAAGATCCAGATTATTTGACTTGCATGCATTTCCAATTTTGAAGGTTTCAAGTATTCAAAAAATAAATGAAATATAAATAGCAAATAGTCTGGTGATTTGTTTGAAATTTAAATTGGAAACTTTGAACTTTTTTATGTATTCAACACATGTTTTTTCGCATTTATTCACATTGACGTTCCGTGAAAACAGTGTCAAAAATTCTGCAATCGATCATTTATTTGCATACTTATACCAGCATGTAAGAGTAAACACTATATAAGATTTTAAAACAATTGAGTTCTTTTGCTCAATTTTGATACGTTTGTATGTCGGGTATCTGTTTAACGTCCGTTACCAAGAGTTTTGGTAGTATATTTGAAATATTCATGAAAAATAAAATCGATGACATTTGTGGGGGAAAATTTTAGAAAATGATCCAGCATACCAGTTCTTGCAAATTACAACATCAGTAGGTCTATATCTTAAGGTTAATTTTTTTGAAATTTCTGTTGTGAAAGTGGTCCGTAATTTTGAGAATGACTGTTGTAACCAATGTAATCAAATGGCAATAGCATTACCTACGTGGTGTCCTTGATCTGAAACGTTGCGTAATATGACGGTAGGCACAGCCTATAGAGAGGACGGAAGTGAACATAATAGATTTTAATTTGATATTTCCAATACCTTTTTTCTAGTTTATTTCACAGTGACCGGTAACCACCATAGGCTATAGGGCCCAATGTCTGCAATGGCAATGTAAAATTACATGTACGTGGGTTTTTTTTTAACTTCATTTGGTGTCTAATTACGTAAAATTGCACACGAGTTTTTTTTTCAACTTCATTTGTTATAGGATTAAACGCATTTTTTCCGGAGTTTATTTATGTATAACCTGGACCAATTCACTCACAAACAAATAAAAGTCCGACTTTTATGTAAGTTTGTGAGTGACTTGGTCCAGGTTATACATCAATAAACTCCGGAAAAAATGCGTTTAATCCTTATAATTCTGTAACTAACTTTTTTTTTCCATTTGTTTCGAAAATTTACCTTTGGGGATCCCCAATACGCACACATACATTCCATTGATGTGTGTCGGCCATGAATAACAAAATGAACTAACCTTGTTTTCCTACATTGATAACTAGACGGTGATGTAATTAAGTTACTGATATTTTCCAATTTGATGGCATTTTGCATTTAGCTACTCAAACAAGTAAAATGCCCACAAAATCGTAAAATAAATCAGTATTCAGCGTCCCTTGTAAACAACGTCACAGGATGACGATATATTACAAAAGTCAAAGTCGATAAGTATTTTGTCCGGATTTTTTTTTTATGTCAACAATACAAGCTTTTTTTTTCATTGGCATTTATTTTTTTATTTCATATCTAATAATAATTGTCGATTATTAACAATAAACTTTATTTCTTTTATCTTTTTTTATTATCGGGAATCCAAGCCGCCATTTTGTTTACATTACGAAAAAAGTAGTCCGGTGAACATCGTCTATCGAAAAATAAACTGACAAAACCCCGCCTCCATAAGCACTTATACCCAATCAGAGTTTAGGATTTCTAATTATGTAAATCATATAAGAATTATTGTCTAATGACATAAAATTGCACACGAGTTTTCAGACTAAATTGAACCTGACTGAAAATTGTACACGTATTTTTTTCACTGGGTCTAACCATGTAAATGTGCGTACTCGCTTTTGCTTCAAAAACAATACAAGAAGAGTTTTAAGATCCCCAAGCGCAAGGGCAGGCAATACAATGGCCGAAAGAAAAAGGACAATCACTGATCTACAAAGCATTTCCCCCACAGCGATATATTTTTTTCACAGGAAGCAAAAATCAGATTTTTATTTTTTGGACATAAAAAAAATCAGTAATTTCCCTTCAAATTTTTATCATAGATTTCTCGTTGAGAACTGTAGGGCCGGATTAATGATATTTTTGCATCTTTCGTCGTGTAAATTTATTTTGTTTCTTTAAAATTTCACCACATAATTAATATATTTTTTTCTTCAGAAAAAAACATCCTAAAAGTTAAATGGTCGTCCCCTTAATGACATGAATGTGTGTCTCGTCCGCGTCCATGCAGCTTCGTATAATGCGAAAGGCATCGGAGGCGTAATGGTTAGAGTGCTTGCCTCGATTGCGGTAGATTGTGGGTTTGAGCCCCGATCGGGTCATACCAAAGACTGCAAATTGATATTTGTTGCTTCTCTGGTAAGCACGCAGCATCAAGGAGAAAGAGCAAAGACTGATCGACTCGGAATCAGGATAATGTGTCCGAGTGGGGCGACATGTCTATCCGCGGACTGTTGTTTTAGTGATCTAGCACTATAAAAATCCAACTCAGCGTGTTGTTCTAGTACAAAGCGGACCTCATCATCATCTCATTGAAAGTTAACTTGTTCTCGCCATGATATAGGTGAAAAATTGCTGAATTGGCGTTAAACAACAACAATCACTCGTATAATACGTGTCCGGATTTCAAGAACCTAAGTTATGCAAGAAGGTTCAACAGTTTAATTATTGCTTCTGATTCTCGGATTTGTCCCAATAAGATTGATTCCTTAAAAAGTAAACCTTCAAAGAGATAAGTTGCATTTTAATGCTTGGAGCTTTAACCATTCATATGATTTTCTTCTATCATCATATGTAGCACTATCATGTAATTTAATCAACACCGCCAAAATATATTTTGTATTTAGTGTAGAGGTTGTTAAATAGCTTGTATTACCGATGAAATGAAACAGTACACTTCTTGTTTCGTGACGGTCAGTTTTATTCGGCCCGTGGTGGAGGAAACCGGAGTTCCCTGAAAAAACCACAGACCTGCCACAAGTCACTGACAAACTTTATCACATAGAAATCATATTAGTATTATTACCAATTAATAATAGTCAAGCGACTGTTGATGAAAAATAAAATCCACACATGACTGTTGATGAAAATAAAATGGGATAATATGAAACATTATCTATAATACGACCCAGGTATTCACGTTTTAATGTTTTTTTATCAAAATCTTCAGAATGTTTGATGCCTTTATTTGAATGGCTTAAGATAAAGCTGAAAACGTAAAATTTTTAATTTTGCTTTTTTTCAATTTTTGCAAAATTAGAGCCCAAACGAACAGTCTGACTAAAAATCCACAAAATTAACACCCCTTCGAAAATAACCACTTAAATAGTAGATTAATAAATGTAGATATTTATGTTTGAGACAGAATATGTTTTTAACATCATGTTGGGGATCAGTGAGTAATTGTTGTTTACGGCAATTTTTCAGCTATATCACGACGAGAACAAGTTAATTTTCAATGAGATGAAGACGAGGTCCCAACACGCTTAGTTTTTTTTTATAATATATATATATCTTAAAAATGATATAGGGGTGCATATTTTTTATTAATAAAGTTATATATCTTAAAGACAAGCCACTGTGGATGGAATCCGGAACAGAACAGTTCATACAATTCGCCAAGAATAATTAATGTATGTGAAATTGATCGAAATTATTTGATTCTAACCATTAATAAACGATTATTTACCATGAAAGTAGAAAATCAGATACAACAAAACTAGGAAACCAACATGAAAATCTTTTAAAAAGGGAAATACAAACAATCAATGTGAACAAATATCAAACTTTGTTTAACAACGTACGTACACGTGTACTATAGTTTTCTCATTCTACATTTATTGTACGCATGCTATGCGTATTTACTAAGGGAACGACCATTTAACTTGAAGGGGGGGTTATGTTTTTTTTCTAAAAAAGTATTCTGATTCCCAATGTTGCTGAAAAAAATATTCTGATTTTGATGGAGAAAAAAAAATAATCTGATTCAGAATTTTTGTCATATAACCTAATGTGGAATTATGGAATAAAAATTTCGCGCTTTGCGCGACAAAAAAAAAAAATATTCTAACTCTTGTGTTGTCCGAAAAAAAATTTCTGAACGAAACAAAAAACCATACCCCCCTTCAAGTTAAATGGCCAGTTCCTAATTACAAAATTATTGTATATTTTGATTTTTGCTCATGGTGAACATAAGAAAAAAATGTATTCAATTTTATTTTATATTCGCATTCACAGTTAGTAACAGGTGCCCGTGACCCAGATATGATTGCAACGTTGTCCTTGTCTTATTTCAACGTAATGACGTGATCACTTTAGTAATTTAGTAAGATGGTTACAGCTTATGATGCATTTGTTGTTAACTTGAGGAATATTGCTATACAAATACAAAATAATTATTGTTGGATAATTAGATAGAAATTGTGTTTGAAAATAATAGTTTATATAGCTCGGTACAAACGTCTAAGCGATAATAAAATGCTCCGCTAACCATCGTTGGTACTCGAGCGACACCTGTTGAGTAAATTTGGGTGAATGTTCTTCATTGAATGGTTCAAATGTTTCTTAAAAAGATAAAATTCCAAAATTGGTGGGTCACATTCCAAATAAAAAAGATATAAGTAAAATTATACAAGAAAACAGACAAAAAAGGGAGTTAACTCTTTGTTCAATCTGAATGGATTTGCAAATTTACTGTCGGGCCATAACTTTTTTGTCTCTTCAGATAGGTCAATGATATTTGGTTTGTAGGTGTATAATCATGAGAGGGTGTGTCATGTACCAACATGACCACATTTTGTCTTTGACCTTTTACCTTTAGGTCAAATAATTGATATTTTTTAAGTGTTATGGTGTCCAAGTCATAACCTTTTTGTCTTTTACGATAGATTAATAATATTTGGTATGTAGGTGTACCGTGTATAATCATGAGACGGTGTGTCGTGTTCCATCGTGACCTCAGTTTGACCTTTGACTTTAAGGTCAAATAATTGATATTTTTGAAGTGTTTGTGTCTGGGCAATAACTTTTTGCCTTTTTAGATAGGTTAATGATATTTGGTATGTGGTTGTATAATGATGTGACAGTGTCTCACGTACCATCATGATCACAGTTTGACCTTGACCTTTGACCTTGAGGTCAAATATTTTACTTGAGAGTTTCATGAATGGGAGACATGGGTTTTAATCCTCTGAAACAATTCTAGTTTTCTTTGAAAATTATGGCCAGATTTTGAGAATTAATTCTTGTTTTTAATGAAATAACTAGCTTATGATGAGCAGAAAATTTCAGATTTGAAAAAAAAGAATGTGAACCTGGTGAGGATTAGACTATTTTTGTCATAAGAAACAATTATCTGCAACTTTTTGGTCTGGGGGACTCACCTTTCTTGGGGGGACACAGATTTTGAGAATCAAGTCTTGTTTATGCAATAATTTATGCAAACATTATTTGGTTGAATTTTTATTTTATGTGTGTACATTTGAAACTTATTTTTACCTTATTGGAATATGAAATCAATGCCTGAAACCATTGGTTTTTTTTCAAAAGCATTTGAATAAAAATAAATGCACCTATGTACTGTACAAGCTAATTCCTATACAACTATGCCGTGTTCAAGGATTGTAATGAAATTGTGCATATAAACGGTTAGTGGGGGCCTAGGTGGCCGAGTAGTCTAAGTTGCTAGTTTAAATATGACTACTGTTGACCATCAGTCAATAACCTCTATGGTAATAGTTCAATCCCTGCTTTGTGCATAGCAAAAATGTGTACTCGAGTGTATGTAATTATAGGATTGGTCAGTTACCTGCCAAAGGTTGGTGGTTCTGTTGCCTCTTTTATTGTTAGTCTGGCGTTAGCATGCTCTATAACTTTCAGGAACTGCATACTTTCGCCAGACTCTCTGAGTTCAGTCATGTTTATGTCTATACAAGTACACTGCATGAATACATATAATTGTTTACCCTGAATTGTCATATGTTTTTCAGTATACAAATACAGGGATAATAATATCAATTCAAAAGTGATATTCTTTTATTAATATACATTTTAAATCTGCTAGTGGTGTTTTGTTTTGTTCTCAAGCCAGTCCTTGAATTGATTATTATGTACATTACAAATTATTCATCACTATTTTCCATGACTAATCAATCAAAATGTTCATTGACACAAGATTACTGAGACTACTACACAGGTGCTAATGCAACCAGAGGCTCACAGGAGCCTGTAATCGCTCACCTGAATCAAAGCTGCTTTCAATAACAACGAAACTGCACTGTGGCGGCCATCTTGGTGGGAGAGCGCAACTGCCGGAAACAATTTTGGAAAAGGACCATCCAATGACTATTCCATCCAAGTTTGGTTCTAATTGAGCTACTGGTTCCAGACATAGCCAGAAATGATGGGTACTTTGCTCATTTGCATATCTAAGATGGCGACGCCGGGACGTCTGCAATTTTCGTATGATCTATATAGACGATATCATTCATAATTGCATGTGTGTCATTTTCTGAACTTGAAAATGATACACTGAATCAAGCTGAATTAAATGAAATAAAAATTAATGAAAACAATTAAATATTCGAGGTTCCTGGACTAAATGAAAATCCGAGGCGACGAACCCTTATTTGGCCTTAAGAGTCTATGTAAAAATGTCTGAAATACATGAAACTGGTGGCATGTGACGTAAAATTTAGCAATGAATGACATTTGGCGACATATTTTCTTAAATTAATTTCGATTCCTCAATAATATATGTAATTATATTGACTAACCTTATATTTCTCGCTTCTAAACTCGGGATTCCCACATTAAATATAATATGATCATTTTTGCATGATCGCAATATCAAAAACATGTCTAAAATCGTTACAAAACAAAAATATTTGAATTTTGACAGAAGGAAAACTTTGCGGAAATAAACAATAACATTTAAATTTCGAATCATTGACGGACACATTGAATTTCCGTACTGTATGCTATTTTTTGACATATCTAATAAACGATCCATCAAGCTTGAAACTGCAGTCACGTGATCAAAATCTAATTTAAATATAATGAATATTTATGAGGAAAGTACCATCAATTTCTGGATATGACAAGATGGTTTTTATGTGAATTTCCCATAGGGTCCTATGTTAATCTAAGTTCAGCTGTGCAGCCATCTTGGTCAGTGGGCGGGACCACCAGACACAATTTTGGAAGAGGACCATCCAATGACTATGTTATCAAAGTTTGGTTCCAATTGAGCAACTGGTTCCAGACAAGAATATTTTGATGTGAATTTCCCATAGGGTCCTATGTTAAGCTAAGTTCGGCTGTGGGGTCCATCTTGGTTGAAGGGCCGAACCGCCGGACACATTTTTGGACGTGAACCATCCAATGACTATTTCATCAAACTTTAGTTCTTATTGAGGAAATGGTTTCAGACAAGAAGATTGTTATGGGAATTTCCCATAGGGTCCTATGTTAAATTAAGTTCGGCTGTGGCGGTCATCTCGGTAGGAGGTCTGAAATGCCGGATTCAATTTTGGAAGGGGACCACCCAAGGATCATCTGAGCAAAGTTTGGTTGAGATTGGCTCAGTAGTTTCAGAGGAGAACATTTTTTTAAATTTCATCCCCCCTTTTTTCTATTTCTAGCTTGGTGGCCATCTTGGTTGAAAGTCGGGATCACCGGACACAATTTTGGAAGGGGGCTATCCATGGACCATTCCACCAAAGTTTGGTTGGAATCAACCCAGTGGTTTCTGAAGAGAAGATTTGTATGTGAATTTCCCAAAGGGTTCTATGTTAAGCTAAGTTCGGCTGTGGGAGCCATCTTGGTCGAAGGGCCGAACCGCTGGATACATTTTTGGAAAAGAACCATCCAATGACTATTTCATCAAAATTTAGTTCTTATTGAGCAAATGGTTTCAGACAAGAAGATTGTTATGGGCATTTCCCATAGGGTCCTATGTTAAATTAAGTTCGGCTGTTGCGGCCATCTTGATCAAAGGTCTGAAATGCCGGACACACTTTTGGAAGGGAACCACCCAAAGATCCTTTCAGCAAAGTTTGGTTGAGATTGGCTTAGTAGTTTCAGAGGAGAATTTTTTTTCTAAATTTCATTCCCTCTTTTTTTCTATTTTTAGCTTGGCGGACATCTTGGTTGAAAGTCGGGATCACCGGACACAACTTTGGAAGGGGGCCATTCAAAGACCACCAAAGTTTGGTTGCAATTGGTCCAGTGGTTTCTGAGGAAAAGATTTTTATGTGAATTTCCAATAGGGTCCTATGTTAAGCTAAGTTCGACTGTGGGGCCATCTTGGTCGAAGGGACGAACCGCCAGACCCATTTTTGGAAGAGAACCATCCAATGAATATTTCATCAAAATTTAGTTCTTATTGAGCAAATGGTTTCAGACAAGAAGATTTTTTGGGGAATTTCCCATAGGGTCCTATGTTAAATTAAGTTCGGCTGTGGCGGCCATTTTCGTTGGAGGTCTGAAATGCTGGACACACTTTTGGAAGGGGACCACCCAAGGATCATTTCAGCAAAGGTTGGTTGAGATGTGCTGAGTAGTTTCAGAGGAGAACATTTTTTTTTAAATTTCATCCCCCCTTTTTTCTATTTCTAGCTTGGCGGCCATCTTGGTTGAAAGTCGGGATCACCGGACACAATTTTGGAAGGGGGCTATCCATGGACCATTCCACCAAAGCTTGGTTGGAATCAACCCAGTGGTTTCTGAAGAGAAGATTTGTATGTGAATTTCCCAAAGGGTTCTATGTTAAGCTAAGTTCGGCTGTGGAAGCCATCTTGGTCGAAGGGCCGAACCGCTGAATACATTTTTGGAAAAGAACCATCCAATGACTATTTCATCAAAATTTAGTTCTTATTGAGCAAATGGTTTCAGACAAGAAGATTGTTATGGGCATTTCCCATAGGGTCCTATGTTAAATTAAGTTCGGCTGTTGCGGCCATCTTGATCGGAGGTCTGAAATGCCGGATACACTTTTGGAAGGGAACCACCCAAAGATCCTTTCAGCAAAGTTTGGTTGAGATTGGCTTGGTAGTTTCAGAGGAGAATTTTTTTTCTAAATTTCATTCCCCCTTTTTTTCTATTTTTAGCTTAGCGGACATCTTGGTTGAAAATAGGGATCACCAGACACAACTTTGGAAGGGGGCCATTCAAAGACCACCAAAGTTTGGTTGCAATTGGTCCAGTGGTTTCTGAGGAGAAGATTTTTATGTGAATTTCCAATAGGGTCCTATGTTAAGCTAAGTTCGACTGTGGGGCCATCTTGGTCGAAGGGACGAACCGCCGGACCCATTTTTGGAAGAGAACCATCCAATGACTATTTCATCAAAATTTAGTTCTTATTGAGCAAATGGTTTCAGACAAGAAGATTTTTTTGGGAATTTCCCATAGGGTCCTATGTTAAATTAAGTTCGGCTGTGGCGGCCATTTTCGTTGGAGGTCTGAAATGCTGGACACACTTTTGGAAGGGGACCACCCAAGGATCATTTCAGCAAAGGTTGGTTGAGATGGGCTGAGTAGTTTCAGAGGAGAATATTTTTTTTTAATTTCATCCCCCCTTTTTTTTCTATTTTTAGCTTGGCCGACATCTTGGTTGGAAGTCGGGATCACCGGACACATTTTTGGAAGGGGGCCATCCAAGGACCATTCCAGCAAAGTTTGGTTGCAATTGGCCCAGTGGTTTCTGAAGAGAAGATTTTTATGTGAATTTCCCATAAGGTTCTATGTTCAGCTAAGTTCGGCTGTGAGCCATCTTGGTCGAAGGGCCGAACCGGCGAACACATTTTTGGAAGAGAACCATCCAATGACTATTTCATCAAAATTTAGTTATTATGGAGTAAATGGTTTCAGACAAGAAGATTTTTATGGGAATTTCCCATAGGGTCCTATGCTAAATTAAGTTCGGCTGTGGCGGTCATCTTGGCCGGAGGTCTGAAATGCTGGAAACATTTTTGGAAGGGGACCACCCAAGGATCATCTGAGCAAAGTTTGGTTGAGATTGGCTCAGTAGTTTCAGAGGAGAACATTTTTTTTAAATTTCATCCCCCCTTTTTTCTATTTCTAGCTTGGCGGCCATCTTGGTTGAAAGTCGGGATCACCGGACACAATTTTGGAAGGGGGCTATCCATGGACCATTCCACCAAAGTTTGGTTGGAATCAACCCAGTGGTTTCTGAAGAGAAGATTTGTATGTGAATTTCCCAAAGGGTTCTATGTTAAGCTAAGTTCGGCTGTGGGAGCCATCTTGGTCGAAGGGCCGAACCGCTGGATACATTTTTGGAAAAGAACCATCCAATGACTATTTCATCAAAATTTAGTTCTTATTGAGCAAATGGTTTCAGACAAGAAGATTGTTATGGGAATTTCCCATAGGGTCCTATGTTAAATTAAGTTCGGCTGTGGCGGCCATTTTCGTTGGAGGTCTGAAATGCCGGACACACTTTTGGAAGGGGAACACCCAAGGATCATTTCAGAAAAGTTTGGTTGACATGGGCTGAGTAGTTTCAGAGGAGAATATTTTTTTTTAATTTCATCCCTCCCTTTTTTTCTATTTTTAGCTTGGCGGACATCTTGGTTGGAAGTCGGGATCACCGGACACATTTTTGGAAGGGGGCCATCCAAGGACCATTCCAGCAAAGTTTGGTTGCAATTGGCCCAGTGGTTTCTGAGGAGAAGATTTTTATGTGAATTTCCAATAGGGTCCTATGTTAAGCTAAGTTCGACTGTGGGGCCATCTTGGTCGAAGGGACGAACCGCCGGACCCATTTTTGGAAGAGAACCATCCAATGACTATTTCATCAAAATTTAGTTCTTATTGAGCAAATGGTTTCAGACAAGAAGATTTTTTTGGGAATTTCCCATAGGGTCCTATGTTAAATTAAGTTCGGCTGTGGCGGCCATTTTCGTTGGAGGTCTGAAATGCTGGACACACTTTTGGAAGGGGATCAACCAAGGATCATTTCAGCAAAGTTTGGTTGAGTAGTTTCAGAGGAGAATATATTTTTTTAATTTCATCCCCCCCTTTTTTTCTATTTTTAGCTTGGCGGACATCTTGGTTGGAATTCGGGATCACCGGACACATTTTTGGAAGGGGGCCATCCAAGGACCATTCCAGCAAAGTTTGGTTGCAATTGGCCCAGTGGTTTCTGAAGAGAAGATTTTTATGTGAATTTCCCATAAGGTTCTATGCTCACCTAAGTTCGGCTGTGAGCCATCTTGGTCGAAGGGCCGAACCGGCGAACACATTTTTGGAAGAGAACCATCCAAAGACTATTTCATCAAAATTTAGTTATTATTGAGCAAATGGTTTCAGACAAGAAGATTTTTATGGGAATTTCCCATAGGGTCCTATGCTAAATTAAGTTCGGCTGTGGCGGTCATCTTGGCCGGAGGTCTGAAATGCTGGACACATTTTTGGAAGGGGACCACCCAGGATCATCTGAGCAAAGGTTGGTTGAGATTGGCTAAGTAGTTTCAGAGGAGAACATTTTTTAAAAATTTCATCCCCCCTTTTTTCTATTTCTAGCTTGGCGGCCATCTTGGTTGAAAGTCGGGATCACCAGACACAAATTTGGAAGGGGGCTATCCATGGACCATTCCACCAAAGTTTGGTTGGAATCAACCCAGTGGTTTCTGAAGAGAAGATTTGTATGTGAATTTCCCAAAGGGTTCTATGTTAAGCTAAGTTCGGCTGTGGGAGCCATCTTGGTCGAAGGGCCGAACCGCTGGATACATTTTTGGAAAAGAACCATCCAATGACTATTTCATCAAAATTTAGTTCTTATTGAGCAAATGGTTTCAGACAAGAAGATTGTTATGGGCATTTCCCATAGGGTCCTATGTTAAATTAAGTTCGGCTGTTGCGGCCATCTTGATCGGAGGTCTGAAATGCCGGATACACTTTTGGAAGGGAACCACCCAAAGATCCTTTCAGCAAAGTTTGGTTGAGATTGGCTTAGTAGTTTCAGAGGAGAATTTTTTTTCTAAATTTCATTCCCCCTTTTTTTCTATTTTTAGCTTAGCGGACATCTTGGTTGAAAATAGGGATCACCAGACACAACTTTGGAAGGGGGCCATTCAAAGACCACCAAAGTTTGGTTGCAATTGGTCCAGTGGTTTCTGAGGAGAAGATTTTTATGTGAATTTCCAATAGGGTCCTATGTTAAGCTAAGTTCGACTGTGGGGCCATCTTGGTCGAAGGGACGAACCGCCGGACCCATTTTTGGAAGAGAACCATCCAATGACTATTTCATCAAAATTTAGTTCTTATTGAGCAAATGGTTTCAGACAAGAAGATTTTTTTGGGAATTTCCCATAGGGTCCTATGTTAAATTAAGTTCGGCTGTGGCGGCCATTTTCGTTGGAGGTCTGAAATGCTGGACACACTTTTGGAAGGGGACCACCCAAGGATCATTTCAGCAAAGTTTGGTTGAGATTGGCTGAGTAGTTTCAGAGGAGAATATTTTTTTTTAATTTCATCCCCCCTTTTTTTTCTATTTTTAGCTTGGCCGACATCTTGGTTGGAAGTCGGGATCACCGGACACATTTTTGGAAGGGGGCCATCCAAGGACCATTCCAGCAAAGTTTGGTTGCAATTGGCCCAGTGGTTTCTGAAGAGGAGATTTTTATGTGAATTTCCCATAAGGTTCTATGTTCAGCTAAGTTCGGCTGTGAGCCATCTTGGTCGAAGGGCCGAACCGGCGAACACATTTTTGGAAGAGAACCATCCAATGACTATTTCATCAAAATTTAGTTATTATGGAGTAAATGGTTTCAGACAAGAAGATTTTTTTGGGAATTTCCCATAGGGTCCTATGTTAAATTAAGTTCGGCTGTGGCGGCCATTTTCGTTGGAGGTCTGAAATGCCGGACACACTTTTGGAAGGGGAACACCCAAGGATCATTTCAGAAAAGTTTGGTTGACATGGGCTGAGTAGTTTCAGAGGAGAATATTTTTTTTTAATTTCATCCCTCCCTTTTTTTCTATTTTTAGCTTGGCGGACATCTTGGTTGGAAGTCGGGATCACCGGACACATTTTTGGAAGGGGGCCATCCAAGGACCATTCCAGCAAAGTTTGGTTGCAATTGGCCCAGTGGTTTCTGAAGAGAAGATTTTTATGTGAATTTCCCATAAGGTTCTATGTTCAGCTAAGTTCGGCTGTGAGCCATCTTGGTCGAAGGGCCGAACCGGCGAACACATTTTTGGAAGAGAACCATCCAATGACAATTTCATCAAAATTTAGTTATTATGGAGTAAATGGTTTCAGACAAGAAGATTTTTATGGGAATTTCCCATAGGGTCCTAAGTTAAATTAAGTTCGGCTGTGGCGGTCATCTTGGCCGGAGGTCTGAAATGCTGGACACATTTTTGGAAGGGGACCACCCAAGGATCATCTGAGCAAAGTTTGGTTGAGATTGGCTCAGTAGTTTCAGAGGAGAACATTTTTTTTTAATTTCATCCCCCCTTTTTTCTATTTCTAGCTTGGCGGCCATCTTGGTTGAAAGTCGGGATCACCGGACACAATTTTGGAAGGGGGCTATCCATGGACCATTCCACCAAAGTTTGGTTGGAATCAACCCAGTGGTTTCTGAAGAGAAGATTTGTATGTGAATTTCCCAAAGGGTTCTATGTTAAGCTAAGTTCGGCTGTGGGAGCCATCTTGGTCGAAGGGCCGAACCGCTGGATACATTTTTGGAAAAGAACCATCCAATGACTATTTCATCAAAATTTAGTTCTTATTGAGCAAATGGTTTCAGACAAGAAGATTGATATGGGAATTTCCCATAGGGTCCTATGTTAAATTAAGTTCGGCTGTTGCGGCCATCTTGATCGGAGGTCTGAAATGCCGGACACACTTTTGGAAGGGAACCACCCAAAGATCCTTTCAGCAAAGTTTGGTTGAGATTGGCTTAGTAGTTTCAGAGGCGAATTTTTTTTCTAAATTTCATTCCCCCTTTTTTTCTATTTTTAGCTTGGCGGACATCTTGGTTGAAAGTCGGGATCACCGGACACAACTTTGGAAGGGGGCCATTCAAAGACCACCAAAGTTTGGTTGCAATTGGTCCAGTGGTTTCTGAGGAGAAGATTTTTATGTGAATTTCCAATAGGGTCCTATGTTAAGCTAAGTTCGATTGTGGGACCATCTTGGTCGAAGGGACGAACCGCCAGACCCATTTTTGGAAGAGAACCATCCAATGACTATTTCATCAAAATTTAGTTCTTATTGAGCAAATGGTTTCAGACAAGAAGATTTTTTTGGGAATTTCCCATAGGGTCCTATGTTAAATTAAGTTCGGCTGTGGCGGCCATTTTCGTTGGAGGTCTGAAATGCTGGACACACTTTTGGAAGGGGATCACCCAAGGATCATTTCAGCAAAGTTTGGTTGAGTAGTTTCAGAGGAGAATATATTTTTTTAATTTCATCCCCCCCTTTTTTTCTATTTTTAGCTTGGCGGACATCTTGGTTGGAATTCGGGATCACCGGACACATTTTTGGAAGGGGGCCATCCAAGGACCATTCCAGCAAAGTTTGGTTGCAATTGGCCCAGTGGTTTCTGAAGAGAAGATTTTTATGTGAATTTCCCATAAGGTTCTATGCTCACCTAAGTTCGGCTGTGAGCCATCTTGGTCGAAGGGCCGAACCGGCGAACACATTTTTGGAAGAGAACCATCCAAAGACTATTTCATCAAAATTTAGTTATTATTGAGCAAATGGTTTCAGACAAGAAGATTTTTATGGGAATTTCCCATAGGGTCCTATGCTAAATTAAGTTCGGCTGTGGCGGTCATCTTGGCCGGAGGTCTGAAATGCTGGACACATTTTTGGAAGGGGACCACCCAGGATCATCTGAGCAAAGGTTGGTTGAGATTGGCTAAGTAGTTTCAGAGGAGAACATTTTTTTAAAATTTCATCCCCCCTTTTTTCTATTTCTAGCTTGGCGGCCATCTTGGTTGAAAGTCGGGATCACCAGACACAAATTTGGAAGGGGGCTATCCATGGACCATTCCACCAAAGTTTGGTTGGAATCAACCCAGTGGTTTCTGAAGAGAAGATTTGTATGTGAATTTCCCAAAGGGTTCTATGTTAAGCTAAGTTCGGCTGTGGGAGCCATCTTGGTCGAAGGGCCGAACCGCTGGATACATTTTTGGAAAAGAACCATCCAATGACTATTTCATCAAAATTTAGTTCTTATTGAGCAAATGGTTTGACAAGAAGATTTTTTTGGGAATTTCCCATAGGGTCCTATGTTAAATTAAGTTCGGCTGTGGCGGCCATTTTCGTTGGAGGTCTGAAATGCTGGACACACTTTTGGAAGGGGATCACCCAAGGATCATTTCAGCAAAGTTTGGTTGAGTAGTTTCAGAGGAGAATATATTTTTTTAATTTCATCCCCCCCCTTTTTTTCTATTTTTAGCTTGGCGGACATCTTGGTTGGAATTCGGGATCACCGGACACATTTTTGGAAGGGGGCCATCCAAGGACCATTCCAGCAAAGTTTGGTTGCAATTGGCCCAGTGGTTTCTGAAGAGAAGATTTTTATGTGAATTTCCCATAAGGTTCTATGCTCACCTAAGTTCGGCTGTGAGCCATCTTGGTCGAAGGGCCGAACCGGCGAACACATTTTTGGAAGAGAACCATCCAAAGACTATTTCATCAAAATTTAGTTATTATTGAGCAAATGGTTTCAGACAAGAAGATTTTTATGGGAATTTCCCATAGGGTCCTATGCTAAATTAAGTTCGGCTGTGGCGGTCATCTTGGCCGGAGGTCTGAAATGCTGGACACATTTTTGGAAGGGGACCACCCAGGATCATCTGAGCAAAGGTTGGTTGAGATTGGCTAAGTAGTTTCAGAGGAGAACATTTTTTTAAAATTTCATCCCCCCTTTTTTCTATTTCTAGCTTGGCGGCCATCTTGGTTGAAAGTCGGGATCACCAGACACAAATTTGGAAGGGGGCTATCCATGGACCATTCCACCAAAGTTTGGTTGGAATCAACCCAGTGGTTTCTGAAGAGAAGATTTGTATGTGAATTTCCCAAAGGGTTCTATGTTAAGCTAAGTTCGGCTGTGGGAGCCATCTTGCTCGAAGGGCCGAACCGCTGGATACATTTTTGGAAAAGAACCATCCAATGACTATTTCATCAAAATTTAGTTCTTATTGAGCAAATGGTTTCAGACAAGAAGATTGTTATGGGCATTTCCCATAGGGTCCTATGTTAAATTAAGTTCGGCTGTTGCGGCCATCTTGATCGGAGGTCTGAAATGCCGGATACACTTTTGGAAGGGAACCACCCAAAGATCCTTTCAGCAAAGTTTGGTTGAGATTGGCTTAGTAGTTTCAGAGGAGAATTTTTTTTCTAAATTTCATTCCCCCTTTTTTTCTATTTTTAGCTGAGCGGACATCTTGGTTGAAAATAGGGATCACCAGACACAACTTTGGAAGGGGGCCATTCAAAGACCACCAA
Organism: Bathymodiolus septemdierum; assembly: GCA_963383655.1. Lineage (NCBI taxonomy): Eukaryota > Metazoa > Mollusca > Bivalvia > Mytilida > Modiolidae > Bathymodiolus > Bathymodiolus septemdierum. The sequence goes on from OY726530.1 coordinate 61,515,416, forward strand.
AGTTTGGTTGCAATTGGTCCAGTGGTTTCTGAGGAGAAGATTTTTATGTGAATTTCCAATAGGGTCCTATGTTAAGCTAAGTTCGACTGTGGGGCCATCTTGGTCGAAGGGACGAACCGCCGGACCCATTTTTGGAAGAGAACCATCCAATGACTATTTCATCAAAATTTAGTTCTTATTGAGCAAATGGTTTCAGACAAGAAGATTTTTTTGGGAATTTCCCATAGGGTCCTATGTTAAATTAAGTTCGGCTGTGGCGGCCATTTTCGTTGGAGGTCTGAAATGCTGGACACACTTTTGGAAGGGGACCACCCAAGGATCATTTCAGCAAAGTTTGGTTGAGATTGGCTGAGTAGTTTCAGAGGAGAATATTTTTTTTTAATTTCATCCCCCCTTTTTTTTCTATTTTTAGCTTGGCCGACATCTTGGTTGGAAGTCGGGATCACCGGACACATTTTTGGAAGGGGGCCATCCAAGGACCATTCCAGCAAAGTTTGGTTGCAATTGGCCCAGTGGTTTCTGAAGAGAAGATTTTTATGTGAATTTCCCATAAGGTTCTATGTTCAGCTAAGTTCGGCTGTGAGCCATCTTGGTCGAAGGGGCGAACCGGCGAACACATTTTTGGAAGAGAACCATCCAATGACTATTTCATCAAAATTTAGTTATTATGGAGTAAATGGTTTCAGACAAGAAGATTTTTATGGGAATTTCCCATAGGGTCCTATGCTAAATTAAGTTCGGCTGTGGCGGTCATCTTGGCCGGAGGTCTGAAATGCTGGACACATTTTTGGAAGGGGACCACCCAAGGATCATCTGAGCAAAGTTTGGTTGAGATTGGCTCAGTAGTTTCAGAGGAGAACATTTTTTTTAAATTTCATCCCCCCTTTTTTCTATTTCTAGCTTGGCGGCCATCTTGGTTGAAAGTCGGGATCACCGGACACAATTTTGGAAGGGGGCTATCCATGGACCATTCCACCAAAGTTTGGTTGGAATCAACCCAGTGGTTTCTGAAGAGAAGATTTGTATGTGAATTTCCCAAAGGGTTCTATGTTAAGCTAAGTTCGGCTGTGGGAGCCATCTTGGTCGAAGGGCCGAACCGCTGGATACATTTTTGGAAAAGAACCATCCAATGACTATTTCATCAAAATTTAGTTCTTATTGAGCAAATGGTTTCAGACAAGAAGATTGTTATGGGAATTTCCCATAGGGTCCTATGTTAAATTAATTTCGGCTGTTGCGGCCATCTTGATCGGAGGTCTGAAATGCCGGACACACTTTTGGAAGGGAACCACCCAAAGATCCTTTCAGCAAAGTTTGGTTGAGATTGGCTAAGTAGTTTCAGAGGCGAATTTTTTTTCTAAATTTCATTCCCCCTTTTTTTCTATTTTTAGCTTGGCGGACATCTTGGTTGAAAGTCGGGATCACCGGACACAACTTTGGAAGGGGGCCATTCAAAGACCACCAAAGTTTGGTTGCAATTGGTCCAGTGGTTTCTGAGGAGAAGATTTTTATGTGAATTTCCAATAGGGTCCTATGTTAAGCTAAGTTCGATTGTGGGGCCATCTTGGTCGAAGGGACGAACCGCCAGACCCATTTTTGGAAGAGAACCATCCAATGACTATTTCATCAAAATTTAGTTCTTATTGAGCAAATGGTTTCAGACAAGAAGATTTTTTTGGGAATTTCCCATAGGGTCCTATGTTAAATTAAGTTCGGCTGTGGCGGCCATTTTCGTTGGAGGTCTGAAATGCTGGACACACTTTTGGAAGGGGATCACCCAAGGATCATTTCAGCAAAGTTTGGTTGAGTAGTTTCAGAGGAGAATATATTTTTTTAATTTCATCCCCCCCTTTTTTTCTATTTTTAGCTTGGCGGACATCTTGGTTGGAATTCGGGATCACCGGACACATTTTTGGAAGGGGGCCATCCAAGGACCATTCCAGCAAAGTTTGGTTGCAATTGGCCCAGTGGTTTCTGAAGAGAAGATTTTTATGTGAATTTCCCATAAGGTTCTATGCTCACCTAAGTTCGGCTGTGAGCCATCTTGGTCGAAGGGCCGAACCGGCGAACACATTTTTGGAAGAGAACCATCCAAAGACTATTTCATCAAAATTTAGTTATTATTGAGCAAATGGTTTCAGACAAGAAGATTTTTATGGGAATTTCCCATAGGGTCCTATGCTAAATTAAGTTCGGCTGTGGCGGTCATCTTGGCCGGAGGTCTGAAATGCTGGACACATTTTTGGAAGGGGACCACCCAGGATCATCTGAGCAAAGGTTGGTTGAGATTGGCTAAGTAGTTTCAGAGGAGAACATTTTTTTAAAATTTCATCCGCCCTTTTTTCTATTTCTAGCTTGGCGGCCATCTTGGTTGAAAGTCGGGATCACCAGACACAAATTTGGAAGGGGGCTATCCATGGACCATTCCACCAAAGTTTGGTTGGAATCAACCCAGTGGTTTCTGAAGAGAAGATTTGTATGTGAATTTCCCAAAGGGTTCTATGTTAAGCTAAGTTCGGCTGTGGGAGCCATCTTGCTCGAAGGGCCAAACCGCTGGATACATTTTTGGAAAAGAACCATCCAATGACTATTTCATCAAAATTTAGTTCTTATTGAGCAAATGGTTTCAGACAAGAAGATTGTTATGGGCATTTCCCATAGGGTCCTATGTTAAATTAAGTTCGGGTGTTGCGGCCATCTTGATCGGAGGTCTGAAATGCCGGATACACTTTTGGAAGGGAACCACCCAAAGATCCTTTCAGCAAAGTTTGGTTGAGATTGGCTTAGTAGTTTCAGAGGAGAATTTTTTTTCTAAATTTCATTCCCCCTTTTTTTCTATTTTTAGCTTAGCGGACATCTTGGTTGAAAATAGGGATCACCAGACACAACTTTGGAAGGGGGCCATTCAAAGACCACCAAAGTTTGGTTGCAATTGGTCCAGTGGTTTCTGAGGAGAAGATTTTTATGTGAATTTCCAATAGGGTCCTATGTTAAGCTAAGTTCGACTGTGGGGCCATCTTGGTCGAAGGGACGAACCGCCGGACCCATTTTTGGAAGAGAACCATCCAATGAATATTTCATCAAAATTTAGTTCTTATTGAGCAAATGGTTTCAGACAAGAAGATTTTTTTGGGAATTTCCCATAGGGTCCTATGTTAAATTAAGTTCGGCTGTGGCGGCCATTTTCGTTGGAGGTCTGAAATGCTGGACACACTTTTGGAAGGGGACCACCCAAGGATCATTTCAGCAAAGGTTGGTTGAGATGGGCTGAGTAGTTTCAGAGGAGAACATTTTTTTTTAAATTTCATCCCCCCTTTTTTCTATTTCTAGCTTGGCGGCCATCTTGGTTGAAAGTCGGGATCACCGGACACAATTTTGGAAGGGGGCTATCCATGGACCATTCCACCAAAGTTTGGTTGGAATCAACCCAGTGGTTTCTGAAGAGAAGATTTGTATGTGAATTTCCCAAAGGGTTCTATGTTAAGCTAAGTTCGGCTGTGGGAGCCATCTTGGTCGAAGGGCCGAACCGCTGGATACATTTTTGGAAAAGAACCATCCAATGACTATTTCATCAAAATTTAGTTCTTATTGAGCAAATGGTTTCAGACAAGAAGATTGTTATGGGCATTTCCCATAGGGTCCTATGTTAAATTAAGTTCGGCTGTTGCGGCCATCTTGATTGGAGGTCTGAAATGCCGGATACACTTTTGGAAGGGAACCACCCAAAGATCCTTTCAGCAAAGTTTGGTTGAGATTGGCTTAGTAGTTTCAGAGGCGAATTTTTTTTCTAAATTTCATTCCCCCTTTTTTTCTATTTTTAGCTTAGCGGACATCTTGGTTGAAAGTAGGGATCACCAGACACAACTTTGGAAGGGGGCCATTCAAAGACCACCAAAGTTTGGTTGCAATTGGTCCAGTGGTTTCTGAGGAGAAGATTTTTATGTGAATTTCCAATAGGGTCCTATGTTAAGCTAAGTTCGACTGTGGGGCCATCTTGGTCGAAGGGACGAACCGCCGGACCCATTTTTGGAAGAGAACCATCCAATGACTATTTCATCAAAATTTAGTTCTTATTGAGCAAATGGTTTCAGACAAGAAGATTTTTTTGGGAATTTCCCATAGGGTCCTATGTTAAATTAAGTTCGGCTGTGGCGGCCATTTTCGTTGGAGGTCTGAAATGCTGGACACACTTTTGGAAGGGGATCACCCAAGGATCATTTCAGCAAAGTTTGGTTGAGTAGTTTCAGAGGAGAATATATTTTTTTAATTTCATCCCCCCCTTTTTTTCTATTTTTAGCTTGGCGGACATCTTGGTTGGAATTCGGGATCACCGGACACATTTTTGGAAGGGGGCCATCCAAGGACCATTCCAGCAAAGTTTGGTTGCAATTGGCCCAGTGGTTTCTGAAGAGAAGATTTTTATGTGAATTTCCCATAAGGTTCTATGCTCACCTAAGTTCGGCTGTGAGCCATCTTGGTCGAAGGGCCGAACCGGCGAACACATTTTTGGAAGAGAACCATCCAAAGACTATTTCATCAAAATTTAGTTATTATTGAGCAAATGGTTTCAGACAAGAAGATTTTTATGGGAATTTCCCATAGGGTCCTATGCTAAATTAAGTTCGGCTGTGGCGGTCATCTTGGCCGGAGGTCTGAAATGCTGGACACATTTTTGGAAGGGGACCACCCAGGATCATCTGAGCAAAGGTTGGTTGAGATTGGCTAAGTAGTTTCAGAGGAGAACATTTTTTTAAAATTTCATCCGCCCTTTTTTCTATTTCTAGCTTGGCGGCCATCTTGGTTGAAAGTCGGGATCACCAGACACAAATTTGGAAGGGGGCTATCCATGGACCATTCCACCAAAGTTTGGTTGGAATCAACCCAGTGGTTTCTGAAGAGAAGATTTGTATGTGAATTTCCCAAAGGGTTCTATGTTAAGCTAAGTTCGGCTGTGGGAGCCATCTTGCTCGAAGGGCCAAACCGCTGGATACATTTTTGGGAAAGAACCATCCAATGACTATTTCATCAAAATTTAGTTCTTATTGAGCAAATGGTTTCAGACAAGAAGATTGTTATGGGCATTTCCCATAGGGTCCTATGTTAAATTAAGTTCGGGTGTTGCGGCCATCTTGATCGGAGGTCTGAAATGCCGGATACACTTTTGGAAGGGAACCACCCAAAGATCCTTTCAGCAAAGTTTGGTTGAGATTGGCTTAGTAGTTTCAGAGGAGAATTTTTTTTCTAAATTTCATTCCCCCTTTTTTTCTATTTTTAGCTTAGCGGACATCTTGGTTGAAAATAGGGATCACCAGACACAACTTTGGAAGGGGGCCATTCAAAGACCACCAAAGTTTGGTTGCAATTGGTCCAGTGGTTTCTGAGGAGAAGATTTTTATGTGAATTTCCAATAGGGTCCTATGTTAAGCTAAGTTCGACTGTGGGGCCATCTTGGTCGAAGGGACGAACCGCCGGACCCATTTTTGGAAGAGAACCATCCAATGAATATTTCATCAAAATTTAGTTCTTATTGAGCAAATGGTTTCAGACAAGAAGATTTTTTTGGGAATTTCCCATAGGGTCCTATGTTAAATTAAGTTCGGCTGTGGCGGCCATTTTCGTTGGAGGTCTGAAATGCTGGACACACTTTTGGAAGGGGATCACCCAAGGATCATTTCAGCAAAGTTTGGTTGAGTAGTTTCAGAGGAGAATATATTTTTTTAATTTCATCCCCCCCCTTTTTTTCTATTTTTAGCTTGGCGGACATCTTGGTTGGAATTCGGGATCACCGGACACATTTTTGGAAGGGGGCCATCCAAGGACCATTCCAGCAAAGTTTGGTTGCAATTGGCCCAGTGGTTTCTGAAGAGAAGATTTTTATGTGAATTTCCCATAAGGTTCTATGCTCACCTAAGTTCGGCTGTGAGCCATCTTGGTCGAAGGGCCGAACCGGCGAACACATTTTTGGAAGAGAACCATCCAAAGACTATTTCATCAAAATTTAGTTATTATTGAGCAAATGGTTTCAGACAAGAAGATTTTTTTGGGAATTTCCCATAGGGTCCTATGTTAAATTAAGTTCGGCTGTGGCGGCCATTTTCGTTGGAGGTCTGAAATGCTGGACACACTTTTGGAAGGGGACCACCCAAGGATCATTTCAGCAAAGTTTGGTTGAGATTGGCTGAGTAGTTTCAGAGGAGAATATTTTTTTAAATTTCATCCCCCCTTTTTTTTCTATTTTTAGCTTGGCCGACATCTTGGTTGGAAGTCGGGATCACCGGACACATTTTTGGAAGGGGGCCATCCAAGGACCATTCCAGCAAAGTTTGGTTGCTATTGGCCCAGTGGTTTCTGAAGAGAAGATTTTTATGTGAATTTCCCATAAGGTTCTATGTTCAGCTAAGTTCGACTGTGGGGCCATCTTGGTCGAAGGGCCGACCCGGCGAACACATTTTTGGAAGAGAACCATCCAATGACTATTTCATCAAAATTTAGTTATTATGGAGTAAATGGTTTCAGACAAGAAGATTTTTATGGGAATTTCCCATAGGGTCCTATGCTAAATTAAGTTCGGCTGTGGCGGTCATCTTGGCCGGAGGTCTGAAATGCTGGACACATTTTTGGAAGGGGACCACCCAAGGATCATCTGACCAAAGTTTGATTGAGATTGGCTCAGTAGTTTCAGAGGAGAACATTTTTTTTAAATTTCATCCCCCCTTTTTTCTATTTCTAGCTTGGTGGCCATCTTGGTTGAAAGTCGGGATCACCGGACACAATTTTGGAAGGGGGCTATCCATGGACCATTCCACCAAAGTTTGGTTGGAATCAACCCAGTGGTTTCTGAAGAGAAGATTTGTATGTGAATTTCCCAAAGGGTTCTATGTTAAGCTAAGTTCGGCTGTGGGAGCCATCTTGGTCGAAGGGCCGAACCGCTGGATACATTTTTGGAAAAGAACCATCCAATGACTATTTCATCAAAATTTAGTTCTTATTGAGCAAATGGTTTCAGAGAAGAAGATTGCTATGGGAATTTCCCATAGGGTCCTATGTTAAATTAAGTTCGGCTGTTGCGGCCATCTTGATCGGAGGTCTGAAATGCCGGACATACTTTTGGAAGGGAACCACCCAAAGATCCTTTCAGCAAAGTTTGGTTGAGATTGGCTAAGTAGTTTCAGAGGAGAATTTGTTTTCTAAATTTCATTCCCCCTTTTTTTCTATTTTTAGCTTGGCGGACATCTTGGTTGAAAGTCGGGATCACCGGACACAACTTTGGAAGGGGGCCATTCAAAGACCACCAAAGTTTGGTTGCAATTGGTCCAGTGGTTTCTGAGGAGAAGATTTTTATGTGAATTTCCAATAGGGTCCTATGTTAAGCCAAGTTCGACTGTGGGGCCATCTTGGTCGAAGGGACGGGCCGCCGCACCCATTTTTGGAAGAGAACCATCCAATGACTATTTCATCAAAATTTAGTTCTTATTGAGCAAATGGTTTCAGACAAGAAGATTTTTTTGGGAATTTCCCATAGGGTCCTATGTTAAATTAAGTTCGGCTGTGGCGGCCATTTTCGTTGGAGGTCTGAAATGCTGGACACACTTTTGGAAGGGGATCACCCAAGGATCATTTCAGCAAAGTTTGGTTGAGTAGTTTCAGAGGAGAATATATTTTTTTAATTTCATCCCCCCCTTTTTTTCTATTTTTAGCTTGGCGGACATCTTGGTTGGAATTCGGGATCACCGGACACATTTTTGGAAGGGGGCCATCCAAGGACCATTCCAGCAAAGTTTGGTTGCAATTGGCCCAGTGGTTTCTGAAGAGAAGATTTTTATGTGAATTTCCCATAAGGTTCTATGCTCACCTAAGTTCGGCTGTGAGCCATCTTGGTCGAAGGGCCGAACCGGCGAACACATTTTTGGAAGAGAACCATCCAAAGACTATTTCATCAAAATTTAGTTATTATTGAGCAAATGGTTTCAGACAAGAAGATTTTTATGGGAATTTCCCATAGGGTCCTATGCTAAATTAAGTTCGGCTGTGGCGGTCATCTTGGCCGGAGGTCTGAAATGCTGGACACATTTTTGGAAGGGGACCACCCAGGATCATCTGAGCAAAGGTTGGTTGAGATTGGCTAAGTAGTTTCAGAGGAGAACATTTTTTTTAAATTTCATCCGCCCTTTTTTCTATTTCTAGCTTGGCGGCCATCTTGGTTGAAAGTCGGGATCACCAGACACAAATTTGGAAGGGGGCTATCCATGGACCATTCCACCAAAGTTTGGTTGGAATCAACCCAGTGGTTTCTGAAGAGAAGATTTGTATGTTTGGCTGTGGGAGCCATCTTGCTCGAAGGGCCGAACCGCTGGATACATTTTTGGAAAAGAACCATCCAATGACTATTTCATCAAAATTTAGTTCTTATTGAGCAAATGGTTTCAGACAAGAAGATTGTTATGGGAATTTCCCATAGGGTCCTATGTTAAATTAAGTTCGGCTGTGGCGACCATTTTCGTCGGAGGTCTGAAATGCTGGACACACTTTTGGAAGGGGACCACCCAAGGATCATTTCAACAAAGTTTGGTTGAGATTGGCTCAGTAGTTTCAGAGGAGAAGACTTTTTTTATATTTCATCCCCCCTTTTTCTATTTTAAGCTTGACGGCCATCTTGGTTGGAAGTCGGGATCACCTGACACAAATTTGGAAAGGGGCCACCCAAGGACCATTCCACCAAAGTTTGGTTGCAATTGGCCCAGTGGTTTCTGAGGAGAAGATTAACATGTGAAATGTGGACGGACGGACGACGGATGAAAAGTGATGACAATAGCTCACATAGTCTAAAGGCCAGGTGAGCTAAAACAGGAATATATGTTAAACTACTCCTTGCAATGTAACTGCAGTTAAAATATAAGCTCACTTTGATTTATACTAAAGCAGCAATGGACAATTGAAGACATTTCTATTTTTCTAGCAACAGCAGCCATCTTGAATGGAGGGCGGAGCTGTCGGACACAATTTTGTAAGGGATTCACCCAGGGACCATCCCTGCCAGGTTTGGTTTAATTTGGTTCAGCGGTTTCAGAGAAGAAGATTTAAATGTGATCTTTTATCAAAATATGCCTAATTTGCGTAATCGGTATAAATCGGCTGAAAGAAATATATGTTAAACTACTCCTTGTCATGTAGCTGCAGTTAAAATTTGAGCTCATTTTGACTTATACTAAAGCAGCAATGGAAAATTGAAGAAATTTCTATTTTTAGTAACAACAGCCATCTTGAATAGAGGGCGGTACTGTCGGACACAATTTTGAAAGGGACCCACCCAGGGACCATCCCTGCCAGGTTTGGTTTAGTTTGGTTCAGCGGTTTCACAGGAGAAGATTTAAATGTGATCTTTTATCATAATATGCCTAATTTGCATAATCGGTATAAATCGACTGAAAGAAATATATGTTAAACTACTCCTTGTCATGTAGCTGCAGTTAAAATTTGAGCTCATCTTGACTTATACTAAAGAAGCAATGGACAATTAACATTTCATCCCCCTTTTTTTCTATTTTTAGCTTGGCGGCCATCTTGGTTGGAAGCCGGTATCACCGGACACAATTTTGGAAGGGGGCCATCCAAGGACCATTCCACCAAAGTTTGGTCTAAATTGGCTCAGTGGTTTCTGAGGAGAAGATTAAAATGTGAAAAGTTTACGACAGACGACGACGACGACGACATAGGACGGCCGACGAACGAAACCTGATTGCAAAAGCTCACATGGCCTTTGGAAAAAATATGGAAATTCATCAAAATCCTCTGTTTTTTCACGAAAATATTTTTTTTCTCATTCGGGAAAGTCCGAATACTCCGAACTCTATTTTCCGAGCTAATATTCGGAATCTCCTGCTACGGGAGGTGAGCTAATAAGGTTTATGGAGCTTATGCCTAAAAAAGCTGTCCATAAACTTGCATAATATCCTAAATCAGCTCCCTCCACATGTGTATTTGATTTATTGAAAACGTTGTTTTTAGTTTTGACTAGTTTAAGTGGATATCCAATTTAACATAAATGAGGGGGACAAAGACTAAATCATAAAGTTTACTCCAAGCGACCACTTTGAACCAACCACTGATATCAATATTTTTAAAGAACTCTTATTAAGTTCTGTGCATGTATGTTGGTAAAAATAATACCAAAATTTTCAATAATAATATCACATAATGTTAATTTACATGTAGGACCATTGATCTTTTTCACTTAGTAAGGACAATCTTGTAATTTGTATGTTGATGTAAATAAAAAAGGTTTATCTGATATTTCAATGGGAGTATAACAATATTTTTATTGAGTTACATCCCTTGGTTTGTCAAGACTCGCCGAGAGAACAGCTCCAGCAAAAGTTAAATTTAAAGTATTTCTTGTTCACTATGGAAGACACGAGTACGCACAGTGGTAACACACTGACTGAAGAACAAATTGAGCAACTAATAAAACGACTCAGGGGTGTAGAACACATAGAACCCATTGTTACAATCGAAGATTCAAATGTAAACAATGAAAAAATGGCGACGTTCGCCGAGGTAGTTAACAATCAGAGCAGTAATAAAAACAATACAGACGAATCTGATAATAAACACGGGGAACAAAATAAAGATTACGCATCTGGTGATTCAGTAAAGCCCCTATTTTTAGTCGATCAAGACGTGTTTGGTTCCACCAAACCCGATAGAACTCACTGGCTCACCAACGTAGAGATATATAAAGCGGTAGGCTCCAAAGTCCCAGCCGAATGCATAAAGGGGATACAGCGTATTAGAGATATGTGGAGGATTTCTATGGACAATACAGAGGATAGACTTACTCTAATTGTGGAAGGTTTAAATATACATGGCAGGCGGGTACCCCTTCACACACAAAATCCTCGGAATCCTCAAAGATTTCGACCCGATACCATCCGCATTAAAGTTAAAAATATCCCTCTTTCCGCTGATGACGGCCAAATTCACCATACGTTGACTCTAGAAGGTTGCAATATTGAAGGTATCTTTAGGGAAAAACTTAGAGTGGATGGGAGATTAACTAACTGTGATACAGGTGACAGACTAGTCATCAGTAAACCACTCCCACACCCACTTCCAAGGAGTCTTCAAATAGGCAAGTACTGGGGGAGGATATTCCATCCTGGTCAAGTAGAAACCGACAATCAAAACGGAGAATAATAAAAACTGTCACAAATGTCTAAAGCCAGGACACTTCATGTATCAGTGCACAAGTGATTGGGTGTGTAGGTCATGCAATCAGCAAGGTCACAGAATGGTAGACTGTCCTCATGATCTTGTTTTCCCAGAGCCAAGCATAAGTGCACATGATGGTGTTGAGGAGGAAAATCTGACTGAGCATGATGAGGATGATGATGCAAGTCAAGCTGAGAATTCTCAACCCCACAACAAAGCTGTACAATCAATCACAACAGACAAGGAAGACAAAGATATAGAAGCAAAAGGAAATAAAAAAGTAAAAATCATTGAAACTGATAAATCAGAAAATAAACAAGTTAAAGCTGGTCAAAAAACTATGAACAATTTCATGAAAACTTCAAACAGGCCTAGTGCAATTCAAAGGACTCCACCAACTCCTACTGAGAAATTACATGATCAACAAGGAAGCAGTAAAGGTCGAAAGAAGTTAAAACCAAGCAACAGGAAAACTTAATCATCATTTAGTGTGCTATTTGAAATAAGTTTTTTTTATCTTAAATTAAAATTTAAAAGAATTTACAAAACTACTAATGTTATTTAAGATCCAACAAAGAGTAAAAATGTTGTATATCATTAAAAACCTAATTGATGGTTATATGATGTTTAATGAAGATATAAGAAGTAAAAAATCATTACAACATAAGAAGTATACTATTAATAGATGTACCTTTATATTGATGTTGCTTATGATAATTCTGACTATATATTTAATCTAGTCAATCGATCAGACATTGACAGGCTGGAAGATGCATTCGTAAATGCACTTTTCAAGCTTGAACAGGCAACTACCAACAATAAAAATGAAATCATAGGTCACATAAAGTCCTTGTCCATGCCTAATGATAGTTCAACTGAAAAGATGAAAACATCCGACACTATATCATCTCTTGAAACTAAACTGCGCAACATGAAGGACGAAAACAAATCTTTGGAACAGCAGCTTCACACAGTTAAAGCTAATTTACTGCTTCGTGAAGAACTACATGAACAAACTTTAACACATGAGAGGAAACTTTTGTCTGAAGCACAAGAACAACAGAGGAGATGCATAGCAGAAAAGAATGAAGACCATGACTATTTACAAAACCAACTAAAATACAAAATGGCAGAAAATGAATCTCTAACGCAAACTATTATAGACCTAACAACAAAGTTGAACATCTCGAAAGATGAAATAATTCAACTAAAAACAAGCATGGCTTCATCAATACATGAAGAATTAAGGGCACCAACAAATCTACAACCTCCCACTAAAATACAGCAACCTTCAGTCCTACTAATAGGAACATCTAACATTGAAGGCATAAAAGCTGACAAGTTAACTACTGTGGCTAATGTACAAAAAACAATTCAATACACAATGAAAGATACAAGTACCTACCTGCAAACAGTAGTTATTCAACCAACAGTACTTGTACTTCACTCACTTACTAATGACTTGAAGAAGAAAAATCCACAACAATGTGTGAATGACCTATTTGAGCTTGTTACAACTATTTGTGCAAAATGGCCCCTGGTTAAAGTGGTAATTTGCCCAGATGCGATACACTAAATAACTCAACTTCTGCTCAAATCATTAATGTTCTACTAAGGCAGACATTTTTAGGAGTAGATAACATCTTCTTCACAGAGCATCCTAATATGTTAGTGAATGGAATTCCAAACAAGGATCTCTTGCCGCCAGATGGAATTCATCTAAATGACAAGGGTATTTCTCTACTCGCAGGGAATATCAAAAGAGCCATCCATATTGCTTTGGACATACCACCGCCACCGCGCCGTTCCAGAAGCAAATCACCAGTACGAAGAGGCCGTAGACAATACCAGAATTATCCATGAAAGGCACAATGATTGATTCATGCATATTTTGCTATTGTAATAAACAGCTGATATAGTTAATATCACAAATTTTCAGATAATTTCATATTTGCTACTTTTCACTTTTTATATTATTGAAAAGAATTAATAATAATTATTGAACAATTGTTTAGCGGAACTGAAGGAATCTCTTTCGATAATTTTTGTTTTCGTTTTTTTTTATTTCGACTCCACCCCTATTTACTATATTTTACATTTGTCATCAAATACATATTTTATTTGATTTTTATTTGAAAAAATGACAATCAAAACCAGTATAAACACCTCAATTAAAATGTGTTTTTGGAACACTGGAGGTTTAAAGTCCAAGAGCAATGACAAAACATCTGACCCCATTTTTTTGAAAGAGATAGAAAAATATGATCTTGTTTTCCTGGCAGAAACACATGTCGGATACAATACAGATATTCACACCATGGGCCCTTTTCATTACCATGGGATATGCAGGTTTATATCCAAGAAAAATAACCGTCACTTTGGTGGATTAGTAATTTTAAGGAAAAATGAAATTAAACCATATGTAAGAATCTTAAAAAATACAAGCCCTGAATTTCAATGGGTTAAATTAGAAAGATTTTTTTGGTTTTTCAGATGACTTATATATATGCTTAGTGTATTACCCACCTAGTGGCTCGGCATATACCCAAGGACTTGACATGGATATTCTTGATTGTATTGAAAAAGACATAAGTACCTATAAAATGTCAGGTAACATACTCCTTTGTGGAGATTTTAATGCTAGAACTGCTTCAGAGCCAGATTTTAGAGTAAATGATGACAATAGTTACTCTCCTACATACAACTATCCCATTGACAGAAATTTGCTGAAAAGAAGTAGTCCAGATATAACACTTGATACTCGAGGCAAAGACCTACTTGATCTATGTACAAGTCACCAAATCAGGGTCCTCAATGGTCGGGTCCTTGGGGATATGCTTGGCCACTACACATGTTATACTCCAAATGGAGCCAGTGTGGTGGATTACGTTATGGTGTCGGAGGGTATCCTGGACCAAGTTCTATATTTTAAAGTAACCAACTTTATTCCCACTCTTTCTGATGCACACTGCAAGCTGGAATGGACAATGTCAGCTAAATATGTATCCCAACAAAAAACCGATAACACATTTGTACAGCCCATATCTCCAAATTTTATTTGGTCTGAAGAATCATCTGAAAAATTCCAGTTTGCATTGTGCTCCACAGAAATACAAAGTAAACTCAAAAATTTCAATTCAATTACTATTGAAGGAACAGAGATTTCAGTAGATGGTGCGGCAGCAGAGCTCTCTGAAATTCTATTTTCTGCAGCAAAATCCTCTTTAAACAGATGCAAGGTATATAAAAAAGATTCCTCAAAAACCAAAAAATGGTTTGATAAAGACTTGAAAAAATCTAGATTGAATTTGATTAATTATGGTAAAATTTATTCAAAATTTCCTCGAGACAATTATGTCAAAAACCATTATTACAAACTTCAGAGAGAATATAACAAATTGCGAAAATTTAAGTATAGACAATATAAACAAACTTTAATCAATCAACTTGACTCACTACATGATAATAATCCAAAACTCTATTGGAATCTTATAAATGACCTTAGACAACAGAAAGAGAAAGATCAGAGGGGCTCTGTTGTTGACCCACCCTCCTGGGTGTCTCACTTTGAAAAATTGAATCAAGTGAAGGATGAATTTAAAGAGCGGTTGAAAAACCTTGAGATCCAGCTTGACATGCTAGAAAAACAAACAACTTTTAATGAGCTGGACATGCACATCAGTAAAGCTGAAATTTCAAAGGCCATTTCTAAGTTAAAATGTGGAAAATCACCTGGACTAGATAACATTTCCACTAATATGTTGAAATGTGCTCAAAATGAATTATTGCCCAGCATCGAAAAACTCTTCAACTCTTGTCTATTCAGTGGAAATTATACAAAAAATTGGGCTGTTGGATATATTACACCTATTCATAAAGCAGGTGACATCTCGGATCCTAACAATTATAGGGGTATTTCAGTTACAAGCGCACTAGGAAAACTCTTCAATTCTATCCTAGATAACAGACTAGATATGTTTTTAGAAAAACATCAAATTATTGATACATGTCAGGTTGGATTTACAAGGAAAGCCAGAACAACTGATCACTTGTTTATATTGAAATGTATAATTGATACATATTGTAACTCTAAAGATGGTAGAGTGTTTGCCTGCTTTGTAGATTTTCAAAAGGCATTTGACACTGTCATTCACACCGGTATCAAAATCAAATTACTACACGCTGGGGTAGGCTCCCTATTCTATAATATAATAAGTAGAATGTATGAAATTAGCAAATCTTGTGTTAAAGTTTCAAATGGTATAACAGATTTCTTTCCTATTAAAGTTGGGGTAAAACAAGGGGACAATCTAATCCCCAACTTATTTAAGATATTTATAAATGATTTCCCAGATTACATCAGGAACTGCCCAGATCCGATACAATTAAATCATAAGCCTATCCACTGCCTTATGTATGCAGATGATATAATTCTGTTATCTTCTACTGCAGAAGGCCTCCAAGCAAAACTTGATATCCTTGATAGTTATTGTAATGATTGGTGTTTGACAGTTAACCCAACTAAAACCAAAATATTGGTCTTCAACAAGGCGGGCAGGCACCTACGTCATAAATTTAAGTACAAAGCATGTGAACTTGAATGTGTACAACACTGGAAATACTTAGGTGTGTATTTTAGTGCTTCTGGGACTTTCTCCTATGCTCAGGATGAACTTTATAAGAAAAGTTTGAAAGCATATTTTAAACTTCAGAAAGATTTTCTCTCACTAAACCCAAAACCAAAAACTAGTATACATATATTTGATCACACAATCAAGCCCATTGTACTTTATGGCTGTGAAATATGGGGCACTTTTAACTCAAATACAGCTAGATTTAGAAATGGAACTGTACCTCCGGACAGAAATTACTCAAATCTCATTGGTGAAAAATTACATACTAAATTTTGTAAATTTATTTTAGGTGTTCATTAAAAAACCACCAACTTTGCTGTTTTGTCAGAACTTGGTCGTTTCCCACTCTATTACGATATTATAAAAAGTATTTTCCACTATTGGAACCGACTTGAATATCTAGAAAAATTTCCTTTACTACAAAATGCTTATGAACAATCAAAACAACTATATAATCAAAACAAATCATCATGGTACGGATCTCTCCAACGTATACTTCAAAATTTTCCAACAATTAGTCAATTGAAAGGAAAGAAAATTTCAAAAAACAGCCTCAATAGACAAATCAAAGAGGGCTTTTTGGAACTATGGAAAAATCAGATGAAACAATACTCAGAAGGGAAGCTTCGCACTTACACCACATTCAAAGTACATTTTGGGTTTGAAAATTATCTATCTGTTATCGGTAATTTTGAGCATAGGAGATGTTTAACTAAACTAAGAATCTCAGCACATCGTCTACATATTGAGACTGGTAGATACCAGGGTATCCCTCCACACCAAAGGTTGTGTGAGCAGTGCGACTCGGGAGAGATAGAAGATGAAATTCATTTTCTACTTTGCTGCAGCAAATTTAGAGAGGAGCGACAACAGCTGTTCAAAACAATATCTCAATCGTATAACAATTTTCTACAATTAAATCCTCGAGAACAATTTTACTGGTTAATGACCTGTGAAGAGAACAACGCATGCGTGGAGGAAGGGCATCCTGTTTTTGACAGAGCGATTCCAAAGCAAAATTTCACATTACAAAATCCATTTTTCATGATAATTTTTACATATTTTTGAATATCTCCAGTCACATTTTTGTATCCTATCAAAACCAAACATGTACATTGTATTTTAAAGGAAATACCACCAAAAACAATCGGGTTTCTAATGCCGCCAGAAAAAGTCACATGACCACACGTACATCGACACATGACTTGAAAAAAAAAAAAAAAAAAGATTCAACATCCGGTCAAGCTTAGTAAATAGAGGTACTATCATCTTTACCTTACTTTATACCCACCTGTTAACTAACAAGGCTATTTCTGATTACCTGTGCCCTTTGGAAGCCGAGGGGACAAAGATTCAACACCTCAATCACACTCTTGACTCGAGCACACCAGAATTCAGGTATATATATATAGTATATATATCTCATTAATACATTATTAATATTTATTCAATATGAAACTAAACTGTTCTATCTTTATCATTTCATGTATCTTACTTGTTTGCCAACATGCAAAACTCAAATTAAACACCAATAAGAATGTAACTGCACCAACATGTAAATTCCAAAGCCATTTCACAAGTGTTGTTGGTTTAGCACTGAAAGTGAACAAAAGTAGACCTGTTCAAAAGTACTTATTCATACTTCTGCTAGCAAATGCATTTGATATAGAAACAAATCCTGGACCAAGATTTCCTTGTGGTGCCTGTACAAAAGTGGTCACATGGAAACATAAAGCAATTTGTTGTGATAGTTGTGATGTTTGGTTCCATATTAACTGCCAAGGTATCCATTCAAATGCTTACAGATTCTTGGATGCAAGTAATATATCATGGGAATGTATACAGTGCGGAATGCCAAATTTTTCAACGTCGCTATTTAACTCGACATATTCAATTGAACTAGAAAATCAGTACTCAAACCTTAGCAACTGCTCTGAATTGAGCAGCCCTGGTTTGCCAAAAGCAACATCATCTCCAAATAAAGAAACGAAATTGAAGCCAGATAAAAATGAACATAAGAAAAAAATTGGAAATCAAGTACGTAAACCTATCAAAATTATAAATATAAATTTTCAATCCATCTGTAATAAAAAACCAGACCTCCTAGAAATTATTAACTCAGTTAAACCAGATATTATCATAGGGACTGAGACTTGGTTAGATAAGTCGATACCATCTTCTGACTACTTTCCAAATAACATGTACAACATCTATAGAAATGACAGAGCACCAAACACAAAAGATAAAAGCCATGGTGGCGTATTATTAACCATCACAAAAGATTTCATTAGCTCTGAAATAACGGAGCTAAAAACAAACTGTGAAATAGTATGGGCTGAAATCAACATCACTGGTACAAAAAAGATCTGTGTAGCCAGTTATTACCGCCCACCATCAGATGATGGCACATCACTTGATCAGCTCAATATCTCATTAAGTAGATTAGACAAAGCAAATTCTTCAAACATATGGGTTGGAGGAGACTTTAATCTAGGTAACATAGACTGGTCAATTCCTTCATTCATAACTGGAAAACCAGATGCAAAACAACACCACCAACTGCTTGATATAATTGCAGACCATAACTTACATCAAGTAACTGACAAACCAACACGAAATGAGAGAACATTAGATCTTCTACTTATGAACAATCCATCAAACCTTAATAAATTATGCACTCTCCCTCCAATTGGGCTAGCAGACCATGACATCGTCTACGCTGAAATTGACACATGGTTAAAAAGAGTCAGAGAAACACCAAGAAAAGTAATGAAATACAAGGAAGCAAATTGGGATCAAATTAAAAAAGATCTGGAAAATACTTTAACAACCATTAATAACATATATGAAAAGAGTGATACAAACATACTCTGGAACACATTCAAAAATGACATAATTAATTCTATAGAATCAAACATCCCACATAAACTATTTACTTACAAACAAAGACTTCCCTAGATAAACAACAATTTACGCAAACTTATAAATAAAAAGAACAAATACCACAGGAAGAAAAACCAAAATCCTTCAATGTATAAAAAACTGAAACATACAGTACAAAAAGAACAACGCAAAGCTTACTGGAAATATATTGATAACATCATATTTGACCTACCCATTAAAGACTCCGATCAACATCAGTACTCGGATTTTAAACCAAAAAAGCTTTTTAGCTACTTCAAAAGCATTAGAAAGAACAACTCGGGCATAAGCCCACTGAAAAAAGATGATATACTCTATACTGATACAGTAGAAAAAACGAACATTCTTAACCAACAGTTCCAATCAGTATTTACACACGATCCACCACATGACATACCTGACAAAGGACCTAGTCCTCATCCTATAATGGAACAAATCCACATAAACGATAAAGGTGTACTGAACCTCTTAAACAACCTTAACCCTCACAAAGCATGCGGTCCAGACAACATAAACAGTAGAGTGATGAAAGACCTAAAAGATCAAGTTGCTCCAATCTTGACCAAAATATATACAAAATCAATAGAAACTGGCACTATACCCAAAGACTGGAAACACGCAAATGTTGCACCAGCATTCAAAAAGGGCGAAAGATACAAAGCCGAAAATTACAGACCAATATCACTAACATGCATCTGCTGTAAACTGATGGAACATATAATAACCAGCAACATTATGAAACACCTCGACTCAAACAATATTTTATATGATTTACAACATGGTTTCAGAAAAGCAAGATCATGTGAGTCGCAACTCCTTCCTTTCATACAAGAATTAAATGCCAGCAATAACAAAAACATACAAACAGACTTGATTATTATGGATTTTGCCAAAGCCTTCGATAAAGTTTCCCATCGTAGATTATTATACAAACTGGAATATTACGGAATACAAACCCATACTCTAAACTGGATTCAGGCATTTTTATCAGATAGAACACAAGCAGTAGTAATCGATGGAGTAACATCTAACACAGACCCAGTAACATCAGGCGTTCCACAGGGTACAGTACTCGGTCCAATTCTTTTTCTAATTTATATCAATGACTTTCCGGAATATCTTACACACAGCAAACTAAGACTCTTTGCAGATGACAGTATCATTTATAAAGAAATAACATGTCAGGACGACTGCAAGAAACTACAATCTGACCTTGATGCAGCTGCAAGATGGGAAGCCGATTGGCTTATGGCTTTCCACCCAGATAAATGTACAGTACTCACCATCACTCAAAAGAAAACACCCTTCAAACATGACTATATACTTCACAATCACATTCTCGAACCAGTAACTTCAGCAAAATACCTTGGAGTTACACTACAATCTAACCTTAAATGGAACACCCACATCGACAATATCACTTCAAATGGAAATAAATCTCTCGGATACTTAAAAAGAAATTTACAGATATCAAACCCTGAAGTAAAATCTCAGGCATATCAAGCACTAGTGAGGCCAAAACTTGAATACAGCTGTAGTATCTGGGACCCTTATACACATGACAACATAAACAAACTAGAAATGGTTCAAAGACGAGCTGCTCGCTATGTTCAAAACAATTACCATAATACTAGCAGTGTCACTTCAATGATTGACACTCTAGGTTGGCCAACTTTAGCTGAGTGCCGTCTTAAAACCAGATTGATCATGTTGTTTAAAATAACACACGCTTTAATTGCTATCCCAAACATCATACTGATCCCAACTGACAGCAGAACTAGAAAATCACACAATCAGACATTTAGGCATATAACAACACAAAAAGATACATACAAATGGTCATTTTTTCCACACACTATAGTACAATGGAACATCTTACCACAGACAATTATCTCAAGTCCATCTATAGACTCTTTCAGAGAACAGCTAACACCCGCTGTTCTCTTAAACATTTAAATTTCAAATACAATTGTACATAGTTTTAAATTTTTTTTGTTTTGTTTTGTTCACACTTCTGATTTCACTTTATGAAATTTATGTAAATATTTTTGTAAATACCCACGCATGCAACAGTACGTAATCTTCAACGTCTTGAAGGAGTATTGTATACCTAAAGAAGAAGAAGAAGAAGAAGAGTTGTGTCACTTTATTTATAAATACTGCAGATAATTTAAATAACTGAATAACACTGCTTCAATTTTATTAACAAAATCTACATATTAATGTCTAAAATATATTATTGTTTGTCTGCACTAGACACGAGGAGGAATGCTCATTGCTAATCTTAGTAGATGCAATACATTTCCTGAAGCACTGTCCCTTGGTGTCTGTTGCAGATAAAC
This sequence comes from Bathymodiolus septemdierum, assembly GCA_963383655.1. Classification (NCBI taxonomy): domain Eukaryota; kingdom Metazoa; phylum Mollusca; class Bivalvia; order Mytilida; family Modiolidae; genus Bathymodiolus; species Bathymodiolus septemdierum. The sequence continues at coordinate 61,536,522 of OY726530.1, forward strand.
GATACATCTATTTATTCCCAATTTAGTTTATTACTCGAACTGCTTGCTTTCCTGGATCAGACACGGGGAGAATCGAAATGCGATTCTTAAGCACCGTCCCCTGGTGTCTCCTCCAGCTAAGTAATCACAGTCCTTTCATCAAACACATGATGTTTTACTACTTGAACCGCTTGCTTTGCTGGATCAGACACGGGGAGAATCAAAACACAATTCTTAAGCATCGTCCCCTGGTGTCTCCTCCAGCTAAGTAATCGCATTCATGTAGTCCATTCTTCAACCATATGATACACTGCAACTATACATTACTCATTGCCTCTCATCGGGTCGTGCTGCCGAACACGGCCTATTTATTTATTTATATATTTTTTGTAACATATATCATTTAAATAGTTAGAATTGTCTTGTTTAAAAACATATATCTCCATTCTGTATTGTTGTAACTGTTGATATAATTATGAATGTATATTTGTTATTGCCCCTTGAGGGACTCTAATTGGAATAAAAAAATATTGTATTGTATTGTATACTATTATTATGAATATGTAAACATGTATTTAGTGTGTACATATAACATGGCTCGTTATTATTTTCATATTGCTATTCTCTCAGTTTTCCTTTACAAAACAGTATGTATTTTCTTTACAAAGCAACACATATTTATTTGTCCCATACAATTACAATTCAGGTTTCCACCTAATCTATTTTTAGCCATCGTTAATACACATGAGATGTGTCATGCCAAATATAGCACGTGATTATACATATATAATAATACTTTATTCCAAAAGCAATACAGCTTATAGGTATATAAATACAAATTACAAACAATACATGATACATTATACAAAATACATAATTATATAATTATAATTATAGCGGAGCATGATATAAATTTAGGAATTACGAATTTTTTCAGCAACATATAAATACTTTCCAAGATTGTTAAGTTCTTTAATATTTTGAACAGATAATAACTGTGTTAGTTTAAAAGCAGAAGTATTGATACAATAATTGGGTTTTATATATTTTCTACGAATTTCCACATATTTACTACACTCTAAAATAAAGTGATACTCATCTTCTATATCATTATTGTTACACATGTTACAAATTCTAGCATGTCTATCTATATTATAGTATCTACCAGTTTCAATATTTAAACTATGTGCATGTAAGCGATATCTACTAATAAGTGGCTTAAACATATAATTAACTGGTCGACTTAAATAAAATTGCAGGTTATGGTCATCATATATATACTTATAAAAATGACATTTTGGCGATTCTTCAAAAAAAGAAATTGCCTCATTTAAAAATGTATCTATAACTCGCTGCTTAAATTGTAACATAAATATATCTTCATTAACAACATTTTGTGACAGCCATACATGATTAAAACCATATTTACACAATATATCTCGTATTTTACATCCCCAGTTTAGTTTATCATTTGGCTTAAAAGCACTAGACTCAAACATATCTTCATAACAATTTTTAAGTATACAATTTTCTGTTTTTAAAATTTTAAACCAATATTTTAACATTCTACAGTACCTGTTTATATACAATGGGAATCTCCCAAGTTCAAAATAGACCATATAATTTGAAGTACTCTTTCTCACTTTCAATACTCTTTTCAAAAAAGATAAATGTAATGTCTCAATATCCACACCTTTATGGAAGCCCCACACTTCACATCCATAATTTACAATACTGTTTACATATGTGTCAAAAAGTGATAGCAAAGTCTGTGTATTAAAATAATCATCCTGAATTTTACTAAATAAACTAAATACAGCTTTTTTCCCTTGATTCGACAACATTTTCTGAGTATTAGTAAAAACACCATTATAATTTAACAAAATACCAAGGTATATATATTCCTTATAAATATAAATGTAAACAAAAGAGAAACGCTAATAAAACAAATTGGCTATAGCCAAGTGTCATATAAAATATATAGAAAAAAATACTTACCAGTGGGTAAAACATCACAGATACTTCCTTTAAGTGAATTATTTGTTTTCACGATCACTGCATTTAAAATATTTTCAATCTTCATAATGTTTGTACTAATGTTACACTATGAACCAAGTTTATGGAAAGAATATTATCCACATGTTAAATATAATCCTGTCTGTATTGAGTCGCATAAATGTACTTTTAAAGGTCGGATAGTCTGTATTAAATATAGGTCGAGGCCAGTACATGATATGTTAAAAAATATATTAGGATACATACACGGAAAAGTTCGCATGCTATTTACGGGTTTAGAAATATGTAAAAATGATATTAAATGTTGCATATTTGTAATATTGTGTAGATATTGTAGATTAATTATGTTTTTTTTTCTATTTGACAAAATTAGAATTGCTATATATATAAAAAAAAAATTATGATAGTGTGTAAATATGGAATATTAATGACTCTTTTGTGGTTAAAAAAAAATAGAATTGTTACATATCAAATACAAATCTTATCTCATAAAAAATGTCTGTCAAAAATATAATAAATTTATGTAGCTTAAATGTAAACGGTTTGCAAAACAGAGAGAAAAGAGGTCGAGCTATAGAATGGATCAAGTCAATGAAATGTGATATAGCTTATTTTCAAGAAACATATTTCGATCAGAATATTGAAAACGAAATAAATATCAATACAGATTTTAACGTTTATGGTAGTATAGGAACATCTGCTAGTAGAGGGGTAGCAATATTTATTAATAAAGCAGTCAATTATAAGGTCATTGACAAGGTTACTGATGAAAATGGCAGAATTGTTTTATTAAATGTACAGATAGATGATGCAGTTTTTTCGTTAGTATGCATTTATGCACCAAATAGCAAAACTTTAAGAAACATGTTTTTTAAAAAGGTAAGTAATTTCTGTAAAGAACATGGGACGGGTATTCTTGTGGTCGGGGGAGATTTTAACGAGATAGTGCAAGACATAGATCGTAGAAGTTTACGTACAGGTAATGTTTGTAAGCAATCAGTAAATAGTTTAAAGTCCTTTATAAAAACTAATAAGTTAATTGATGTCTGGAGGATATATAATGAAAACAGACAACAGTTTACATGGCGTAGGAAAGACAAAACACAAGCTAGTCGGATTGATATGATTCTTTTAGGAAAAGACTTTTTATCGCTTGTTCAAGGCTGTAAAATTAAACCTGCGGTCATAAATACTGATCATCAAAGTGTGGTTTTAACCTTTCGGTCGGGGGTGTCTGAAAAGGGAAGAGGGTATTGGAAAATTAATAATTCTGTAATACAGGAATATGATTATAAACAGTTAATAGATAAAGTAATTGATAAATATTTAATACAATATCATAATAATAAGATCGACATAAGATTATTATGGGACGCAATGAAAGTTGAAATTCGAGAAGTAAACACTATGTATTGTAAAAACAAATCAAAATTAACTAGAGAACTTAGACATAAATTAGAAAGTGAATTAGAAAAAAATATTAGGGTAAGGGATAATCAAAGCGAGGAAAACGATAATTTAAATAAAGTTATTCATAATATTGAAATAGAACTTGTAAAAATATATGACCAAAAAGTTAAAGAGGCACAAATTAGATGTCGTGAGAAATGGGTGGAATATGGGGAAAAAAATTACTCATATTTTCTAGGAAACAGAGGCAAATTAAAAAGTCAATAAACAAATTAATAGATGAAAACAATGAAATAATAACTGACCAAATGCACATTCTTAGTACTATTAAATCATATTATGAAAAATTGTATACTACAAAATATCCTGATGAAAATCTAACCAGTAATTATATTTTTTGATACAAAATTAGAAAACAGGCTTCAGGATCAGGATCAATCAATTTGTGATGGAAAGGTAGCTGAAGAAGAGTGTTCTAATGCAATAAATAATATGAAATCAAATAAAGCCCCAGGTTTGGATGGACTAACAGTAGAATTTTATAGAGAATTTTGGCGAAAAGTCAAATTTTTTTTAATTGATGTTCTAAATAAAAACTATGATGAAAAGCTACTGAGTTTTTCTCAGTGGACTAGTGTTTTATCTTTATTGTTTAAAAAGGGGGATCCCTTAGTTCTAGATAATTATAGACCAATTTCTCTTTTAAATGTTGATATAAAACTTCTTTCTTATGTTCTAGCACAGCGTTTAAAAAAAGTTTTAGAAAAAATTGTAAATAATGACCAAACTGGATACATTAAAAACAGGTTCATTGGCTTCAATCATAGACAAATACAAGACATTATTGATTTTGCTGAATCTTATAATGTTGAAGGGGCAATAGTCTTTGTTGATTTTAAAAAAGCGTTTGATTCACTTGAATGGACATTTATCTTGACAACTTTAAAACATTTTGGGTTTAATGAATCGTTTATAATTTGGGTTAAAACTTTATATAGTAATATTCAAACTTGTGTAATGAACAATGGCTGGATATCAGAGATTTTCAAAAACTCGCACGAATACGTCAAGGTTCTCCTTTATCTGCTTTGCTATTTGTTTTATCAGTTGAAATCATGGCTCTTCGAATAAGAAATAATAAGGATATCAAGGGTTTTCAGATAAAAATAGATGAACAAACACATAGTATAAAAATTTCGCAATTAGCAGATGACACAACACTTTATTTTAACTCTAAAAACGATATATCTGTTGCTATGAACGAAATTGAAATTTTTGGTAATTTTTCAGGTTTAATGATAAATAGAAATAAGACAGAGGGGTTGTGGATTGGGAAACTAAAACACAGTAACGATAAGGAAGAAAATATTAAATGGACAAACAAACCAATAAAGACCTTAGGTATTTATTATGGTCATGATTACATAGAATGTGAAAAACTTAATTGGGAAAAAAAAAATGAAAAAAATGAATAGCTTATTTCTGTCATGGTCAAAGCGAAATCTCTCAATATTGGGTAAAGTACTAATCATTAAAGCTTTGATTATACCTATTTTTACTTTTATTGTTAGTTCATGTGTTATTCCAGAAAAATACAAAAAAGAGATAGAGAGTAAGTGTTTTAAATTTATATGGAATGGGAAACCAGATAAGGTAAAAAGAAATACATTGATAGGAGATTTTGAGAAGGGTGGACTGAAAATGATAGATATAGAAAGTTATTTTATATCTTTGAAGGCATCATGGGTAAGTAGATTAGCTGACTCAAAATTTTCGAATTGGAAATTGATACCACTAAAATATTTAAATGTATTTGGGAAAATATGGCTTATTTTTAAAATGAACATAGATGTGAAAAAACATAAACAGTTTCTAAATAATATCCCCGAATTTTACAAACATGTTTTGACCAGTTGGATAAAAACAGGTGGTGGTCAATTAAGTTCACCATTGACATTCAGTAATGTAAGAAAGCAAATTTTATGGGGAAATAGATTTATTACATTTGAAAAAAAATATTTATTTTTTAAAGAATGGATTAATAGTGAAATATTTTTTGTTAATGATAAAATAGATAATAATGGTAAAATTACGCAAGAATTTATTCTTCACAAGTTAAAAAATAAATCTAATTGGATATCTGAATTTAGTATTCTTAAAAAAGCTTTTCCAAAGAATTGGATAGACATTTTAAAAACAGAAAGCTCAGTTAAAAGCATTGTAAATATCAAAAAAGATTATTTCATCTGGAACAATCAGTTTATTAATTTATCTACATTGTCTAATAAGTTATTATATAATAAACTGGTGAATGTTAAATTTTCAAACCCTATTGGTACACATTTTTGGTTTGATTATTTAGTGTTGTCTGAAAAACCAAATACAAGTAGTCTTTTTTTTTTCATTTTCAAAATTCTTGACGAAAACAAACGTAAAATGTTCAGATGGAAACTTTTTCATTTTATTATACCAAATAAAGTTTTACTTTCCAAATTGAAAATTGTTGAGAATAGTTTATGTAATTTCTGTAAATTAAATGAAGATTACTCTCATTATTTTATTACTTGTACCTTTCTAAAAGAGTTTTGGACAAAATTTCAGAATTTAATGAAGGGTTTGGGTATCGAAAACAAAATTACTTTGAATCATATAGTACTTGGATACAAGATAGATGATAAAAACTATCTTGCATTAAATTTTTTGATAACAGTTGTAGGGTTTTCCATCTACAAATCGTACTATATATCTGAACAGAAAACAAAGTATATTGATGTTTATAAAATATTTGCCAATGAATATATTAAAAGAATAAATGAAAATAAAACACTTCAAAAGTGTACATTTTTAATTAAAGTAAAAAATAATATAATAAATGCAAAATAAATAAATGTTTTCAAAAGGTATTAAATAGAAATTGTACTTAGGTTGTATATATATTTCATGTAATTCTGATTATAGCCCTGGATAATCAGAACAGGGAAACACCAAAAGGTACTTGGACTTTTGGCGTGTTAATTGTAGCAAGCATTTGAATAGAATATATTACGTTGTTAAAAAAAAAAAAAAAAAAAAATATTTTTATACTGATTAAAGTATATGGGCTAATGGGGAAGTCTTTGTCACGATTCGCAAAAGTAAAATTAATAAATAATTAACAATCAATTATCATCTTTACATTTAATATAAACGTTTCTAACTGATTTTTATTAACATATAACATGCATATGATATAATGCAATAGTAATTAGTTAATTAGCACACGGTGAATATTAAGTGTATGTTGAAATGTCTACAAATCCCCGTTCCATGTAAAAATGAAGCCTACGTGACAATGAAGTACTATTTCACATGACAAGACAAACACATACAATAAAGATAAAATCTAAAGGCCATCCTTCAATAAACGTAAGCAAAAAGGTAGATTTGCAACCTTTAAATTTCAATAATCGGTATGAAATCTGACAGTTTACAGATACTGTAATTGTCATTATATTATACTTAAATATTCTTTTTAGATAGAAGACGACAATTAGATTGTTAGAGGGGGTATGGTTCATTATATACTAAGATTTGTCAGGTTAAAGTTTTTGTTTATTTTAGTGATATTAAAGATATGTTTGTCCCTCACATGTTTTAGTACAATAAATGAATTAACTACAATTGATGTTTAAAGATTACAACCAAGTCATCAATATTAGATATTTACATATATTATATTTTCGAACTAGATTTCTTTTAATATTAGAAATTCAATATTTTGCGTTATTTTTTCAAGCTTGAAATTGCCGGGCGTTAGTTATATTGCCCGGTGACGATTTCCGGTTTGTTGTTTGTCTCATTTAGTATGTCAACTTACACTTATCAATATTTTGTTTTAGTTTTGATTAATTATTTTACTATTAAAATAATATGGAGTAGGCATTGCCTAGATGCGAGCACAGCATTCTTGTCTGGCCAGTGTTTATATATTTGAGTGAAAGTTGAATATCACAAAATAATATGAGTAGGCATGGCCTATAGAGAGGACGTTAGTATTTTAAATTAAATGATACTAAAAATACCTTTATATCCCCTATGACATCCATTGGAAAGTTAAATGAAGTAGAATAGAAAAGTACGAGAAAAAAGTATGGAATCTTTTATTGTTGGACTAGGGACAGTGCAAACATTGAAGACTAGCTAGTACTAGTACGCGGGTGGTATCAACCATTAGAAAGCCTAAAGGGGGTAGTAGACGCCGGTGTCTGTAAAATGAAAGTATGATCTTTTAAGTCATAAGAAAAGAGTTTTATTACGAAAATATCAATTAATGCAACCAACATACATAGACGGTTGTTTGTCCTTTTGTCTTTTTCTTGGGTCATTATGTTGTCTGTCCTTCTTCGATTTACGGATGCTCACCCCCCTTTGGTATTTTCAAACATTTCTTAAGGTAGCATAAGCAGTCATGGTTATCAAACGTTTGCAAATGTTTACATAAACGTTAGAGAAAACCGAAAGCAGAAATCACAAAAGTGCAATCTAGATAAACTGGCAACATAGGGTACACAAGACGATGAAAATAAAACAAAGACAAAACACAATATGTGTTGGACACCACTTAGTCCGAGATTCCTCTGTCGTCCGACGACATTATATATTATTGCTAGAGCCGTCGAACGTCAGAGCGCAATATATACGGAAAACAGCGGATTTGCTTCTCCAACTCTGGGTCAGCACATTTCCACGTTTCGTGGCTATCGGATTTTATTTTCTATCAGAAACCCTTATATAAATCGCTTCACCAATCATTTTTCTATTCATTCATAACCATCTTACTCTCATAAAGTGGTGTTACACTCCATTACAGCACGATTTTGCCTTAGATCCTATGATTTCGACATTTGTCTTCCATTTTTCAAACATTTGTCACGTGACTACGAGAAAACTACGATTACCGCAATGTATCATGGGAGATGATTTGCATATAAACAAACAAACAAATATTTTTATTGCCAATCATAGGTGCCTGTTAAGGCAGAACAATTAACATAAAATTTAATACAGTTGATTATATTGATTGGTAATGATTTTAACAGCAAATTTAGTGAATTACAGATAACCATAAGGAAAAAAATGTAGTACCTTGTCCAAAAACAAAAAGGGTGAACGTAACACATGCTCTTTCCGAAGCCTGTTGGTAACACTGCCATTGAATCTTTTCTTTCCAACACATTCTGTAGTATTTCCTTCTGCTCTGCTTTGATCTGTAGATGGACTGTTTGTCCTGCAGAATACGCTTAAATGTATCGTCTTCCATGTGATTTGAATGTTGTTTACGTATGCAAATAATGCTCCAAATAATTTGGCACGCTGCATTAATTAGCTCCCATCATGCAATGCGTTGCTGTCATCATTCAGTTAGTATCGCGAGATCACGTGTGTAGATTCGAAAATGGAAGTCAAATGGCGGAATAATAGGATCTAAGGCAAAATCGTGCTGTAATGGAGTGTAACACCACTTTCTGAGGGTAAGATGGTTATGAATGAATAGAAAAATGATTGGTGAAGCGATTTATATAAGGGTTTCTAATAGTTAATAAAATCCGATAGCCACGAAACGTGGAAATGTGCCGACCCAGAGTTGGAGAGGCAAACCCGCTGTAATCCGTATATATTACCCTCTGACGTTGAACGGCTACAGCAACTCTATAAAAGCCGTTAAACGACAGAGGAATCTCGGATTAGACACCACTATGCGTAAACAAGCATAAATTACGTGAATAAGACATGCACCATCCTACAAACTGGTGGTAAAGACGAACCGAACATAGATTTTTATGCGGAAATCGTAATGGACAGAACAGCACGGAACTCAGAACCTAAAGACACGCATGTTAGTTTTCACAAGGCAAAAATAAGTGAAACATTTGATAAAAATCCATCTTCGGTGGACCTAAATTTAACTCCGGTTTTTAGTAGGTTCCGAGTAACTCAAGATTTAGTTATCTGTGAATTGCTTTGAAGGTATTTTACCACTTCTTTGCCGACATTTCTATGAACATGCTGCATAGCACAAGTCACTTTAATATATAAGACATGTTTACAAAAGAAAATCAACATACACTCTCGCAAAAAAATCATTTATCTATTTGCCATGCCAATTTGTTTTACCCCTCCCCCCTCCCCCTCCTCTCCACCCTCCACACTTCTCAAAGACTGTGTATATAAATATAACTATTTTGTACGTATACCACGCTTTCCTAGGTTTATAAGTGTAATATATTTGTTGAAGCCACTTAATGCATCACAACACATCTAATAATATTAAATGATAAATGTTTGTACAACAGGGTACCTCTATTTGACATGTCAACGATGTGACGTTTTTTACAAAGTTTGTAATGTTTCTAGGAACTAGAATTTGTGTTGTGTTGATATGATACGGCATTTTGTCATGTAATGTCTACCATAATGATAAAAAGGGAATCCCCGAACAACAACATTAACGGATGTCGCTTTACAAAACAATATTGTGTGCTGTCATTTACAGAAATATATTAATATAAACATAGAATCTGATTTGTATGTTTATTTACCTGTTTATAACATTTTCACCATATAAATATATTTCTACAGAAATAAAATGTCCGCAATCGACATCAACCAGGAAGAAGGAAGTAAAACTATCATATGACTAAAATGGAGAATACAAAAGATCTAAATTTAAATACCACCCTTCAATAAATGTACATAAAAGATAGAACATGAACTTGTATGTTGTCATTATCAATATTAGTTATACATTATGAAATTTTATAGCCTTAATATTTACTGCCAGATTTGTATTTGGTTTTACTTTGGGAGAAATGGGAACAAAATGGGGGTCTAATTAGGACGAAGTCGATTTGATATTAAGACGAGCCAACAGGAGATTATCGAATGTCATGATGATATTGTAGAGAATTATTTTCTCTATTTAATGCATAATAAATGTTATATGTATTTACTATAATTGATTTTCAAAAGATCAAAATAAATTCCTAAATTTCTGATAAAGACAGCAACCAACATGAAAAATTATTGCGATAAAACCAGCAACCAACATGAATAATTATTGCGATAAATCTAGAAATGTGAATATATATGCCAGAAGTTAATCAATATGTTGTGTAAAACGAACCAGAGAAATATTACTAGATTATAGACACAAAGTTAGCTGTCAATCAAATAACACTAGGATAATTATTGTCACTTTGTCGCACTCTGCCTACCTTAGAATCAATGGCGTATGTCATAAGTATGAAATTCGGATGAAGCAATTAAAAAAGAAAATGAACACAGAAATTGATTGGTAAAATTAATTTTACTAGTTTCAGGCGTCATATTTGGTATAATATATTTAATTTGAAAATTACCCCTTAACATCATGAACTACCAATATCGGGTCTTTAATGGTCGAGTCCAGAATTGACAGTATATACAACCTAGTTGTAGGTACAATACGACACAATATATCACTTTTTAAAAACAGATATTAATATAAAATGTCTGTCAACATAATGAATTATCAATAGTTGATAACGATTTAAAATCTAAGAAGCAAATATTGCTTTAGGTTCATACACGATTTAAAGTAAAAATAATATGAGACCTGTTTGAAGGACGAAGCCATAAAATTTCAATAATACGATGATCCGTACACGTTAGCCTCACCGGACGCAATTACGAACAATTTCGATGATATTGACATTTGATAATAAATTTGACCAAATTGATGAAACTGATTGCATTTTCATATTTCAGATTAAGCACCAATATTCCTTTTGTATCATAGCCCATATATTATTCAATGCATTGTTACGGGTTTTAAACAGATTTTCATGACCCCGTTCTAGTCACTCTGTGACCTAAATCCGGACACAATTTCGAACGACATCATAATAACCTTTCTAGTGTAAATTATTTAATGACAACTGTTAAAATTGAAAGAGCTTTCATTTATTTACGCTCACATATCCATTTGTATATAATACACATGACATAAAAACCTTTCCTTTATTCATACTATAAATGTGTGCCAGTTTGCATTCGGAATTCCTTGGACTCTTCAATGAATAAGGTACATCACGGATTTTGACATTTTGGGATAGATCAAGGTAAGGAAAATGTATTATATTGACTGTTTTTGTTTTAATTTCAATGTGTTCTACATATGCATAGAACCATGAGATCATATTCTTTCCAATTACAGGCATAAGATAACAAAATATGCGTACCTCAATGAATTTTAGCGATAGATTCCAAGAGCAATTGTCGATCGTTTTCTGTTTACAAATATGAAAACCCGTCGTCTGCAACATTCAACAACTGTGCATGAATAATTTGCTCTCAAAACACGAGTAATTTAGCGGGGTATCTATTTATAAAAGCATTTTTTTAATTCATGTTTTGAAGGAATAATTAGGAGACATATTTTTATTTCGTTCGTAATTGCGTCCGGTGAGGCTATTATCTTTTATTTTGAATGAATTTTGTAGCAGATTTGTTATGGCTCATTTTACCTACTGTACGCCGCTCTTCCGTCGGGAGTTTCGTAGAAAGAGATTTTTTTATTAGAATTTTATTTCAAGTTTATTTCGATTTTGCATAGAGTAAATAATTAAAGAATTGGGAATTTTTCATTGAAATATATTTCTTTTGCGTTTCTAAATTATCAATTGGTCTATTTTTTAAACTTCCGGTGAACAGATATTTGGCTATCAATATAGAAGGAAAAATCGGACAGCTTACCGTTATAAGGACTTCGTCCTTTATTAAATAAATGTGCATTTAAATTATTTAAATATTTTTTTACAATTAAATCACATTAAATTAAATCACAGAAGGTTATATTACACTATATGGCATAGGTATGAATTATCTTATCGCATAACATACTTCGCTAAGTTTGTTTAACTTGTGTCTAATCCATTTAGTCTATTTAATTAGCAAATACATTATGCTTAAACTTACACACTTCGTCATATATTTTAAATGTTCTCCAGTACCACAAACGGTTATAAACGAAATAACAACGATAGTTAACAGTTAACAAAGAAATATCAGAGACAAATATGTTGTTAGGACACATCAGGGGTGGGGGTGATTTAGACACAAATTGTGATATAATAATGATCTACTGGTGATTGATAATATGGTAGACACGTAATAATGCGCTTGTGAAGATGCAGACCTCATTTGTAATATGGATTAGGGTTATGGTGTTCAATGTCACTTTCAACAATATTTTCTTTATATCATGGGGGTCAGTTTTATTGGTGGAAGAAATCGGAGTCCCTGGAGAAAAGCACTGACCTGTCGCAAATTATTGACAATTTGTATTACATAATGCTGTATCGAGTACACCTTGTAATGAGCGGGATTCGAACTTCCATCCTTAGTAGTGATAGGCACTGATTGTACATGTAGTTGTACATCTAACTACCATACGATCACGACCCCAACAGACCACATAAAAAGGATAACTTCGGTAATTGTGTAAATCTACTAAGGGAGAACAACACACTATCTAGATAATATTGCATCATTAAAAGGAAAATTTCGGTAATTGTTTAAGCCAGTTATTGTAGCACAACACACTATCTAGATAATATTGTGCTATGAAAAGGAAAACTTCGGTAATTGTGTAAGCCAGTTATGGTAGCACAACACAGCTATCTAGATAATAATGCGCTATAGAAAGGAAAACTTCGGTAATTGTGTAAGCCAGTTGTGATAGCACAGCACAGCTATCTAGATAATATTGTGTTATAGAAGGAAGAGCTTCGGTAATTGTGCAAGCCAGTTGTGGTAGCACAACACTACTATCTAGATAATATTGTGTTATAAAAAGGAGAACTTTGGTAAGTATGAAAGCCTCTTGTGGTAGAATAACACAGATGTATAGAAAATAGTAGGAGACAGTGGGAACAGATTGATTTTTGAAATATGGTGGAATTTCTTTTACGGTCTCTTTTCTATTAAGAATGTTGCTGATGTTAATAGCATCGATTCCTTTGTTAGCAAACGGAATATGGAAGAATTTTCTGTTGTTATCATGAAGAGGTTCAGATCGAACTGGTTTGAAAAGACGAAAGGACGCCACGTCACATATAATACTAGACAATCTGTACTTAGGAGAAAAAGGTTCTACGCCTCCTTTGTCAAGTCCAAAATCCCTAAGATCTTTGAGGTAGTTTACAGGTAGTGAACATAAGATTGTACGAATGTGATGAATTCCAAGAGGTTTCTGTATATTAGAAAGTAAATCATTAAAATTATCTTGTAACGTTCTTGGCTTAGAGGCCTTTTTAATATTTGGATGTTGAATTCTTTTATGACCATGGCTACGTTTAGTTCTTGGAATAGTATTAAAAAGGCTCATCACGTTGAATTCGCTGCATCCAGGACTTGACAAATTTCCCACTTCTTTGATATTATCATTGCAACCTAGAAACAAACGATTAGCTAGGTAGATGCAACCTAGAAACAAACGATTAGCTAGGTAGATGTAACCTAGAAACAAACGATTAGTTGCACAGAAACTATCAATTAGCTAGGTATTAGCAAACGATTATTTAGGCTTGTATATGTTAGCGGCAATAAGTGAAATCAGGCAATAAGCTTAAATACTAGGCAATAAGCTAATGCCTAGGCATTAGGCTTAATGCCTAAAATTTCAGACATTAAGCTTATTTCCGGAAATGAATTGATGATTTTTTCACCTATTGCCGAACTCAATTTTAGGCAATAGCTGAAATTCAGTTTTATGAATTCTGACAAATGCATGCTCAATTTTTCAAATTATTCTGTATTTCAATCTGTCTTATAAGTTGAATAAAATTAGATATTGTCTAAAAATGTTTTGTTTTGCTTAAGAATGAAAAAAAGGTTGATGACAGAATTATTTTATTATAGAATAATTTCAAGATATTTTCCCAAAATAAAATTCACACTTCAGTGGTTTGGCTGGTTCCAACTGGACACATCTAGATTTGAATTTTGCTCACTTACTTGTTAAAAGGAACTAGGGACACCAACAATCGGCCAATCAGTTGCAGTGCCAATACCTACGTTTGATGGAGGGAAGGGCGATAGTAGAAATTTACTAGGAATAATTATTGAGGTATTTAATTTAACCATTTTTTTATGATCGTTATTCGTTTATTAAGATTTAAGAAGTTTGTATTCATTTAAAAACAATAGTTCAAAACGGCAATAGAATAACATGTGTATTTGTTGATGAGACAACAACCTAAAACTGAATTACTTCACTAAATCGCTATGTTTGTTTAAAAAGAAGAGATGTTGATAATGTCAGAGAGACAAAATCCCTTCTCCTAAGAATGACACCAAATGCGTCATCCAGAGGTCATCTCAATGTCTTCAACACAGTGGAAATAAACAACATGCATTGAGCTCTGAATTGCCCCGACAACACAACACAGTGCACAAATCAGTAAAACACTGTAAGGAAGAAAATAATGCAAATGCCTACCTTCCCTATTTTTCTTAGCTTGGGGACAAGAATAACACATATATTTTGTTTGGCCTAAGCCAAAATACTACAATAATATGATGACATATATATTGAACACTTGTTATGTAGAGAAAAGAAGCACAATAATATGACCATTTGCTGCAAATTCTAATGTATTTTTTATGTATTTACCTTTTTATATCATTCTCTCTATGAAATACATGTCTACAAATCCTTGGTCGATGCAAAAATGTAGCTTACGTGACAATCAAGTACTATTTCACATGGCAAGACAAAAATATACAATAAAGATCAAATCTAAAGGCCATCCTTTAATAAACGTGAACAAAAAGGTAGATTTTAAATCTTTAAGCTTCAATAATCAGCATGCAATCTGACACTTTACAGGTATGTTAATTGTCGTAATATTATACTTAGTTAATCTTTTTAAATAGAAGACGACAATTAGATTGTTAGAGGGGGTAGGTTAATTCATTATATACTAAGATCTGCCAGGTTAAAGTTTTGTAATTTCGTGATATTACAGATATATTTATCCTTCACATTTTTGGTACAATATATGTAATGACTAATATTGGATTTAAAAGATTACAATATAGTCCTAAATATCAGACATTTACAAGTATTCAAGTTTGACGAAATATAAATGGATATAAATAAAAATCTAGAAGCTTAAATGAACATAGATAAAAAAAATATATATTATTTATGATTCAAATATTTTAGACCTCTAAGCGACGTACATAAGAAATTAAGTTGGTTTTCTCCCTGTCTTCCGGTTTCCTCAACCAAATAACTGACCGCCACGACAAAGCTGAAAATTTGTTGAAAGTGACGTTAAAACACCATAAAACAAACAAACCAACATAAGAAATAAAATAAATAAATACAATAAATAAATACAAAGGTAAAAATAAGGTAATAATAAAAACAACATGAATAATTCCAGCATGACAATGCGACCTTCAAAATTCGTAGAAAGAGGCAAAATTGGTACCCTAGCACAAATACATGACCTCTTACTGTCATGGTTTACACGATATTATAGTTCATCCTCTTATGTCATTGAGATTTGCGTTGTTTGTTCAATCGTTAGTTTTCTGCTCAGTGTTTTGTGGTCCATTATTTGTTTTGTTGTCTTTTTGTGTTGTCTGTTATTCTAAGACTAACGACTTCTGATTACAACCTTGGTATCTCCAAACTGTTCTTGCAATATACAATAAAAGTAGCCAATGGTTTTATTGTCATTTAGGAACTGATTGTCCTTTTGGGGCACCTGCATATTCTAGGTATGCAGTGGGGAACTTGATGTTTGATCTTAGTTTTCTGTGTAGTGTTTTGTAGATCATTGTTTATCATTTTGACCTTTTTCTCTTTCACCATTGTATTGTGTGTCTTTCTTCCTATTAACCCTCTGGTATCTTCAAGCATTCTCGTTACCTTCAAATAAACATGTTCAGTAAATTCGGGAATAATACTTAGCACCTGCGTTTATCTCCTGATCTTCATTGGGTTCGTGCTTTGTAAAACTTCACACAATCACAATATGCCGATGTTCAAGAGTCGGCCATATTGATTGGAATACTCTATTTGACAAACAGGTAAACTTCCAACTTTTTCGTCGATGTTGTGTTATTGAGTAACGCTGTAACTTATCTATGACTTAGCATATCGCCTACCATATATTCCTGTTATAAAATAAGCACCATATATTATCCCCTGCTATCCATCTAATAGAAACGTTTTACCAAACCATATACTTCACTTGTCAATCTAATTATTAAATGATTACCGTACACTATTCTCAACACAAAAATAATTAAATGATTAACAATGACATGATTACTGTTGCATATAATATGCCTGCCTGCCTGTGTTTAACGCCACTTTCAGTAATGTTTCAGTTTTATTGATTTATCTTTAATTTTCTGCTCCTCAGTGTATTTTTTTCTTTTATTTCTTTTTGTTTTGTTGTCATTTTTTCTTTTTCTTTTTCCATTGCGTGGTCTGTTCTAAGACTTGTGGCTTCTGATTACACTTTTGGTATATACAAACTTTGCTTTACAATGTAAAGTAAAAGTAACGAATGGTTGCATTGCCATTTATGTACTGATTACCCTTCCGGGGCACCTGAGCTCGTCTAGTTACTCAGTGGGTTTCGTGATGCTCGATATTATTTTCTGTGTAATATATCGTTGTTTGTCATTTTGTACTTTTTCTTTATTCCCATTGTATTGTGTCCTTCTTCCATTTACTCCTTTGATATCTTCAAGTTTTTCCTTTACCTTCAGATAATCGCTATTAATAATTTGGGAAATAATACTGTGCAGTGTTTTGTTGGCCATTATTTGTTGTGTTGTCTTTTTTTCTTTCTTCTGTTCTTCTTAGACGTACAGCTTCTGATTACACCTTGGTATCTTCAATCTTTGTTTTACAATGTAATGCTGTCTTTTAGTTCTTTTTCTTCCGGCCATTGTATTATCGTTCTTTAAAAGACTTAGGCTTCTGATTATCCTATTGGTATCACCAATTTGTACAATTAACAAAGGTTTTATAACAATTTATAAACTAATTTCTTGCTCGTACCGTTTGCGTTGTACTTTTTCTTTGGGCCATTGCGTTGTCTGTTCCTCTTCGATATACAGACTCTGATTACCCCTTTGGTATCTTCAAACTATTCGTATAGTCTTCTTTGGGTAACGTTCACCATAGCATCATCGGTGTGGTCTCCATTAAAAAGCTTGTTTGAAATTTTCATTGATAGTTTTTTTTTAGATCAGGTCGTTTGTAGGCATTATTTTTCATTATACCAATTCGTCGCTTTCAAAATGTTTGTACAAAAGCTTATCCAGTACGACCGTTTCAGCTACATGACATATTCGTTGTAAGCTTGATTTGACATACATATAGCTGGTGGGCTGCCCACTTAAATAATAGTGAATGAAGCATTATAACCTTAATTACCGTAAAATACGAATTCTGGTATGTCTTTTCATTGATAAACTAGAAGCAATTACCGTGAATTCATTTTCAATTGCTTAATTCCAATTTTCGTGAATTTTGTTGGTAGCAATAGACCACGAAAATTAGTGCAACATGAAACACATATGTAACAAGAGAAGTCAAGTATCTAAACCATGAAATCAAATGTCAACCGTTTATCCATGATAATAGATACCAGCGAAAGTAAATGATATCACAGTAATATAATCCGTCTGTAGTATATTTTAGCTTAATTTATCCTGGATAACCCGAATACTCGGCTTTTGAAGAAAACCGCCCATAGCCATCGGTTGTCGGCAATCTTCGTTAAATACATCAACAATTAAGTTAATGCTCGGTTAATATAAGAAATAATTCATGGAAGCCAGAATGTGTTTTGAATTTTAATATGGGTTGGCGGATAAAATTTACCAGTATCCTGCCAACCCATATTTAAACTCAAAACATATTCTGACTGCCATGAATTATTTCGATTCTGATATGTCTAAGAGTACAAATACGGTAATATACTCTAACGAACTAGGGTTATGGAGCAAGGAAAATAATTGACTTAATTTTATTTTTCTACTTATATCACTCTTCCCACTGGAGATTGTGCTTGAGTATGCCAATTCTTTTCTTATACCACAGGGTTATGTAAAGCTACATATACCAAACTTGTCACTGAGCAGTTTACAGTGTAAGGGAACTAACTCTATAATTTCTTGTCAAGAATTAAGATGTATAATAGTTAACAGCTTTATTTGTTGCAAAGTAATTCAACAATATTTCAAACATTATTCATATCAGAATTTAAATCAAAGTTTGTTAGCCAGTCCACCTGTAGCGTTATAGTACAAAAAATATGTATAATAATTAACTCACACAATTATACCATGAGTCAATACATGGGGGCACAGTTTGTGATAAAATCTGACTCTCGACAAATACTTGACTCCTCTGACCTTTCAGAGATCTCAATATAACCAGAAAATGTGTGAAAAGTAAACTATCATTTTAGTCTACTTTTAATAATACAGAAAATACCAATTATCAATAGAACACAACACGACTCAGGCTGAGTTCTGCACTTAATTAACTATTTTATTAATTTCGAACCAGTTGAAGTTATAGCCCTTTCTCTCCCTTCGAGATAAGTTTAAGTATATATAACCAAAAAAAAATAGCAAGAATGTCCAGTCCTTTCTGGACTTGAGTCTCACTCAATTGTTCAACACAAATTGAGTTCCAATTCTTATGGAATTTCGCCCTACAGATTTAAATGAGTTTTAAAAATTACTACTCGCAAGGAATCCTTTTCCCCTGCAAGGTAATTTACTTTCCAGTCCTTCTGAAAAGTTTCCCTTATAATTTATATGTCAAATATCTAAATCTTATTTAAAAAGATAACAGCTTTTTGCCAGCAAATCATTTCTGAAAATGTAATTAACCAAATTCTCCATAAATACTTTAACAAAATATACAGCTTCCACAAATTTAGAATAAAATTTAAGAGACCAACTCGAGTCTGCTAAGACAAAAATTTACTTCAGAAAATAAGAATGTTTAGTCTTTAGCCATTTTTGTCTCAATTATTCCTTCTCAAAAATAATTCCAATAAAAATAAATTGAAAAAATTGCCAAAGATACGCCAAAATTTTACCTAAAAATTAACACTGAACTGTCTTGTTCAAAAGATGAAGCAGAACTCCTTTTGTTGGATTTACGTCACTCGTAGGAAATATTTGTCGGAAAATATGTTGGAGGAAGTTGAATCCTCCCGCCACATAACTTTATTTTACAATTATTCATAAAAATTCTAAAAATACCGAATTCACACTTCTATGCAAGTACACACATCATTGCAATCTTTATTTTCTAAAAATAAATTATTTCCGTGGTAACACTATACAATCGTAAGCGCCACCCCGGAAGTTATACTCGCCACTACACAGGTACACAACGTGACAAACATGTTGATCAGAAATGTGAAATTTCAACAATATGACGCCGTGACAACGTTAATTATGGATATACATGAATTCTATTATATGGATGAGCAATGTCTATGCCCGTGAGTACTACGTTAAAAATATAACTACTGAAAACTCAACATGAATCGACTACAATTGAACTAACCAAATTTGATCGTTCTACGCATGTGTAATGTGCAAATACACAACACTGCAAGTGCCCGTTATTTAGATGAAATATTTTCCGAGCACAGAGACATGAAAAGCAACGACTACAGTGGACTGGTACTGTTTTTATCTTACAACTTCAACAACATTCAGTTCTGTTCTTAACAAATAACAACAGTTGACAGACAAAAATTAACTTTACAAAACAAAACGTGGGACACGTGTACACGAGGTAATTTGCAGACGACAGATTCAAGAACTAGACCTAAGGAAATGTCAAGTAAAATTTATAAATCATGTAACCTGCAAATCAAATATAGGAAAGATTAAATAAAATAACCATCTGGGCAAACAAATATTATTTTAGTCACTGTTTGCTGTCCATGGGCAAATTCATAATAAGTGAGAATAAATGTTCACGAGACTTATGCTCATGAGTAAATGTTCACGAGACTTATGCTCATGAGTAAATGAGTTCTTACTACAAATTCCCATTTCCACGCTTACACAATGCACACATACTACAACTACCTTTGACTCACTCTTCCAGCTCCCTCACTTTCATACAAAATACAGTTCGAACACTCTCATTCCCTCATATGTTGTTGACCACACATGTAAATCTCACACTCGGCTCGCTAACCTATACTGAAGAATTAACTATGTACAAACAAAAATGATATCCTCATATGTATCTTACAATTTCTTGATGGGAAAGACGGTAATTTATATTTATGTTTGCGGACAATGTCGGACACAATTTATGCTGCCAAATTCGAGCAGACGATAACTCATTAACATATACATTTACGACGGGAAAGTCAGTCGTATTGATGGAGCATCCGTAACAATAATATTGTGTCTGCACATTTTAATTGCACATTGCCTATTTATTAATTTGGGATATGTTGATTATTTTCAGTGAATATAGATGTTTAAAACTTTAACAACCGTGTACATAATTTTATTTTGTGATTTTATCACATGGCTTATATATGTGTGCCCCGTATGTGCTAATGAGATTTTGCCATCTATTAAATAGCTCGTTTGTTTGCAAAACGAAAGAAGGACGTCATATTATAATCTGAAGCAAAACCATCGGTCCATTTTACTTCGAAAAGCAAACAGAACTGTTATTATATATGAATCTGTTAATATACAAATTGTACTTCGGTCAACTCGTTTACACATCAATAAAACAATAGCAAAATGTATTCATGCTCAATATAAAAGTATTAATTAAAATTATTTATAGGATACCATTGAAAAGGGATATCACTCGTCAGCAAAAAAGATTATTTGAATCATCACGTTCCAAATATAGATGATGACACATGTTTGATTGCTATTGGAAACAAGAATAAATAGGAAATACAAATAAGGGTAATAACAAAATTACCGAACTCCGAACAATCTTACAAAGGGAAAGTCAAAACTCATAAGTATATAAACAGACAAAATCAGTCAACAACCGGAAAACTGTGAAAACCGTAATGACCCTGACTTGGTACAGGCATTTCTAAAGAACTAGACGTTTTTTTTCCAAATAACTTCTTATGCTATTTCTTAACTTATGCAAACTTGAATATATTCGAGAAATTTGAAAATACCAACCGGTTAATGATAGGCCACAAATCGGGAAAACATAGACAAAACGACATATTATGAGCTACAAAACACTACATAGAAAACTAAAGATTGAGTAACACGAACCCCATGAAAACAAATTATATGTAATATCAATTTAAATTGAAGAGTTTGAAGATTCCAAAGAGTCAGAAGCCTAAAATCAAATACCACGGTCAATAGATTCTAGACATTTTCAGCAGTTTACAATTTGTACTTGTGGCAAGTTAATAATGGTAGAGCAATATTAGGAGAATGTTATGTCTGGAAGGGACAGTCAAAATACTAAAGCAACAATGACATAACAATATCACGTATAGCTGAACTTAAGTAAGAAAGAAAAACATGAAGATGCCGAAAGGGTAATCAGAAGCCGTTAATCGAAGAGGTACAGACAATGTAATGGCGTAAAATTTCAAAAGGACAAACACAGATGTACAAATACTACACAGAAACCTAAAGATCGAGGATCATGAACCCCACTAAGAACCGAGCGTCAACGCAGGTGAACCGGAAGGGTTAGCAGTTGCTGCTCTGCTAGTGGCACCCGTAATGTTACCATAGTAACTGATTCGGCCATAATGTGGTTAATAAGATATATTTGTTATTTCTTTTTTGTAGAACTAGTATTTGTATATCACAATAACTGCGTCACAACAAAATATTATTACGTTCGCGTTTGTGACTCACCGTTTTTCATAGCCATCACCGTTAACACATATGTATGTGACGTTTGTGACTCACCGTTTTTCATAGCCATCACCGTTAACACATATGTATGTGACGTTCGCAATGTTACTGGAAAACAGAATGATCGAGTCATTTCCAAAGGCTTCTGATTCTTTGCTCACCCTTCCGTGGCACCTGAGTTCACTCCTGGATTTTAGTTGGGTTCGTATTACTCGATCTTTAGTTATGTGCATGTTTTGTAAATTGTTGTTTGTCCTTTTGTACTTTTTCTTTTGGTCATTGTGTTGTCTGTTCTTCAATATACGGATTCTGATTACCCCTTTGGTATGCTCAATCGTGTACTCATAAAGCCAGTTCATCCCCACCACGTTTCATTAAAGTGCCTGTGTCAAGCCAGGTTAGTATAGGGTCATGTATATGTGTGCTATGGGTATCGAGTTTGCCTATGTTTCTACGATATTCTGATTATATTGTAGAACTGTTCTTTGTTTTCCATGTTAATACTCACTATTCAGATACACCTATACATATAAGAGTAGACAATTTGTTTTACATTGAAATGAAGAACAGAGATATATGAATTAGAGTGAGTGTGTGAATGTTGCAAACGCTAAGTAAGCAATGTTTCATCTATATCATGGCGATAAGAAAATATATTTTGATTATATGATGATGTTGATGAACTGTTCGCTTTGTACAAGACCAACACCATGAGGTGGGCTTTAATAATGCTAGCCCACTGAAACAACAATCCGTAGGTAGACATATCATTCCACTATGACGCATTACCTTTATTCCGAGCGTTTGCTCATTGATGCTGCTTGTGGAGCGGGGAAGTAGCAACACATGCCAATTATTTAGTCTTTGGTTTGACCCGACCTGGGCTCGATCTATCGCACTGGAGGTGAGCATTATAACAATATCATCACTAATGATGTCATGTGAAAATACAAAATAGTCGACGTTTGCAATGAATTTAAAAAAAAAAAATACAGCATCGTCTTAAATATTTAAATATTTATTTACTATCAATCAACCTGTCCATAATGCAAGTAAGTTGTAATCCTATTTTCATCGCTTACAAGAACTATTTGACCTTCAATAAAGATGTATCCTATTTTCTCAAGCATCTTTTTAGTTTCACATGAAACCTAAAATAAGCAAAAAAGTCAACAATGATGTTTAGTATATTGGTATATATATTAATATTATATTGGTATATATATATTTCTATACATGTACCATCTTTATTTTAAGGGGTCGTCGTGATCGTTGGTGGGGGTTTTTTTGGTTGTGAGTTCGAGTCATGCTCATTGCGAGGTGTACTCAATACAACATTATGTAATAAAGTTTGTCAGTGATTTGCGACAGGTCGGTAGTTTCCTCTGGGTACTCCGTTGTCTCCACCAATAAAACTGACCGCCACGATATAGCTGAAATATTGTTGATAGTGACGTTAAACACCATCAAACAAACAAACAAATAAACCAACCGTACAGCTGAAATTTAGCTTAGTCAGAGATTCGGCACCGACATGGCTTAATAGCTATATTCATTGTTGAAATTCACTGTTCCTAAATAATGTAATTACTAACGTAACACACTTTTGGTATTTTGTGTATGAATTTTGGTATTATTACTCCCAGATACTTTGTATTTGGTTTTCTTTAGTATATGATAAAGGTTATTACAGAAACTAGAAATGCATCGTGCGCACACAATTAGATATCTACGTTTTCAATTATATTCATACATGCCTAAATACTTTAAACCTAAGTACATCTGAACTTTAGTTTAACCAGTGAAAATGGTTGACAGAAAAAAACCTGAGATAAGTTGTCATGAACGGAATGTCCGATCGAGTTGTGTCCGCTGCAATGGAGATTAGCCAATTTAATGTATGATTGGAGCCAGTAACGTGACAGGTCATGCATATGTGTGTTAGTGGTATCGGTCTGTCCTCCTTCAACTATTTTTCTATATGATTATGGAACTGTTCCGACATTGTGGTATTTTTCTTTCATTTTATTCTATCAATTCACAAATATAGTTGGCCTGTTCGATGGATAAACGTCTACTACAATGTGTGTTTCTGAATTCAATTCTAAATGATGCTGAATATGCAAAGTTGACGTTTATTTAATTATAAGCTCTATTTACCATGATTTCCCCTCGTTGTCCCATTAGTGAAACAGATCTAACAGTATCTATTGTTGTTCCCCATATATCAACATAGTTCTGGTTTAAACCTACAAACCCAGTCACCACAGGTCCATGATGAATACCTGAAATTAAACTTCCTCAAATTAAATCACTTTTATTATCACCTCGAGTGCGGTAGATCGTGGGTGAGAGCACTGGTACAGTCGCCTCGAGTGCGGTAGATCGTGGGTGAGAGCACTGGTCCTCGCCTCGAGTGCGGTAGATCGTGGGTGAGAGCACTGGTACAGTCGCCTCGAGTACGGTAGATCGTGGGTGAGAGCACTGGTCCGGTCGCCTCGAGTGCGGTAGATCGTGGGTAAGAGCACTGGTACAGTCTCCTCGAGTGCGGTAGATCGTGGGATAGAGCACTGGTCCTCGCCTCGAGTGCGGTAGATCGTGGGTGAGAGCACTGATGGTGTAATGGTTAGCCGGCTTGCCTCGAGTGCGGTAGATCATGGGTTAGAGCATTGGTCCGGTCGCCTCGACTGCGGTAGATCGTGGGTTAGAGCACTGATGGTGTAATGGTTAGCCGGCTTGCTTCGAGTACGTAGATCGTGGGTGAGAGCACTGGTACAGTCCCCTCCAGTGCGGTAGATCGTGGGTTAGAGCACTGGTCCGGTCGCATCGAGTGCGGTAGATCGTAGGTTAGAGCACTGGTCCTCGCCTCGAGTGCGGTAGATCGTGGGTTAGAGCACTGATGGTGTAATGGTTAGCCGGCTTGCCTCGAGTACGTAGATCGTGGGTGAGAGCACTGGTACAGTCCCCTCCAGTGCGGTAGATCGTGGGTTATAGCACTGGTCCGGTCGTCTCGAGTGCGGTAGATAGTGGGTTAGAGCACTGGCCCGGTCGCCTCGAGTGCGGTAGATCGTGGGTTAGAGCACTGGTCCTCGCCTCGAGTGCGGTAGATCGTGGGTTAGAGCACTGGTCCGGTCTCCTCGAGTGCGGTAGATCGTGGGTTAGAGCACTGGTTCGGTCGCCTCGGGTGCGGTAGATCGTGGGTTAGAGCACTTTTCCTCGCCTCGAGTACGGTAGATCGTGGGTGAGAGCACTGGTCTTTGCCTCGAGTGCGGTATATCGTGGGTGAGAGCACTGGTACAGTCGCCTCGAGTGCGGTAGATCGTGGGTTAGAGCACTGGTCCGGTCGCCTAGAGTGCGGTAGATCGTGGGTTAGAGCACTGGTCCGGTCGCCTGGAGTGCGGTAGATCGTGGGTTAGAACACTGGTCCGGTCGCCTGGAGTGAGGTAGATCGTGGGTTAGAGCACTGGTACAGTCGCCTGGAGTGCGGTAGATCGTGGGTTAGAGCACTGGTACAGTCGTCTGGAGTGCGGTAGATCGTGGGTTAGAGCACTGGTACAGTCGCCTGGAGTGCGGTAGATCGTGGGTTAGAACACTGGTCCGGTCGCCTCGAGTGCGGTAGATCGTAGGTTATAGCACTGGTCCGGTCGCCTGGAGTGCGTAGATCGTGGGTTAGAGCACTGATGGTGAAATGGTTAGCCGGCTTGCCTCGATTACGTAGATTGTGGGTTAGAGCGCTGGTACAGTCGCCTCGAGTGCGGTAGATCGTTTGTTAGAGCACTGGTCCTCGCCTTGAGTGCGGTAGATCGTGGGTTCGGGCACTGATGGTGTAATGGTTAGCTGGCTTGCCTCGAGTGCGGTAGATCGTGGGTTAGAGCACTGGTACAGTCGCCTCGAGTGCGGTAGATCGTGGGTTAGAGCACTGGTCCGGTCGCCTCGAGTGCGGTAGATCGTGGGTTAGAGCACTGGTCCTCGCCTCGAGTGCGGTAGATCTTGGGTTAGAGCATTGGTCCGGTCGCCTCGAGTGCGGTAGATCGTGGGTTAGAGCACTGATGGTGTAATGGTTAGCCGGCTTGCCTCGAGTGCGGTAGATCGTGGGTTAGAGCACTGGTCCGATCGCCTCGAGTGAGGTAGATCGTGGGTTAGAGCACTGGTACAGTCGCCTCGAGTGCGGTAGATCGTCTGTCAGAGCACTGGTCCGGTCTCCTCGAGTGCGGTAGATCGTGGGTTAGAGCACTGGTCCTCTCCTCGAGTGCGGTAGATCGTGGGTTAGAGCACTGATGGTGTAATGGTTAGCCGGCTTGCCTCGAGTGCGGTAGATCGTGGGCTAAAGCACTGGTCCGGTCGCCTCGAGTGCGGTAGATCGTGGGTTAGAGTACTGGTCGGTCGCCTCGAGTGCGGTAGATCGTGGGTTAGAGCACTGGTCCGGTCGCCTCGAGTGCGGTAGAGCGTGGGTTAGAGCACTGGTCCGGTTTTCTCGAGTGCGGTAGATCGTGGGTTAGAGCACTGCTCCGGTCGCCTCGAGTGCGGTAGATCGTGGGTTAGAGCACTTGTCCGGTCGCCTCGAGTGCGGTAGATCGTGGGTTATAGCACTGGTCCGGTCGCCTCGAGTGCGGTAGATCGTGGGTTAGAGCACTGGTCCACTCGCCTCGAGTGCGGTAAATCGTGGGTTATAGCACTGGTCCGGTCGCCTGGAGTCCGGTAGATCGTGGGTTAGAGCACTAGTCCGGTCGCCTCGAGTGCGGTAGATCGTGGGTTAGGGCACTGATGGTGTAATGGTTAGCTGGCTTGCCTCGAGTGCGGTAGATCGTGGGTTAGAGCACTGGTACAGTCGCCTCGAGTGCGGTAGATCGTGGGTTAGAGCACCGGTCCGGTCGCCTCGAGTGCGGTAGGTCGTGGGTTAGAGCAATGGTCCTCGCCTCGAGTGCGGTAGATCGTGGGTTAGAGCATTGGTCCGTCGCCTCGAGTGCGGTAGATCGTGGGTTAGAGCACTGGTCCTCTCCTCGAGTGCGGTAGATCGTGGGTTAGAGCACTGATGGTGTAATGGTTAGCCGGCTTGCCTCGAGTGCGGTAGATCGTGGGTTAGAGCACTGGTCCGATCTCCTCGAGTGAGGTAGATCGTGGGTTAGAGCACTGGTACAGTCGCCTCGAGTGCGGTAGATCGTGGGTTAGAGCACTGGTCCTCGCCTCGAGTGCGGTAGATCGTGGGTTAGAGCACTGGTACAGTCGCCTCGAGTGCGGTAGATCGTCTGTCAGAGCACTGGTCCGGTCGCCTCGAGTGCGGTAGATCGTGGGTTAGAGCACTGGTCCTCTCTTCAAGTGCGGTAGATCGTGGGTTAGAGCACTGATGGTGTAATGGTTAGCCGGCTTGCCTCGAGTGCTGTAGATCGTGGGCTAGAGCACTGGTCCGGTCGCCTCGAGTGCGGTAGATCGTGGGTTAGAGTACTGGTCGGTCGCCTCGAGTGCGGTAGATCGTGGGTTAGAGCACTGGTCCGGTCGCCTCGAGTGCGGTAGAGCGTGGGTTAGAGCATTGATGGTGTAATGGTTAGCCGGCTTGCCTCGAGTGCGGTAGATCGTGGGTTAGAGCACTGGTCCGATCGCCTCGAGTGAGGTAGATCGTGGGTTAGAGCACTGGTACAGTCGCCGCGAGTGCGGTAGATCGTGGGTTAGAGCACTGCTCCTCGCATCGAGTGCGGTAGATCGTGGGTTAGAGCACTGGTACAGTCGCCTCGAGTGCGATAGATCGTCTGTCAGAGCACTGGTCCGGTCGCCTCGAGTGCGGTAGATCGTGGGTTAGAGCACTGGTCCTCTCCTCGAGTGCGGTAGATCGTGGGTTAGAGCACTGATGGTGTAATGGTTAGCCGGCTTGCCTCGAGTGCGGTTGATCGTGGGCTAGAGCACTGATCCGGTCGCCTAGAGTGCGGTAGATCGTGTGTTAGAGTACTGGTCGGTCGCCTCGAGTGCGGTAGATCGTGGGTTAGAGCACTGGTCCGGTCGCCTCGAGTGCGGTAGAGCGTGGATTAGAGCACTGGTCCGGTTTTCTCGAGTGCGGTAGATCGTGGGTTAGAGCACTGGTCCGGTCGCCTCGAGTGCGGTAGATCATGGGTTAGAGCACTGGTTCGGTCGCCTCGAGTGCGGCAGATCGTGGGTTAGAGCACTGGTCCGGTCGCCTCGAGTGCGGTAGATCGTGGGTTATAGCACTGGTCCACTCGCCTCGAGTGCGGTAAATCGTGGGTTATAGCACTGGTCCGGTCGCCTGGAGTCCGGTAGATCGTGGGTTAGAGCACTAGTCCGGTCGCCTCGAGTGCGGTAGATCGTGGGTTAGGGCACTGATGGTGTAATGGTTAGCTGGCTTGCCTCGAGTGCGGTAGATCGTGGGTTAGAGCACTGGTACAGTCGCCTCGAGTGCGGTAGATCGTGGGTTAGAGCACTGGTCCGGTCGCCTCGAGTGCGGTAGATCGTGGGTTATAGCACTGGTCCTCGCCTCGAGTGCGGTAGAGCGTGGGTTAGAGCACTGGTCCGGTTTTCTCGAGTGCGGTAGATGGTGGGTTAGAGCACTGGTCCGGTCGCCTCGAGTGCGGTAGATCGTGGATTAGAGCACTGGTCCGGTCGCCTCGAGTGCGGCAGATCGTGGGTTAGAGCACTGGTCCGGTCGCCTTGAGTGCGGTAGATCGTGGGTTATAGCACTGGTCCACTCGCCTCGAGTGCCGTAAATCGTGGGTTATAGCACTGGTCCGGTCGCCTGGAATCCGTTAGATCGTGGGTTAGAGCACTAGTCCGGTCGCCTCGAGTGCGGTAGATCGTGGGTTAGGGCACTGATGGTGTAATGGTTAGCTGGCTTGCCTCGAGTGCGGTAGATCGTGGGTTAGAGCACTGGTACAGTCGCCTCGAGTGCGGTAGATCTTGGATTAGAGCACTGGTCCGGTCGCCTCGAGTGAGGTAGATCGTGGGTTAGAGCACTGGTCCTCGCCTCGAGTGCGGTAGATCGTGGGTTAGAGCATTGGTCCGGTCGCCTCGAGTGCGGTAGATCGTGGGTTAGAGCACTGGTCCTCTCCTCGAGTGCGGTAGATCGTGGGTTAGAGCACTGATGGTGTAATGGTTAGCCGGCTTGCCTCGAGTGCGGTAGATCGTGGGTTAGAGCACTGGTCCGATCGCCTCGAGTGAGGTAGATCGTGGGTTAGAGCACTGGTACAGTCGCCTCGAGTGCGGTAGATCGTGGGTTAGAGCACTGGTCCTCGCCTTGAGTGCTGTAGATCTTGGGTTAGAGCACTGGTACAGTCGCCTCGAGTGCGGTAGATCGTCTGTCAGAGCACTGGTCCGGTCGCCTCGAGTGCGGTAGATCGTGGGTTAGAGCACTGGTCCTCTCCTCGAGTGCGGTAGATCGTGGGTTAGAGCACTGATGGTGTAATGGTTAGCCGGCTTGCCTCGAGTGCGGTAGATCGTGGGCTAGAGCACTGGTCCGGTCGCCTCGAGTGCGGTAGATCGTGGGTTAGAGTACTGGTCGGTCGCCTCGAGTGCGGTAGATCGTGGGTTAGAGCACTGGTCCGGTCGCCTTGATGGCGGTAGAGCGTGGGTTAGAGCACTGGTCCGGTTTTCTCGAGTGCGGTAGATCGTGGGTTAGAGCACTGGTCCGGTCGCCTCGAGTGCGGTAGATCGTGTGTTAGAGCACTGGTCCGGTCGCCTCGAGTGCGGCAGATCGTGGGTTAGAGCACTGGTTCGGTCGCCTCGAGTGCGGTAGATCGTGGGTTATAGCACTGGTCCACTCGCCTCGAGTGCGGTAAATCGTGGGTTATAGCACTGGTCCGGTCGCCTGGAGTCCGGTAGATCGTGGGTTAGAGCACTAGTCCGGTCGCCTCGAGTGCGGTAGATTGTGGGTTAGAGCACTGGTCCGGTCAGTGGTGCAATGGTTAGCCGGTTCGCCTCTATAGATCGTGGGTTAAAGCACTGGTCCTCGCCTCGAGTGCGTTAGATCGTGGGTTAGAGCACTGATCCTCGCCTCGAGTGCGTTAGATCGTGGGTTAGAGCACTGGTCCTCGCCTCGAGTGGGGTAGATCGTGGGTTAGAGCACTGGTCCGGTCAGTGGTGTAATGGTTAGCCGGCTCGCCTCCTTTGATCGTGGGTTAAAGCACTGGTCCGGTCGCCTCGAGTGCGGTAGATCGTGGGCTAGAGCACTGCTCCGGTCGCCTCGAGTACGGTAGATCGTGGGTTAGAGCACTGGTCCGGTCGCCTCGAGTGCGGTAGATCGTGGGTTAGAGCACAGATGGTGTAATGGTTAGCCGGCTTGCCTCGAGTGCGGTAGATCGTGGGCTAGAGCACTTGTCCGGTCGCCTCGAGTGCGGTAGAGCGTGGGTTAGAACACTGGTCCGGTTTTCTCGAGTGCGGTAGATCGTGGGTTAGAGCACTGGTCCGGTCGCCTCGAGTGCGGTAGATCGTGGGTTAGAGCACTGGTCCGGTCGCCTCGAGTGCGGCAGATCGTGGGTTAGAGCACTGGTCCGGTCGCCTTGAGTGCGGTAGATCGTGGGTTATAGCACTGGTCCACTCGCCTCGAGTGCGGTAAATCTTGGGTTATAGCACTGGTGCGGTCGCCTGGAGTCCGGTAGATCGTGGGTTAGAGCACTAGTCCGGTCGCCTCGAGTGCGGTAGATCGTGGGTTAGAGCACTGGTCCGGTCGCCTCGAGTGCGGTAGATCGTGGGTTATAGCACTGGTCCACTCGCCTCGAGTGCGGTAAATCTTGGGTTATAGCACTGGTGCGGTCGCCTGGAGTCCGGTAGATCGTGGGTTAGAGCACTAGTCCGGTCGCCTCGAGTGCGGTAGATCGTGGGTTAGAGCACTAGTCCGGTCGCCTCGAGTGCGGTAGATTGTGGGTTAGAGCACTGGTCCGGTCAGTGGTGCAATGGTTAGCCGGTTCGCCTCTATAGATCGTGGGTTAAAGCACTGGTCCTCGCCTCGAGTGCGTTAGATCGTGGGTTAGAGCACTGATCCTCGCCTCGAGTGCGTTAGATCGTGGGTTAGAGCACTGGTCCTCGCCTCGAGTGGGGTAGATCGTGGGTTAGAGCACTGGTCCGGTCAGTGGTGTAATGGTTAGCCGGCTCGCCTCCTTTGATCGTGGGTTAAAGCACTGGTCTGGTCGCCTCGAGTGTGGTAGATTGTGGGTTAGAGCACTGGTCCGGTTGCCTCGAGTACGGTAGATCGTGGGTTAGAGCACTGGTCCGGTCGCCTCGAGTGCGGTAGATCGTGGGCTAGAGCACTGCTCCGGTCGCCTCGAGTACGGTAGATCGTGGGTTAGAGCACTGGTCCGGTCGCCTCGAGTGCGGTAGATCGTGGGTTAGAGCACAGATGGTGTAATGGTTAGCCGGCTTGCCTCGAGTGCGGTAGATCGTGGGCTAGAGCACTGGTCCGGTCGCCTCGAGTGCGGTAGAGCGTGGGTTAGAACACTGGTCCGGTTTTCTCGAGTGCGGTAGATCGTGGGTTAGAGCACTGGTCCGGTCGCCTCGAGTGCGGTAGATCGTGGGTTAGAGCACTGGTCCGGTCGCCTCGAGTGCGGCAGATCGTGGGTTAGAGCACTGGTCCGGTCGCCTTGAGTGCGGTAGATCGTGGGTTATAGCACTGGTCCACTCGCCTCGAGTGCGGTAAATCTTGGGTTATAGCACTGGTGCGGTCGCCTGGAGTCCGGTAGATCGTGGGTTAGAGCACTAGTCCGGTCGCCTCGAGTGCGGTAGATCGTGGGTTAGAGCACTGGTCCGGTCGCCTCGAGTGCGGTAGATCGTGGGTTATAGCACTGGTCCACTCGCCTCGAGTGCGGTAAATCTTGGGTTATAGCACTGGTGCGGTCGCCTGGAGTCCGGTAGATCGTGGGTTAGAGCACTAGTTCGGTCGCCTCGAGTGCGGTAGATCGTGGGTTAGAGCACTGGTCCGGTCAGTGGTGCAATGGTTAGCCGGTTCGCCTCTATAGATCGTGGGTTAAAGCACTGGTCCTCGCCTCGAGTGCGTTAGATCGTGGGTTAGAGCACTGATCCTCGCCTCGAGTGCGTTAGATCGTGGGTTAGAGCACTGGTCCTCGCCTCGAGTGGGGTAGATCGTGGGTTAGAGCACTGGTCCGGTCGGTGGTGTAATGGTTAGCCGGCTCGCCTCCTTTGATCGTGGGTTAAAGCACTGGTCTGGTCGCCTCGAGTGTGGTAGATTGTGGGTTAGAGCACTGGTCCGGTTGCCTCGAGTACGGTAGATCGTGGGCTAGAGCACTGCTCCGGTCGTCTCGAGTACGGTAGATCGTGGGTTAGAGCACTGGTCCGGTCGCCTCGAGTGCGGTAGATCGTGGGTTAGATCACTGGTCCGGTCGCCTCGAGTGCGGTATATCGTGGGTTAGACCACTGGTCCGGTCAGTGGTGTATTGGTTAGCCGGATCGCCTCGATAGATCGTGGGTTAAAGCACTGGTCTTCGCCTCGAGTGCGTTAGATCGTGGGTTAGAGCACTGGTCCTCGCCTCGAGTGCGTTAGATCGTGGGTTAGAGAACTGGTCCTGGCCTCGAGTGCGGTAGATCGTGGGCTAGAGCACTGCTCCGGTCGCCTCGAGTACGGTAGATCGTGGGTTAGACCACTGGTCCGGTCAGTGGTGTATTGGTTAGCCGGCTCGCCTCGATAGATCGTGGGTTAAAGCACTGGTCCTCGCCTCGAGTGCGGTAGATCGTTGGTTAGAGCACTGGACCGGTCGCCTCGAGTGCGGTAGATCGTGGGTTAGAGCACTGGTACAGTCGCCTCGAGTGCGGTAGATCGTCGGTCAGAGCACTGGTCCGGTCGCCTCGAGTGCGGTATATCGTGGGTTAGAGCACTGGTCCGGTCGCCTCGAGTGCGGTAGATCGTGGGTTAGAGCACTGATGGTGTAATGGTTAGCCGGCTTGCCTCTAGTGCGGTAGATCGTGGGCTAGAGCACTGGTCCGGTCGCCTCGAGTGCGGTAGAACGTGGGTTAGAGCACTGGTTCTCGCCTCGAGTGCGGTAGATCGTGGTTAGAGCACTGGTCCGGTCACCTCGAATGCGGTAGATCGTGGGTTAGAGCACTGGTCCGGTCGCCTCGAGTGCGGTAGATCGTGGGTTAGAGCACTGGTCCGGTTTTCTCGAGTGAGGTAGATCGTGAGTTAGAGCACTGGTCCGGTCTCCTCGAGTGCGGTAGATCGTTGGTTAGAGCACTGGTCCGGTCAGTGGTGTATTGGTTAGCCGGATCGCCTCGATATATCGTGGGTTAGAGCACTGGTCCTCGCCTCGAGTGCGTTAGATCGTGGGTTAGAGAACTGGTCCTCGCCTCGAGTGCGGTAGATCGTGGGTTAGAGCACTGGTCCGGTAAGTGGTGTAATGGTTAGCCGGCTCGCCTCGATAGATCGTGGGTTAAAGCACTGGTCCTCGCCTCGAGTGCGGTAGATCGTGGGATAGAGCACTGGTCCTCGCCTCGAGTGCGTTAGATCGTGGGTTAGAGCACTGGTCAGGTTGCCTCGAATGTGGTCCAGTCAAACCAAATACTCTACAATTGGTATTTGCTGCTTCTCCCCAACAACGAAACATTAAGGACCAGTTGGCTCTGAACAAAGAAGCTCGCTTTGTTAGCATAATCATGAACGGTCTATTCTTGTTGTAAGAAACGTATTTACAGTGTAAACAGTCTGCTCTAGATATTTCTGCATTTCATCAGCCTTATGTTCATGGTATGGTATAATTTGCTGTCTATGATTTAGGAATGCTTACTTTCTAACGTCGTAATTATCCCATGAGTATCTTATACAGTCTTATTTTATTACATTTAGGAAACTGAGAAGATTTTATTTTTAATTTATTTTGCTTTCCAATCGAATTTTAGTGTACCTGATTAAAGTTATTCCAGAAACGTTAAGTACGCGCTAGGTTAGATATTTTAACATCATATATTAAAACTGATTATACCGATAAAAACATTAATTCACTAAAACATTTTATTATTTATCCCCAAACGTATGAGGAGCCGTCGTGGTAGTAATCGTATTGTGGGTGGATTTACAACTACCAATGCAATCAGTGCATATCATCACTAAAGTTGTGAGTTCGAATCCCGTTCTGGCGAGGTGTATCCGATACAACAGTATGTGATAAGTTTGTCAGTGACTTGCGGCAGGTCGAGTACAATAATGGCAGCATTAGTACGATTATTAATTTATATGGCAGAGTCGTACACCACAAGAAAGAACAAGAACAATCAGTCGCGTATTCATGTCATCAAATTAAAGATAATTTAATAATTTGTATGTGATGTAAATTGTGAAGACATTGACATTTTTAATGAAATATTGATTGATTTGTTGGTGTTTAACGCCAACTTTAACACTATTTCAGCTATATCGTGGCGTTTAAGTGAAATAAGAAAAGTTATATTCAATTAATTTCTATAATAATACTTCTACTATATGTCTATTGCTGTTTTAGGTGTTCTATATACTCCTGAAATCAATAAATAGTTGTATTACCTGCATGGCATGCGTGAACTTTTGTATCATCACTTGGTGTTTATATAGTTGTAAAGAGCTCGTCCAATTAAAACATTGAATATGTATAAATACGAAACTATTGGTGGACAAATCAAAACTGCAGTAAACCGATTAATACGAATCATGTGATATATGTGTGAACTTTTGTGAAATCACTTGCGGGTATGTCGTCCAATAAATACTTTGAATATGTAATATAAAACTATTGGTGGACATTGGTGGACAAAAAAACGGCATTATTCTGATTAAGACGATATCTTATGAGTTTCTGCTGATATATAGCGCTCAGACTCTTAGGAATTGTTCACAATTATAAGGTAGGGTGTTTATAACAATAGGCTAATGTCCGGAGTAGGGTATATTGTAAGTACAAAAGATATTTGTAATGATTTTATTGCAAATACCGATAAACTTCTAAATAAATAGCATACGAATGGTTTGAGGATACCAAAGAAGTAATCAGAATCCATAAATCGAAGAAGGATAGACAACACAATGGCCGAAAGGACAAACAACGATCCACATAAACATTACACATACAACTACAGATCGAGCAACATGAACCCCACTGAAAACCAGGAATGAACTTAGGTGCTCCGGAAGGGTAAGCAGTTCCTGCTCCACATGTGGCACCCGCCGTGTTACTCTAGTTACAAACCCGGTTTTTAGTCATGAATGAGGAAAGGAACGGGAAGTGCGAGCGAAAAGTGGAATATATCCGTGATCATTTGTGACACAGATATTCCGTAACGGTTAAGCAGGTCATGATGGTGACCGTAAACAAATTGTTTTCATAATTTACTTGAATATTTTATTTACAAGGAGAACCAAAAAGCTTTAAGAAAAATTATTATTAAATTGTCTCGTCTATAGCTCACTTGGTCAAAGTCAAAGTGAGCGTTTGCGATCTCTTGGCGGCCGTCATCTGTGAATTTTGAATTAAGCATATTTTATTGCTCTAATATAAGCAATGGGATCGGGCACAAGTTATAACAACATTATAAACGCCCTCTCCCTACAATTTACAACATAACATAATACATGGTAAAACTCAATAAAATAAACATTAGAACAATGTATAAGTGAAATTAACCTTTTACAAAAAGAAAAAGACAAAAAGACAAAATAAATTTTGCAAAGAAGAGGGGAAAAAGACCTAGTGAAAGTAACACCTGCAGCAATCAATCAAACCTATGACTATTATGTATGAACGTTAGAACTGCTGTAAAAATATCAACATTTTGTGCTTCAGTTAATGTAAAATTATATCTATATCTATAGCTCCGTAAATTTCTGATGTGTTCATTAATTGGACATTCAAGAAAAAAGTGAAATACATTTTCGTACTCAAAACCACAAGCACAACCAGGATTGTCCTTTAAATTAAATCTAAATAAATCGTAGTTAAGAATACTATAATTATAACGTAATTTAATGTCAATAATGTTCCATTTTCGTACACCGGTAGAATACCAAATCTGTGGACTTTCATATTAGAATCATCTCTGACACTACTTAGACAAATGAACCAAAACTTGGTAGGAAACAACTATGGACGTTCCTCTATTAAAATTGCTCATTTCATCCCGTTCGATAAGCAAACATGGCCGCCACAGGCAATTCTTGTTTTTCAAAGTCTTTTTCTCTGAAACAGCTATGTCAAGTGAAACGAAACTTGGTAGTAAGCATATATTGAAGATCCTCTATAAGAATTCTTCATTTAAGAAAAAAAAAACATGGTCGCCATAGGCAATTTTTCTTCTGATGTTGAAAATTAAAAAATATTGTCTCCTAAAACTAGGAGCCACAATGAATTGTTACTGAGGTCTGTCGTTATTTGTATTTGTAATGTGATGTTGAGTACAATGATGGCACCACTAGTACGATTACTTCACCATTTTTGTATTTTCTAGCTCTTAACACCACATCTTGGAAATGAAAGTCGAAGCACCAAATGACCTCAAAGCAACACAGAAGCACTAATGCAGCGTTTATCAACAGACGTACAGATTACTTCTCAATTGGATGATCAGGGTCATCTCACTCTAGGTGTGGTCATTATTGAAGACCCTACTGTGACTTAACTATAAAGCAGCAATAAAAGCTGTTTCGTTACGCTAATTTGTGTTTAAGCGTCACATTTGATAGTGTCTGATATTCATTTACATTCATATCCACATGCATGACAGCATCAGTTTAGTACGAGGGCAGATTCGAAACCCCAAAAACGATCTTCTCATTGGCTGTACTAATCAAAGGAAAATGAGTGACCAAAGATATGTGTGTGCTAGAGGTAATGATTTGTGACCAAAGATATGTGTGTGCTAGAGGTAATGATTTTTGACCAAAGATATGCGTGTGCTAGAGGTAATGATTTTGTATCTTTCTACGATTTTTTGTTATTGATTTCGATAGTGGTATTTTTTGTTTTTAATTTTATTCTTCCTAAATGCAATACTGTTTAACAAATCTGAAGGTATTTTATTGTAGACAAAAGAGATGGATGCACATTTACAAAGTAACGACATTTCTCCCATTGCTTCCAGGGTGTTAATAGTGACGTCAGGGGCGAGTGCATTGATCAATATCGTTTTCATTGTCGTCTGCTACAAAACTTTAAAGAAAACGTTTCACAATCTCGTGATACTTTCGCTGTGCATCAGTGATCTTGTTTGAAATATGTCCTTGATATATGTGGGTATAACAGCATTGAGCGAATTCTGGAAAAACAGCGTCGAACTATATCTGTTCCAAGTGTTTTCGGTCTCTTTGGGGATTGTTGCGACATACAATCCTGTCTCCATCATATGCTATGAGAGATTATTAGTAGTTCAGTCGATGAACTATGGAACATGTCATTTTCTTGATTGGTTCAAATAGGTAATTGTTGGATCCACTTTAGGCTTTAATTTTAATATTTATAATAGAAACAATTTTATTCTTGCCACATAATGACGCCATTGAATTCTATAGCCCGATGAATTTGTTTGGAACCAACTATGCAATGTTTGCAGAATTATTAGCAGTGTCCGTATCAGGAATGATAATATTTATTGTGATCACGACTATACGTACCAGTGTTTTAATCTGGGATATGTTTTTCAAGACTAGAAACGAAAACAACTTCGTTAGAGAGCTTCACGACAGCAAAACGCGAACTACGGAAAGAGACGGAAATAGGCGAATGACGTCAGAGCAGTTAGATAAGCCATCAACTTCAAACATTTATCATACTTAGAGTGAAACGTGGGAATTTGAAGATGTATTGTCAATACCACAAGTTAACATTGATCAGTTTAATACTTTAAGGTATAGGATACGGCATTTAATAAGACTTTTAAAACTGGAGCGGCATGCCACCAAAGGTTACTTAGATCAAAACAATGAAAAATCATGCATAAACCAGAAAATTAAAACGAAGGAAAGGAGATATCGCACATGGGAAATCAGAGCATTTGTTTCCAGTGTTATTATATCATTTGAAACTATAAATTATTACCTAATAAAGTGTATTTTTTCTGTTTTATTGAGATAAATTATATAACGATAGACAATAGTGACAATATAAAAAGGTGGTTACGAAATTGATAACATCGAAGGAACAGACCATACAACGACCAAATGAAAAACAAACAATGGTCGACTAAATACCACACACACAAAAAATGAAGATGTAAACTGAACTAAAAGCTACTACGGAAGCACACTCTGACTCGCCAAGAAAAACTGTAAGGATTTACTATTTCACAATGTTATTAACCATGATACCCCCTTTATTTGTCAAATTTGATAGCAGATTGGTAATTTACATTACTAATGTAATATGCGGGGTTAAGGGTTATGGTTATGGTGTCTAACTTTCAATATTATTTCAGCTATACCATGACGGTCAGTTTTATTGTTGGAGGAAACCGAAGAACCCGGAAAAAAACCACCGACCTGTTAATTAAGGTGCTTTTGGAGGATGAACCCCACTAAGCAGTAGTTAATTAAGGTGATTTTGGAGGGTAAGACGAACCCACTAAGACGAGCTTTTGTCCAGTCTTTCCAACCGTTTCGTGCCGAGCCACATAAATTCTATATTTACCGTCAATACACTAATAATTTATCCTGCTATACAATTTGCACAAAACATGTTATTTGATTTAATGATAAGAAAAAAGATAACGGAAACCCCATTTGATACCTCAACAGTAGTTTCGGTAAAGGACGTGGCTTAATAACTTTATTATGCTAATATGAAAAGTGTTATTATGACAGGGGTGTGGCTTAATAGCATTATTATGCTAATATGAAAAGTGTTATTATGACAGGGATGTGGCTTAATAGCATTATTAGGCTAATGTGAAAAGTGTTATTATGACAGGGGTGTGGCTTAATAACATTATTAGGATAATGTGAAAAGTGTTATTATGACAGGGGTGTGGCTTAATAGCATTATTAGGATAATGTGAAAAGTGTTATTATGACAGGGGTGTGGCTTAATAGCATTATTAGGCTAATGTGAAAAGTGTTATTATGACAGGGGTGTGGCTTAATAGCATTATTAGGATAATGTGAAAAGTGTTATTATGACAGGGGTGTGGCTTAATAGCATTATTAGGCTAGCGTGAAAAGTGTTATTATGACAGGGGTGTGGCTTAATAGCATTATTAGGCTAATGTGAAAAGTGTTATTATGACAGGGGTGTGGCTTAATAGCATTATTAGGATAATGTGAAAAGTGTTATTATGACAGGGGTGTGGCTTAATAGCATTATTAGGCTAATGTGAAAAGTGTTATTATGACAGGGGTGTGGCTTAATAGCATTATTAGGATAATGTGAAAAGTGTTATTATGACAGGGGTGTGGCTTAATAGCATTATTAGGCTAATGTGAAAAGTGTTATTATGACAGGGGTGTGGCTTAATAGCATTATTAGGATAATGTGAAAAGTGTTATTATGACAGGGGTGTGGCTTAATAGCATTATTAGGATAATGCGAAAAGTGTTATTATGACAGGGGTGTGGCTTAATAGCATTATTAGGATAATGTGAAAAGTGTTATTATGACAGGGATGTGGCTTAATAGCATTATTAGGCTAGCGTGAAAAGTGTTATTATGACAGGGATGTGGCTTAATAGCATTATTAGGCTAATGTGAAAAGTGTTATTATGACAGGGGTGTGGCTTAATAGCATTATTAGGTTAATGTGAAAAGAGTTATTATGACAGAGATGTGGCTTAATAGCTTTGTTAGGCTAGTGTGAAAAGTGTTATTTTGAAAGTGTTATTATACAGCAACAGTTTATTTCAACCCATTTATTTTGACAAAAAATAACCCAATTGCAGGATTAACAAAGATATCACCCACCTGTTATATACTATGACAGGTGTTAAGTAGGAGTAAGGAGGAGGTAAATACGATCTATTATCACATATTTTATTGAAATCACGCCGAATTTGCATGTGTAATAAAAGCATAATTTGCGGCGTGTTATCTGCCTCCGAGCCAATAACATTTTTCGAGGGCAATAACATGTTATCTGCCCTGGCAAAATATGTGATAAAGAGATTAATACATGGCCTTTTCCATATTACCCTTGTCATCAGCCCTCGGGGTCGATATCAAGGTCTCGTGCTGATAACAAGGGCAATATGAAAAAGGCCATGTATTAATTTATAATTATCAATGATTACACCTTCTCCTACAATATGCGAAGATGACTTCAAAATGTAAGGAGCCGTCGTAGCGGTGATCATATGGTAGTTGGATTTATAACTACCTGTGCAATCAATTTCTATCACCACTAAAGTTGTGAGCTCGAATCCCGTTCATGGCAAGGTGTATTCGATACAACAATATGTGATAAAGTTTGTCAGTGACTTGCGACAGATGGGTGGTTTTATCCGAGTACTCCCGTTTCTTCCACCAGTAAAACTGACTTCCACTATATAACTGAAATATTATTGAAAATGGCGATAAACACTCTAACCCTTCAAAATGTAGTACGTTGTATGACCGAGATGTTGTTGTCACGAGGAGATAATCATGTTGTACAGTCTGGGTTTTAAAGATGTTGTTGTCACGAGGAGGTAATCATGTTGTACTGTCTGGGTTTTAAAAATGTTGTTGTCACAAGGAGGTAATCATGTTGTACAGTCTGGGTTTTAAAGATGTTGTTGTCATGAGGAGGTAATCATGTTGTACTGTCTGGGTTTTAAAGATGTTGTTGTCACGAGGAGGTAATCATGTTGTACAGTCTGGGTTTTAAAGATGTTGTTGTCACAAGGAGGTAATCATGTTGTACAGTCTGGGTTTTAAAGATGTTGTTGTCACGAGGAGGTAATCATGTTGTACAGTCTGGGTTTTAAAGATGTTGTTGTCACGAGGAGGTAATCATGTTGTACAGTCTGGGTTTTAAAGATGTTGTTGTCACGAGGAGGTAATCATGTTGTACAGTCTGGGTTTTAAAGATGTTGTTGTCACGAGGAGGTAATCATGTTGTACAGTCTGGGTTTTAAAGATGTTTTTGTCACGAGGAGGTAATAATGTTGTACAGTTTGGGTTTTAAAGATGTTGTTGTCACGAGGAGGTAATCATGTTGTACAGTCTGGGTTTTAAAGATGTTGTTGTCACGAGGAGGTAATCATGTTGTACAGTCTGGATTTTAAAGATGTTGTTGTCACAAGGAGGTAATCATGTTGTGCAATCTGGGTTTTAAAGATGTTGTTGTTTACGAGGAGGTAATCATGTTGTACAGTCTGGGTTTTAAAGATGTTGTTGTCACGAGGAGGTAATCATGTTGTACAGTCTGGGTTTTAAAGATGCTGTTGGCACGATGAGGTAATCATGTTGTACAGTCTGGGTTTTAAAGATGTTGTTGTCACGAGGAGGTAATCATGTTGTACAGTCTGGGTTTTAAAGATGTTGTTGTCACGATGAGGTAATCATGTTGTACAGTCTGGGTTTTAAAGATGTTGTTGTCACGAGGAGGTAATCATGTTGTACAGTCTGGGTTTTAAAGATGTTGTTGTCACGATGAGGTCATCATGTTGTACAGTCTGGGTTTTAAAGATGTTGTTGTCACGAGGAGGTAATCATGTTGTACAGTCTGGGTTTTAAAGATGTTGTTGTCACGAGGAGGTAATCATGTTGTACAGTCTGGGTTTTAAAGATGTTGTTGTCACAAGGAGGTAATCATGTTGTACAGTCTGGGTTTTAAAGATGTTGTTGTCACGAGGAGGTAATCATGTTGTACAGTCTGGGTTTTAAAGATGTTGTTGTCACGAGGAGGTAATCATGTTGTACAGTCTAGGTTTTAAAGATGTTGTTGTCACGAGGAGGTAATCATGTTGTACAGTCAGGGTTTTAAAGATGTTGTTGTCACAAGGAGGTGATCATGTTGTACAGTCTGGGTTTTAAAGATGTTGTTGTCACGAGGAGGTAATCATGTTGTTCTGTCTGGGTTTTAAAGATGTTGTTGTCACAAGGAGGTAATCATGTTGTACAGTCTGGGTTTTAAAGATGTTGTTGTCACGAGGAGGTAATCATGTTGTACAGTCTGGGTTTTAAAGATGTTGTTGTCACG
This sequence comes from Bathymodiolus septemdierum, assembly GCA_963383655.1. NCBI lineage: Eukaryota > Metazoa > Mollusca > Bivalvia > Mytilida > Modiolidae > Bathymodiolus > Bathymodiolus septemdierum. The sequence continues at coordinate 61,578,960 of OY726530.1, forward strand.
AGGAGGTAATCATGTTGTACAGTCTGGGTTTTAAAGATGTTGTTGTCACGAGGAGGTAATCATGTTGTACAGTCTGGGTTTTAAAGATGTTGTTGTCACAAGGAGGTGATCATGTTGTGCAGTCTGGGTTTTAAAAATGTTGTTGTCACGAGGAGGTAATCATGTTGTACAGTCTGGGTTTTAAAGATGTTGTTGTCACGATGAGGTAATCATGTTGTACAGTCTGGGTTTTAAAGATGTTGTTGTCACGAGGAGGTAATCATGTTGTACAGTCTGGGTTTTAAAGATGTTGTTGTCACGAGGAGGTAATCATGTTGTACAGTCTGGGTTTTAAAGATGTTGTTGTCACGAGGAGGTAATCATGTTGTTCTCTCTGGGTTTTAAAGATGTTGTTGTCACAAGGAGGTAATCATGTTGTACAGTCTGGGTTTTAAAGATGTTGTTGTCACGAGGAGGTAATCATGTTGTACAGTCTGGGTTGTAAAGATGTTGTTGTCACGAGGAGGTAATCATGTTGTACAGTCTGGGTTTTAAAGATGTTGTTGTCACGAGGAGGTAATCATGTTGTACAGTCTGGGTTTTAAAGATGTTGTTGTCACGAGGAGGTAATCATGTTGTACAGTCTGGGTTTTAAAGATGTTGTTGTCACGATGAGGTAATCATGTTGTACAGTTTGGGTTTTAAAGATGTTGTTGTCACGAGGAGGTAATCATGTTGTACAGTCTGGGTTTTAAAGATGTTGTTGTCACGAGGAGGTCATCATGTTGTACAGTCTGGGTTTTAAAGATGTTGTTGTCACGAGGAGGTAATCATGTTGTACAGTCTGGGTTTTAAAGATGTTGTTGTCACGAGGAGGTAATCATGTTGTACAGTCTGGGTTTTAAAGATGTTGTTGTCACAAGGAGGTAATCATGTTGTACAGTCTGGGTTTTAAAGATGTTGTTGTCACGAGGAGGTAATCATGTTGTACAGTCTGGGTTTTAAAGATGTTGTTGTCACGAGGAGGTAATCATGTTGTACAGTCTAGGTTTTAAAGATGTTGTTGTCACGAGGAGGTAATCATGTTGTACAGTCAGGGTTTTAAAGATGTTGTTGTCACAAGGAGGTGATCATGTTGTACAGTCTGGGTTTTAAAGATGTTGTTGTCACGAGGAGGTAATCATGTTGTTCTGTCTGGGTTTTAAAGATGTTGTTGTCACAAGGAGGTAATCATGTTGTACAGTCTGGGTTTTAAAGATGTTGTTGTCACGAGGAGGTAATCATGTTGTACAGTCTGGGTTTTAAAGATGTTGTTGTCACGAGGAGGTAATCATGTTGTACAGTCTGGGTTTTAAAGATGTTGTTGTCACGAGGAGGTAATCATGTTGTACAGTCTGGGTTTTAAAGATGTTGTTGTCACGAGGAGGTAATCATGTTGTACAGTCTGGGTTTTAAAGATGTTGTTGTCACGAGGAGGTAATCATGTTGTACAGTCTGGGTTTCAAAGATGTTGTTGTCACGAGGAGGTAATCATGTTGTACTGTCTGGGTTTTAAAGATGTTGTTGTCACGAGGAGGTAATCATGTTGTACAGTCTGGGTTTTAAAGATGTTGTTGTCACGAGGAGGTAATCATGTTGTACAGTCTGGGTTTTAAAGATGTTGTTGTCACGAGGAGGTAATCATGTTGTTCTCTCTGGGTTTTAAAGATGTTGTTGTCACAAGGAGGTAATCATGTTGTACAGTCTGGGTTTTAAAGATGTTGTTGTCACGAGGAGGTAATCATGTTGTACAGTCTGGGTTTTAAAGATGTTGTTGTCACGAGGAGGTAATCATGTTGTACAGTCTGGGTTTTAAAGATGTTGTTGTCACGAGGAGGTAATCATGTTGTACAGTCTGGGTTTTAAAGATGTTGTTGTCACAAGGAGGTGATCATGTTGTGCAGTCTGGGTTTTAAAGATGTTGTTGTCACGAGGAGGTAATCATGTTGTACAGTGTGGGTTTTAAAGATGTTGTTGTCACGATGAGGTAATCATGTTGTACAGTCTGGGTTTTAAAGATGTTGTTGTCACGAGGAGGTAATCATGTTGTACAGTCTGGGTTTTAAAGATGTTGTTGTCACGAGGAGGTAATCATGTTGTACAGTCTGGGTTTTAAAGATGTTGTTGTCACGAGGAGGTAATCATGTTGTACTGTCTGGGTTTTAAAGATGTTGTTGTCACGAGGAGGTAATCATGTTGTACAGTCTGGGTTTTAAAGATGTTGTTGTCACGAGGAGGTAATCATGTTGTTCAGTCTGGGTTTTAAAGATGTTGTTGTCACGAGGAGGTCATCATGTTGTACAGTCTGGGTTTTAAAGATGTTGTTGTCACGAGGAGGTAATCATGTTGTACAGTCTGGGTTTTAAAGATGTTGTTGTCACGAGGAGGTAATCATGTTGTACAGTCTGGGTTTTAAAGATGTTGTTGTCACAAGGAGGTAATCATGTTGTACAGTCTGGGTTTTAAAGATGTTGTTGTCACGAGGAGGTAATCATGTTGTACAGTCTGGGTTTTAAAGATGTTGTCGTCACGAGGAGGTAATCATGTTGTACAGTCTAGGTTTTAAAGATGTTGTTGTCACGAGGAGGTAATCATGTTGTACAGTCAGGGTTTTAAAGATGTTGTTGTCACAAGGAGGTGATCATGTTGTACAGTCTGGGTTTTAAAGATGTTGTTGTCACGAGGAGGTAATCATGTTGTTCTGTCTGGGTTTTAAAGATGTTGTTGTCACAAGGAGGTAATCATGTTGTACAGTCTGGGTTTTAAAGATGTTGTTGTCACGAGGAGGTAATCATGTTGTACAGTCTGGGTTTTAAAGATGTTGTTGTCACGAGGAGGTAATCATGTTGTACAGTCTGGGTTTTAAAGATGTTGTTGTCACGAGGAGGTAATCATGTTGTACAGTCTGGGTTTTAAAGATGTTGTTGTCACAAGGAGGTGATCATGTTGTGCAGTCTGGGTTTTAAAAATGTTGTTGTCACGAGGAGGTAATCATGTTGTACAGTCTGGGTTTTAAAGATGTTGTTGTCACGAGGAGGTAATCATGTTGTACAGTCTGGGTTTTAAAGATGTTGTTGTCACAAGGAGGTGATCATGTTGTGCAGTCTGGGTTTTAAAAATGTTGTTGTCACGAGGAGGTAATCATGTTGTACAGTCTGGGTTTTAAAGATGTTGTTGTCACGATGAGGTAATCATGTTGTACAGTCTGGGTTTTAAAGATGTTGTTGTCACGAGGAGGTAATCATGTTGTACAGTCTGGGTTTTAAAGATGTTGTTGTCACGAGGAGGTAATCATGTTGTACAGTCTGGGTTTTAAAGATGTTGTTGTCACGAGGAGGTAATCATGTTGTTCTCTCTGGGTTTTAAAGATGTTGTTGTCACAAGGAGGTAATCATGTTGTACAGTCTGGGTTTTAAAGATGTTGTTGTCACGAGGAGGTAATCATGTTGTACAGTCTGGGTTGTAAAGATGTTGTTGTCACGAGGAGGTAATCATGTTGTACAGTCTGGGTTTTAAAGATGTTGTTGTCACGAGGAGGTAATCATGTTGTACAGTCTGGGTTTTAAAGATGTTGTTGTCACGAGGAGGTAATCATGTTGTACAGTCTGGGTTTTAAAGATGTTGTTGTCACGATGAGGTAATCATGTTGTACAGTCTGGGTTTTAAAGATGTTGTTGTCACGAGGAGGTAATCATGTTGTACAGTCTGGGTTTTAAAGATGTTGTTGTCACGAGGAGGTCATCATGTTGTACAGTCTGGGTTTTAAAGATGTTGTTGTCACGAGGAGGTAATCATGTTGTACAGTCTGGGTTTTAAAGATGTTGTTGTCACGAGGAGGTAATCATGTTGTACAGTCTGGGTTTTAAAGATGTTGTTGTCACAAGGAGGTAATCATGTTGTACAGTCTGGGTTTTAAAGATGTTGTTGTCACGAGGAGGTAATCATGTTGTACAGTCTGGGTTTTAAAGATGTTGTTGTCACGAGGAGGTAATCATGTTGTACAGTCTAGGTTTTAAAGATGTTGTTGTCACGAGGAGGTAATCATGTTGTACAGTCAGGGTTTTAAAGATGTTGTTGTCACAAGGAGGTGATCATGTTGTACAGTCTGGGTTTTAAAGATGTTGTTGTCACGAGGAGGTAATCATGTTGTTCTGTCTGGGTTTTAAAGATGTTGTTGTCACAAGGAGGTAATCATGTTGTACAGTCTGGGTTTTAAAGATGTTGTTGTCACGAGGAGGTAATCATGTTGTACAGTCTGGGTTTTAAAGATGTTGTTGTCACGAGGAGGTAATCATGTTGTACAGTCTGGGTTTTAAAGATGTTGTTGTCACGAGGAGGTAATCATGTTGTACAGTCTGGGTTTTAAAGATGTTGTTGTCACAAGGAGGTGATCATGTTGTGCAGTCTGGGTTTTAAAAATGTTGTTGTCACGAGGAGGTAATCATGTTGTACAGTCTGGGTTTTAAAGATGTTGTTGTCACGAGGAGGTAATCATGTTGTACAGTCTGGGTTTTAAAGATGTTGTTGTCACGAGGAGGTAATCATGTTGTACAGTCTGGGTTTTAAAGATGTTGTTGTCACGAGGAGGTAATCATGTTGTTCTCTCTGGGTTTTAAAGATGTTGTTGTCACAAGGAGGTAATCATGTTGTACAGTCTGGGTTTTAAAGATGTTGTTGTCACGAGGAGGTAATCATGTTGTACAGTCTGGGTTTTAAAGATGTTGTTGTCACGAGGAGGTAATCATGTTGTACAGTCTGGGTTTTAAAGATGTTGTTGTCACGAGGAGGTAATCATGTTGTACAGTCTGGGTTTTAAAGATGTTGTTGTCACAAGGAGGTGATCATGTTGTGCAGTCTGGGTTTTAAAGATGTTGTTGTCACGAGGAGGTAATCATGTTGTACAGTGTGGGTTTTAAAGATGTTGTTGTCACGATGAGGTAATCATGTTGTACAGTCTGGGTTTTAAAGATGTTGTTGTCACGAGGAGGTAATCATGTTGTACAGTCTGGGTTTTAAAGATGTTGTTGTCACGAGGAGGTAATCATGTTGTACAGTCTGGGTTTTAAAGATGTTGTTGTCACGAGGAGGTAATCATGTTGTACTGTCTGGGTTTTAAAGATGTTGTTGTCACGAGGAGGTAATCATGTTGTACAGTCTGGGTTTTAAAGATGTTGTTGTCACGAGGAGGTAATCATGTTGTTCAGTCTGGGTTTTAAAGATGTTGTTGTCACGAGGAGGTCATCATGTTGTACAGTCTGGGTTTTAAAGATGTTGTTGTCACGAGGAGGTAATCATGTTGTACAGTCTGGGTTTTAAAGATGTTGTTGTCACGAGGAGGTAATCATGTTGTACAGTCTGGGTTTTAAAGATGTTGTTGTCACAAGGAGGTAATCATGTTGTACAGTCTGGGTTTTAAAGATGTTGTTGTCACGAGGAGGTAATCATGTTGTACAGTCTGGGTTTTAAAGATGTTGTCGTCACGAGGAGGTAATCATGTTGTACAGTCTAGGTTTTAAAGATGTTGTTGTCACGAGGAGGTAATCATGTTGTACAGTCAGGGTTTTAAAGATGTTGTTGTCACAAGGAGGTGATCATGTTGTACAGTCTGGGTTTTAAAGATGTTGTTGTCACGAGGAGGTAATCATGTTGTTCTGTCTGGGTTTTAAAGATGTTGTTGTCACAAGGAGGTAATCATGTTGTACAGTCTGGGTTTTAAAGATGTTGTTGTCACGAGGAGGTAATCATGTTGTACAGTCTGGGTTTTAAAGATGTTGTTGTCACGAGGAGGTAATCATGTTGTACAGTCTGGGTTTTAAAGATGTTGTTGTCACGAGGAGGTAATCATGTTGTACAGTCTGGGTTTTAAAGATGTTGTTGTCACAAGGAGGTGATCATGTTGTGCAGTCTGGGTTTTAAAAATGTTGTTGTCACGAGGAGGTAATCATGTTGTACAGTCTGGGTTTTAAAGATGTTGTTGTCACGAGGAGGTAATCATGTTGTACAGTCTGGGTTTTAAAGATGTTGTTGTCACGAGGAGGTAATCATGTTGTACAGTCTGGGTTTTAAAGATGTTGTTGTCACGAGGAGGTAATCATGTTGTTCTCTCTGGGTTTTAAAGATGTTGTTGTCACAAGGAGGTAATCATGTTGTACAGTCTGGGTTTTAAAGATGTTGTTGTCACGAGGAGGTAATCATGTTGTACAGTCTGGGTTTTAAAGATGTTGTTGTCACGAGGAGGTAATCATGTTGTACAGTCTGGGTTTTAAAGATGTTGTTGTCACGAGGAGGTAATCATGTTGTACAGTCTGGGTTTTAAAGATGTTGTTGTCACAAGGAGGTGATCATGTTGTGCAGTCTGGGTTTTAAAGATGTTGTTGTCACGAGGAGGTAATCATGTTGTACAGTGTGGGTTTTAAAGATGTTGTTGTCACGATGAGGTAATCATGTTGTACAGTCTGGGTTTTAAAGATGTTGTTGTCACGAGGAGGTAATCATGTTGTACAGTCTGGGTTTTAAAGATGTTGTTGTCACGAGGAGGTAATCATGTTGTACAGTCTGGGTTTTAAAGATGTTGTTGTCACGAGGAGGTAATCATGTTGTACTGTCTGGGTTTTAAAGATGTTGTTGTCACGAGGAGGTAATCATGTTGTACAGTCTGGGTTTTAAAGATGTTGTTGTCACGAGGAGGTAATCATGTTGTTCAGTCTGGGTTTTAAAGATGTTGTTGTCACGAGGAGTTAATCATGTTGTACAGTCTGGGTTTTAAAGATGTTGTTGTCACGAGGAGGTAATCATGTTCTACTGTCTGGGTTTTAAAGATGTTGTTGTCACGAGGAGGTAATCATGTTGTACAGTCAGGGTTTTAAAGATGTTGTTGTCACGAGGAGGTAATCATGTTGTACAGTCTGGGTTTTAAAGATGTTGTTGTCACGAGGAGGTAATCATGTTGTACTGTCTGGGTTTTAAAGATGTTGTTGTCACGAGGAGGTAATCATGTTGTACAGTCTGGGTTTTAAAGATGTTGTTGTCACGAGGAGGTAATCATGTTGTACAGTCTGGGTTTTAAAGATGTTGTTGTCACGAGGAGGTAATCATGTTGTACAGTCTGGGTTTTAAAGATGTTGTTGTCACGAGGAGGTAATCATGTTGTACTGTCTGGGTTTTAAAGATGTTGTTGTCACGAGGAGGTAATCATGTTGTACAGTCTGGGTTTTAAAGATGTTGTTGTCACGAGGAGGTAATCATGATGTACAGTCTGGGTTTTAAAGATGTTGTTGTCACGAGGAGGTAATCATGTTGTGCAGTCTGGGTTTTAAAGATGTTGTTGTCACGAGGAGGTAATCATGTTCTACTGTCTGGGTTTTAAAGATGTTGTTGTCACGAGGAGGTAATCATGTTGTAGAGTCAGGGTTTTAAAGATGTTGTTGTCACGAGGAGGTAATCATGTTGTACAGTCTGGGTTTTAAAGATGTTGTTGTCACGAGGAGGTAATCATGTTGTACTGTCTGGGTTTTAAAGATGTTGTTGTCACGAGGAGGTAATCATGTTGTACAGTCTGGGTTTTAAAGATGTTGTTGTCACGAGGAGGTAATCATGTTGTACAGTCTGGGTTTTAAAGATGTTGTTGTCACGAGGAGGTAATCATGTTGTACAGTCTGGGTTTTAAAGATGTTGTTGTCACGAGGAGGTAATCATGTTCTACTGTCTGGGTTTTAAAGATGTTGTTGTCACGAGGAGGTAATCATGTTGTTCTGTCTGGGTTTTAAAGATGTTGTTGTCACAAGGAGGTAATCATGTTGTACAGTCTGGGTTTTAAAGATGTTGTTGTCACGAGGAGGTAATCATGTTGTACAGTCTGGGTTTTAAAGATGTTGTTGTCACGAGGAGGTAATCATGTTGTACAGTCTGGGTTTTAAAGATGTTGTTGTCACGATGAGGTAATCATGTTGTACAGTCTGGGTTTTAAAGATGTTGTTGTCACGAGGAGGTAATCATGTTGTACAGTCTGGGTTTTAAAGATGTTGTTGTCACGAGGAGGTAATCATGTTGTACAGTCTGGGTTTTAAAGATGTTGTTGTCACAAGGAGGTGATCATGTTGTACAGTCTGGGTTTTAAAGATGTTGTTGTCACGAGGAGGTAATCATGTTGTACAGTCTGGGTTTTAAAGATGTTGTTGTCACGATGAGGTAATCATGTTGTACAGTCTGGGTTTTAAAGATGTTGTTGTCACGAGGAGGTAATCATGTTGTACAGTCTGGATTTTAAAGATGTTGTTGTCACGAGGAGGTAATCATGTTGTACAGTCTGGGTTTTAAAGATGTTGTTGTCACGAGGAGGTAATCATGTTGTTCTCTCTGGGTTTTAAAGATGTTGTTGTCACAAGGAGGTAATCATGTTGTACTGTCTGGGTTTTAAAGATGTTGTTGTCACGAGGAGGTAATCATGTTGTACAGTCTGGGTTTTAAAGATGTTGTTGTCACGAGGAGGTAATCATGTTGTACAGTCTGGGTTTTAAAGATGTTGTTGTCACGAGGAGGTAATCATGTTGTACAGTCTGGGTTTTAAAGATGTTGTTGTCACGAGGAGGTAATCATGTTGTACAGTGTGGGTTTTAAAGATGTTGTTGTCACGATGAGGTAATCATGTTGTACAGTCTGGGTTTTAAAGATGTTGTTGTCACGAGGAGGTAATCATGTTGTACAGTCTGGGTTTTAAAGATGTTGTTGTCACGAGGAGGTAATCATGTTGTACAGTCTGGATTTTAAAGATGTTGTTGTCACGAGGAGGTAATCATGTTGTACAGTCTGGGTTTTAAAGATGTTGTTGTCACGAGGAGGTAATCATGTTGTTCTCTCTGGGTTTTAAAGATGTTGTTGTCACAAGGAGGTAATCATGTTGTACTGTCTGGGTTTTAAAGATGTTGTTGTCACGAGGAGGTAATCATGTTGTACAGTCTGGGTTTTAAAGATGTTGTTGTCACGAGGAGGTAATCATGTTGTACAGTCTGGGTTTTAAAGATGTTGTTGTCACGAGGAGGTAATCATGTTGTACAGTCTGGGTTTTAAAGATGTTGTTGTCACAAGGAGGTGATCATGTTGTGCAGTCTGGGTTTTAAAGATGTTGTTGTCACGAGGAGGTAATCATGTTGTACAGTGTGGGTTTTAAAGATGTTGTTGTCACGATGAGGTAATCATGTTGTACAGTCTGGGTTTTAAAGATGTTGTTGTCACGAGGAGGTAATCATGTTGTACAGTCTGGGTTTTAAAGATGTTGTTGTCACGAGGAGGTAATCATGTTGTACAGTCTGGGTTTTAAAGATGTTGTTGTCACGAGGAGGTAATCATGTTGTACTGTCTGGGTTTTAAAGATGTTGTTGTCACGAGGAGGTAATCATGTTGTACTGTCTGGGTTTTAAAGATGTTGTTGTCACGAGGAGGTAATCATGTTGTACAGTCTGGGTTTTAAAGATGTTGTTGTCACGAGGAGGTAATCATGTTGTACAGTCTGGGTTTTAAAGATGTTGTTGTCACGAGGAGGTAATCATGTTGTACAGTCTGGGTTTTAAAGATGTTGTTGTCACGAGGAGGTAATCATGTTGTACAGTCTGGGTTTTAAAGATGTTGTTGTCACGAGGAGGTAATCATGTTGTACAGTCTGGGTTTTAAAGATGTTGTTGTCACGAGGAGGTAATCATGTTGTACTGTCTGGGTTTTAAAGATGTTGTTGTCACGAGGAGGTAATCATGTTGTACTGTCTGGGTTTTAAAGATGTTGTTGTCACGAGGAGGTAATCATGTTGTACTGTCTGGGTTTTAAAGATGTTGTTGTCACGAGGAGGTAATCATGTTCTACTGTCTGGGTTTTAAAGATGTTGTTGTCACGAGGAGGTAATCATGTTGTACTGTCTGGGTTTTAAAGATGTTGTTGTCACGAGGAGGTAATCATGTTGTACTGTTTGGGTTTTAAAGATGTTGTTGTCACGAGGAGGTAATCATGTTCTACTGTCTGGGTTTTAAAGATGTTGTTGTCACGAGGAGGTAATCATGTTGTACTGTCTGGGTTTTAAAGATGTTGTTGTCACGAGGAGGTAATCATGTTGTACTGTCTGGGTTTTAAAGATGTTGTTGTCACGAGGAGGTAATCATGTTCTACTGTCTGGGTTTTAAAGATGTTGTTGTCACGAGGAGGTAATCATGTTGTACTGTCTGGGTTTTAAAGATGTTGTTGTCACGAGGAGGTAATCATGTTGTACTGTCTGGGTTTTAAAGATGTTGTTGTCACGAGGAGGTAATCATGTTCTACTGTCTGGGTTTTAAAGATGTTGTTGTCACGAGGAGGTAATCATGTTGTACTGTCTGGGTTTTAAAGATGTTGTTGTCACGAGGAGGTAATCATGTTCTACTGTCTGGGTTTTAAAGATGTTGTTGTCACGAGGAGGTAATCTGTCTGGGTTTTATTCTTCATTCTTTATTCTTTCTGAACAAAATTAACCTTTAACAGGTTGTGAACTTCATCGTTGGTTATAAAATGGCAAAATATCAATGTTTCAAGTACTAAACCATTTTGTGCTGTCTTTTTATTTATCATTATTGGCTTAAGGTACTGAGTGTTTAAACTTTTTACAATATTTCAGACATATCTTGTCAGTCAGTTTCATGAATGGAAAAAACCCAAGTACACGGTCAAATATGTTTCTGGAATATCCTCCGGAACACCCGAGTTCATCCCCGGTGTTTAGTGGGGTTTGTGTTGCTCGAGCTTTAATTTTCTGTGTATTGTATTGTAAATCGTTGTTTGTTCTTTTTCCTTTGATATTTGTGTTGTCTGTTCTTAGATTAACGGGGGGCCCGGGTGGTTCAATGAGCTAGGTTGTTGGATTACCTAACAACTCAAACAAGCCTATCACCAATACAACGTGGGTTCGCGCCCGGCTTTGTTAATAACAAAAAGGGTGCGCTCGACTCGCAGCCGCAAGTGATAAATTTACCAGTTGCTTGCCCATGGTCGGTGGTTCTCTCCAGGTACTCCGGCTTCTTCAACCAATAAAACTGGCTGCCATGATATATCTGAAATAATGCTGAAAGTGGCGTTAAACACCAATAATCAATAACAAAGATCAAAATCGATTAACGGATTCTGATTACGGTACCCCTTTGGTGTTTCCAAATAGTTTAAAAGTCTTTGGGAGGACCTTGTTCTATCTATGCGAACATCTTAACACAGTTTGAATTGATTTATTCTGTGTTAATAACAAGGATCTATCTGTCTAAGATACTTCGTAGATGCAATGACTTCAGACCTGAAATGTAAATAATGTACAAATTAATCTATATTACTGCAAATCAAAATAATTTGGAGTATTGAGATTAAGGTAAAACTCCCTTCGTAGTAAAGGACATTTGAAGATACAAAAAGGGTAATCAGAATCCGTAAATCGAAGGACAGTCACCACAATGGCCAAAAGGAGAAGGACAGTCACCACAATGGCCAAAAGAAGGACAGTCACCACAATGATCAGAAGAAGGACAGTCACCACAATGGTCAGCAGGACAGTCACCACAATGGCCAGAAGAAGAAGGACAGTCACCACAATGGCCAAATGAAGGACAGTCACCACAATGGCCAGAAGAAGAAGGACAGTCACCACAATGGTCAGCAGGACAGTCACCACAATGGCCAGAGGAAGAAGGACAGTCACCACAATGGACAAAAGAAAAAGAACAACGATCTACAAAACATTACACAAAAAACTATAGATCGACAAACACGAACCTCACTAAAAACCGGTGGTAAACTCATGCTACATTATATTTCTGAATGTAAGGGTGATGACAAGTATACCCAATTATGACAATTTACTATGTCGCTTTACTTAATCAATTCTCTTTGTTTTCTATTAAGAATTCTGTTCTAGTAATATTTTTATTTTTTTTGTAACCACGACATGACATGTGCTGGCTTGAGACAGGCAAACAAATGAGGCGGGATTAAACCCCATAATCAATTGATACACCAAATTTCAATTTCAGATTTAAACATACCTGCAATAGCACCCTGAAATCCAGCGTTGTAATCACACGCTACTTTGTTGTTGGTAATACTATTTCTACTGTCCGTATATCTGTCATTACCATCTGGACCTCCTACCAGAGCACCAAACAACACATGGGGGTTAGGTCCTTTTTCTTGCTGGTTGGCCCAGGAGCATGGGGCTGGTATAAGCGGACAGGAACTAAAATGATGTTCAGTATATTTCAAGTATATTATATTGATACAAATGCCAGTATTATTATTATTATTTTTTTTATTAATTTTATAATTATATTTGATATTGTAGTTCTATTAACTATAGAAACAAAAACAATGGTTTTAATGTACAGGTTAGTCTTTAAGGATTGCATAGCGTGGTAAAAAACAGCTGGAATGTATACTATAATATTATCTTATAATGATCAATAAAGACGTTTTGATTTCAGCAAACATGCTTTTAAATTTAAATCAACAGGTTATCCACATCGATGGTGTAATTGATACCATACTCGTAGATTATGGGGTCAAAGCAAAGACTGTAAACATTTGTAGCTTTGGTATCTCTGCCGCAGACTGGTTTGCTAGGAATCATGATAATATGTCCGAGTGGGGCGACATGTCTACCGCAGACTGGTTGGCTAGGAATCATGATAATATGTCCGAGTGGGGCGACATGTCTACCGCAGACTGGTTGGCTAGGAATCGTGATAATATGTCCGAGTGGAGAGACATGTCTACCGCAGACTGGTTGGCTAGGAATCATGATAATATGTCCGAGTGAGGCGACATGTCTACCGCAGATTGTTGTTTCAGTTAGCTAGCACTATGAAAATCAAGCTAATCGCGTTGGTCAAGTACAAAGCGGATATCATAATCATCATCTCATTGAATATTACCTGTTCCCGCCTTTATATAGCTGCAGAAATGCTCGCTTGTTAAACAACAAACGCTCACTCACTCATTCAACAGGTTAAATGTACTAATACATCTTTGTATTACAAAATCCTTTCTTTATATTCCCTCCTTAATAATATTATTACTTGATAGTGGTAAAAGTGTCTTTGACATTTACTTTCGTAGTTAAAATACTTCAGGTGACTCGGGGTTGTTGATGGAGATGGTTCACGATAGATGTTCCACCCTTCTCACTGAATTTGGTACTGTTTTGACAACTATTTTACCTATTTTGTTCCAATAGTGTTAACAATACTGTTATAGTGACAGCCGGAACCTTTGAGCCGTAATTAAAGCGGGAGGTTTGGCGCTTTAAAATCTGATTCAGCCCACCATTTCTTTAGAAATGCCTGTACCAAGTCAGGGTCATTACGGTTTTCACAGTTTTCCGGTTGTTGACTGATTTTGTCTGTTTATATACCTATGAGTTTTGACTTTCCCTTTGGAAGATTGTTCGGAGTTCGGTAATTTTGTTATTACCCTTGTGTAAATATGAAAAACAACAAGTTCTAACCTTCCTCTATGACTAGGATGTGTTGGGGGACTTACACCATATCCTACAACAAAACTCCTTCCGGTGTCTCCAAGGGCATATCCGATTTGACTTTTGGCCCATTTCCTATACTGGGTTGGGTGCATGGCTGTTTCTGCTGCGAGAAGTGCCATAAATGCCATATTTGCTATGCATAAAAAACAAATATTCTGATATTAAAACTTTTATTTTGCTGCAATACCAAAGGAGTAATCAAAAACCGAACATTGAAGAAGGCCAGACAATACAATGTCCAAAGGAAAGAAGACATAAACAATCTTCAAAAGATTACATAAAAAACTAAAGATCGAGTAACACGAGTCCCACTAAAACCGATTGTGAAGTCAAGTGCTCCAGAAGGACAAGTCGTTCCTGCTCCCTTCGTTTTAAAATATTTTGGTGTTTATGATTTGACTGATATTAGATTTGTTAGATGTATCAGCTATGATAACTTTGTCAAAAGAGTAATTAATAGTCTTGCATCGAAAATTCTACATTCATAGCTAGTAGTCAGTACCATTACAAATTAATCGTCAATGAAATCAACATCTTCCTCAGACGGAAATGGTGTTTTCCGTGTTTGTTTTGCTTGACTGTCAGATGGAAAAACAGACGGTGTTTTTATTGCTGTTTGGCTTTTCTTGAAAACTTGGATTCATTTTTATACATTTAAAAACATTAATTTCTTAAGATAAGTAGACAATATTGTAATTAAAAGTATCCATATTTACGATTTTTAAAACTACGTATCAAACGACATGATTCAGTATTCATTTACGAAGACGTCGTGGTGTTTTTCCTTATATTCCAATCTGATGACATCATGGAAGTGTATGAACCTAGGTGTTGTATCTGATAAGTTGTAGCTAATGGTTAAATCTCGTATTTTAATGAAATACCTAATTAATGTTAAAATGCATGAAAGCAGATTACATACAATACAATAATGGAAACAGAACAATATACGAAGAAACTGAAGATACCACACGGATAATCAGAATCCGTAAATTGATGAAGGACAGACAACACAATGGCCAAAAGAAAAAGGACAAACAACGATCTACAAAACATACACATAAAACTAAGCATCGAGTAACATGAACCCCACTAAAACCAGGGGTGAACTCATATAACATTCCTCGCTATATCGTTGAAGGGAATTAATAAAAACGTAGATATCAAACTTAGTGCGCACAACGCGCTTCTGAAATAACATTCATCAGGTACGCTCAAAATCGAAAGGTAATTTGCATCATTGAATCTGTTAGAGAAGACTTCGAAACAACGTGGCGAAATTGTAAAAGGTTACAATCTTACAAGCATATCTTAGTGAACCCCACTCCGATCTGAAGGGTAAACCTTTAACAGTATACGGCAGGTGACCAGATTGTGTTCCGCCAGGTAACCAGTTCAGAAATGTCGCCTCTATATCTTGTTTATATTTATCTTTATGTGTAATCTTATATAATAATATCTGTAAATAAAAACAAAAAAGGCTAACAATATTAATTTACCACTATGTTTATAGTCATTAATTGTTGCACAAGGTTATTACCTAATACACAACAAAGCAGAAAACGACAGAAACAGATCTATTTTAAAAGGGTATTATATATCTTTTATTGTTTGGAAATCTGGACCATGTTTACCTGTGATTAGTATTTTATGTGTTACTGGCTTTATTGTGTCAATCCAGATTACCGCTTCTTGTTATTGAACTTTAGAACGTGCTCCAACCTACTGGTAATGTATGTTTCATTGTATATCTGTTTTATAATTTTATGGTAGTTCACGCTTGAAATGTTCCTCTAATCTGTATTTTATATTACTGGACATCCGTTTTTTTTTTAAATAATTTCTTTATATTTTTTCTTTGAATTATTCCCTCTATTTGTCTATCTGTTTTTGTTACTGTACATGCATACACAGGGGCTCGCAGTTATATTTTCACATCACCAGCTATGTATTAAAAAGAAGAAGGGAGGACACTTTTTGGGGGGCCAAAAGTGAAAGTAGAGTTTCGGCACTTATTTTCGCTTCAATAACTGTTTAGCCTTTGTTCTTCCCATAAAATTAATGCATATATCGATGCTTTTTGCTGATTGACTGGTTTACAGTGGAATAACACTCGTTTTTAAATTCCCAAGCGGTTTGGACAACTTTTTATCATACTCAATTCCGGTTTCTACGGACTTAATAATATTGATAGAAAAAAAAAATCGAAATATAATTTTAAAAAGTTGGAAAAAAGACAGCTTAAATCTCTTGCATTAAAATATATGTTTTCCTTGTCTCAATCAATCTGGAAATATTGGAAGACAGCATTTTAAGAATATCTTTTGACAAGATGAGTAAATAATTTCCCGGAAAAATGCCAGTTTAAATCCTTCGACCAATGAAAACTCACCTTGATATTTAGTCCGTATAAACCGGAATTGAGTATGATAAGAAGTTGTCCAAACCGCTTGGAATTTAAAAACGAGTGTTATTCCACTGTAGACCAGTCAATCAGCAAAAAACATCGATACTTTCTTTAATTTTATGGGAAGAACAAAGACTAAACCGTTTTTGAAGCGAAAAAGGTGCCGAAACTCTACTTTCACTTTTGACCCCCCAAAAGGTGTCCTCCCTTCTTCTTTTTAATACATACCTGGTGATGTGAAAATATAACTGCGAACCCCTGTGCATGCATACGTATTAAACTCGTTTGCCTTTTAATCTTTGAAATGTTCCCTCTAATTAGTGTTCTTACTGTACACACGTATTATAATTGCTTGGTATTTTACTCTTGAGATGTTCCTTGTAGTTGTTATTTTATGTTTTACAGAAAATTCGTATTATGATTATTTGATATTGTATTGTTCATGCTAAATGAATTCAGCTTTGAGATGTTCATTCTAATCGCCACCTGATTGTTATCCGAGTCCTGCAAAAATACACTGCATTACCTAATGAAATGGTATACCTGATTTCCGGCGTTTTTATCATCCCATGACTGTCCCCATGCTGGACCTGGTAGGTAAAATGTCTCAGCATCAGTTAAATATTCAGATTTATTGGTAGCCATATAAAGCCATACTCCACCCCAAGACAGCTCATCGCCATAGTTCTTTGAACTAAAAAAAATACATCAATACCAATCATTAATCACATCAAAATATAAAATTTTAATTGCGAAATACTTAGTTCTCCGAGGAACAATTTAATGTATGCTTGATGGTGCTTATCGCCACTTTTAACAATATTTCAGTTATATCGTGGCGATCAGTTTTATTGGTGGAGGAAACATGAGTGCCCGGAGAAAGGCACCGACCTGTCGGAAGTCACTGACAAACTTTATCACATGATGTTGTACATTTCACCCTGATCGAGATTAGAACTCACAACATCAGTGGCTATATGCACTGAGTGCATAAGTAGTTGTAAATCCAACTACCATACGATCACGGCAACGACGGCCCCTCAATTGAATGTCTGAACTGACAATTTATTTTTATAAATAATACACTAGGACATTATTATTTCGAATTATCATTTTCCAACTGGACAATCCAATGCCATAATGATATAAAAATGACAATTTTCAATTGCGAAATAACAACTAAATGTTACTATCTATTATGTCTGTACATACAGACCTTTCGACGAATATTCCACTATAAATACCATATCAGGACTGTCTGTGCAGTGTTCAAACTTCGAAATAGGTCTTCGCAAAAGTCTGGTAATGCAACCCGGGGCGGGGTATTTTTCTTTTCCGGAGCCAGACAATAGTTTTCGCACTTTTATTTCATTGGACAAGAAAAATCTGTATTAAAAAAAAAATCCAAAACATGTTCACTGAATATTAATATTTTTTTGCATTTGTCAGTTCACGATATTTATGCAATACAATTTTGCAACATAATTTTGTCACCACCCCCCTTCTGGTCGTTCCCTTCGATAAGTTACGTACTTGTAAAATGCTGCTGCTTGGGTCACACTGACGCTGTATTTGTCTTTATGAGTTTTTGCAAATCTATACAATTGTTCAGCATGTGTCAACAATTTTGTAGAAAATGCTGGGTCTGAAATACAATATAATATTTAATTAAGGGATGGAAAATAAAGTTATGGATGGATACAATCAAGCATATCTACGCGGTCACCTCTCTTAGGCAAACACATGTATTGAAAGGTCACCCTTTTCTTGTCCTGTCATAGAAATTTTGTATGAATTGAACTTCCTTTAAAAGGTCCCCTGTCTTATAATGCCACATGTTTTGTTCCAAATGTGACCTCTTAATACATGTTTGAAAGAGGTAACATGTACGAATGGTTGGGTAAAAGATGGTAGGGGCTTGGTCATCGTCATTGCTCCCAGTGGTTACAGCAAATCCCTCTAAAAAGCTCCAGAGGTTCATGAATCATAGCACTTTGTTTTGTAAATAATTAAATGTTGTAAAGCGTATGCTTTGTAAATGTGCCCGGTAGCAGTGGATGTACTTCCAGTATGTCCATTCTATATTCGCAACCACCCGATGACGATTTTTCACTACATTTGATGGGAACACATGACGATACTGTCACGTGTAAGTTCTTACTACAACTGGATATGTCTCAATAACTCATCAAACACGTGCAAATGCCATAACCGAGCTCATACATTAACCTTAAGTATATAGACAAATACCTTTATCTTTGAACACAATTGAACCCACAGCCATAGCAGCTGCATATTCTGCTGCTACGTCACTTCCGGGTTTACTGGCTGTTATTTTGAATGCTGGTCTATCCATTCTCATGTCTTCCGGTCTATTCCACGCACCATGATCTTTTTTTCCGTCTCCAACCTATGATAAATCTAGGTCGTGAATTCATATTCACATAAGCAAATTAAATTAACTATTATTTGCTTGGTATGGAATAAGCTTTTTTTTATATAAAAATCAAATGAATAGATTATTTCTAAATGAACTACATCATTAGGAGATACTAGATAATTGTAGAAATGGCTATGATACTTCATACGGAAAACCAATGATTTTTACACAAATTTATTTCTAAGAGAACAAAACAAGAAATGTCGTAAGATACGCTTTCGTCAATGACAACATACCACATGTTTCCCCTAATTTGGCTTTGCTAACCATTACCCCCGGGGAAAATTTTACATGTTTCCCTGAAATTGTCTTTGCTAACCATCACCTAATTTCACATGTCTCAGGTCATTCTCTAACCTTCATGTATCTCATATTTTTTCATGTCTTCTCCAAAATAACATCAATAATACAGATTTCTAAAGACATACATAATCTCCAGTTATAATAATGTTGTACTAGTTATATATTGTTGGGACTATTTTTCGTCTCGAATATTCATGAACTATTTACTACTGGCCGCCTAACACCCCAACAATCAATAAATAAACAAGACCCATCTTATCCATTCGTACATTACATCTACCTGTTACATTACCTGTACATATAGTTCATTGTCTCCCGTATGACATTTGATGAACCATTCCAATGGCCATCTTATGCAGTCGTACATTGCATTTAGTTGCCCACTGCTTCTGTATGCATCACTATATTGAAGAAGACCCCATCCCAACAATGTAGTAGAGGCAGCCATTGGGAAACCGAACTTAACACTATCTCCACCTTGAAAAGAAATAAAATGCTAAGCAACAGGCGTGTGAATTATAAGAAACATTAGCTGATTATCTTTCACGAACACATGGGTTAACCCCCATGTTTTGCATAGTACGTGTTGCACGTCTTTTTAATTCTCAATGATGTGTTTTGTTTGTCTTCGTTTTGTGTCACGTGTCTAATTATATCTGTGTTTCTGGATTTGTCTATTCTTAACTGCCCCTCTGGTTTTATTTCTTTTTTCTTTCTATATATAAAAGAAATATTGTAAGTAAATATTTAGCTATCCGCAGAGAACGCTAAACAGTAACGTCAGAAATATACACAAGGGCGGATCCAGAGATTCTGTTGACTGGGGGGCTCAGCTATGGAGCAATATTTTCAATAAGTGATGGAACCAACTGTAGTTCCAAAGCGGTTCTGGCGTGTAGGTCGGTAAACCTTGTTTTCATTTCATTTAGCATACAGTAGAGAAAAGGTATAGCTATTGACTTCCTAAAGTAGTCTTCCGGACTCTCTGCTTCAACATTTATTATCTCTCAACATTTTCTTCCGCATATTCTAGGTTTTTTAAGGGAGACCTGAATAATTGAAAGATTTACAGCTAATAAATAAGTTGAAACATTTAGAGATTAGGAGCTACATGTATATATAAGAAGACTTTTCAATGTTATATGACCAATTACAAAGAAAGGGAAAATCTATTGAATCATGTGAATCTTCAGGGGCGGATCCAGAGACTGTTGACGGGAGGGCGGGCGGGGGGGGGGGGGGGGGGGGGGGGGGCTCAGTTATGAAGCAATATTTCCAATAATTGATGGAACCAACTGTAGTCCCAAAGCGGTTCTGGCGTGTAGGTCGGTAAACCTTGTTTTCATTTCATTTAGCGTACAGTAGTGAAAAGGTACAGTTTATTGACTTCCTAAAGTAGTCTTCCGGACTCTCTGCTTCAACATTTATTATCTCTCAAAGCGCACCCCCCCCCCCCCCCCTTGAATCCGCCACTAATACACTACCACAACAGTACGAAACACATCCCTGTCAAATCTCTAGCAAAACAGAGTAAAACATTGATAGAAGCCCTTGGAAACCTAGGACTTGGCTTACGACTGGCACCATTAAATGAAAGGTATACATCGGTTAATATGAGTTGATTGCATGGGACGTTTAAATATAAAATAAACCCTTCTTGGTATGAGTTGATACAGTGGGACGTAAACATCTACTTTTGAGGCCCCTCTCTGTACGAGTTCAGGTTATTTGACCAACATAATATTAAATTCTTCTAATTACCGCTTTGGTATCTTCAAATTGTTCACAATTATTAGTTTAAAAGGCAAGATCAGCTAAAGAATTGTAGAAAAATGGTGTGTCCCTGTCCGGCAGTCAAATGGATGACGGGTATCGCATCATGTTGTAATATGCTTTTTTGTTTTTCTTAGATGTAGTAATTTTTACAGTCGCCCAATCTTCGGAGGAAGTGTGATGATGTGGGGTGCCATATCCTACGCCCGAAAAACTCAACTGGTGGATATCCCCGGCAACCTTAGCGCCGCTCAATACAGAGATGAGGTTTTGACACCACACAAGCTGCCCGCAATGAACCTCCGTAAGGAAAGATTTCAACACGACAACACTCGACCGCACACAGCTCGTGCTACTGTTGACTTTCTAGCCACCCAGAGTGTAACAGTGCTCCCCTGGCCATCTAAGTCACCAGATTTGAACCTAATAGAACATTTGTGGGATAATTTGGATCGACGCGTGCGCAGTCGTTAACCAGCGCCGCTAACTCTGCAAGAACTACAGCAGGCTCTTGAGCTAGAATGGAGGAGAATTCCGCAAGAGTCTAATGGTGGGCACAACATATATTGACTTTGAAGTTACGTCATCTGAACGCTATTGACTTTAATGTGATAAAGTTTGCGATTGTAATGAACTTTAAAGTCTGAACAACAAGTGGGCCAAATTTCAATGTAATGTAATGCTTATTTTTGTATTTAAAATGATGTTGAAAATTAGAAGTAAATTATATTTTTTCACATGTTGCGTTTCTTATTTTGGAGTATATATATATATATATATATATATATATATATAAAGTCTAAGGGAATTTACCAACCAGAGAACTTAATGAGTAACGGATCGTCGAGACATGACGATGCAACACAAACAAAATAAATTATAGAAGTCTAGAAGATTGTGCAACGATACCGATAAAGGAGTTACAAAAAAATTTATTGACAAAATTTTCGATCAACAAATGACTATCCTCACTGTCTATCATAGTTAGACTGAGTTTGTAAAGATTAGATGGTATAATTACAACTCACTAAATAGTCAGGTGACAAAGTGTGACGTATTAAAAATCTTTAAAAATCTTTAACTCCCTCATTTCACTGTAAAGATATGATGGTATAATTGTCACCTGGTAAAGTGTGACGCATTTGAGAATGCTAAGGATAATCGTTAATAAAAGGTGGTGAGCACAAATCTTTAACTTTGTGACAGTAGTAAAATATTCGTTAACTATAAACACTGTGAAAGAAAATATACATAAACATTTATTGTTTTCTGTTAATACCGTCCGGATGTAAAACACGGAGTTCTTTAATCCAAAATCTTTCCCGATTCTCACGTTGAAAATCACTCCACAATACCATTTCCTTCCTCGACACTTCTAGCTCTTTATCGGAAGGTGTACTATCCACAGATTTATATTCCAAACCTACAGACACCAATCAATACCTTTTGCCTAGCAGCTGTCATCCTCCTCATGTGACTAAGAGCATACCATACAGTCAAGCTCTTAGAATCAGGCGAATTTGCTCCACCGATAAATCTTTAAAAAAACGATTGGGTCAACTTAAAAATAATTTGAAAAGAAGGGGTTACAAACAAAATATTATCAAGAAAAGTTTTAACAAAGCTAATAACATCTCCAGGAGCAGCTTACTTCAGTACAAAGAAAAACAGAAATATAAAAAAAGAACCCCTTGTGTCCTCACATACCATCCCTGTCTGAGAAACAGCTTCAACACCATTCGTGGGCATTGGACATCCGTCAAACAATTCCAAACTGTCCAAAGTCTTACCTGAGCCTCCCATGGTTGCCTTCAAACAACCAAACAGTCTGAGAAACCTGTTGGTGCGGGTAGAGATGTCAAAGCCTAACACAACTATAGGCAAGAGTCACTCTTGTGGAGACAAACGCTGCAAATGCTGTAAGCATATGCAACACTCGTCATCGTATACCAGTAATGTCACCGGAAAACAGTACAACATATTTTGCACTGTTAATTGCAAGAGTGCAAATGTTATTTACATTCTTGAGTGTTCCGTTTGTGGTCTCCAATACGTTGGCGAGTCTAAGTAGCCCTTCCACAAACGCCTGAATGGACACAGAAGTGACCTTACAAAAAAGACATTTCTTCCTGTGAGCTAGCACTCCAGACTGTCTGACCACAGTCTCGAGGATTTCAACAGAATGAAAATCCTCATCATTGAGCAGAACTGTCTGTGGAGTGATTTTCAACGTGAGAATCGGGAAAGATTTTGGATTAAAGAACTCCGTGTTTTACATCCGGACGGTATTAACAGAAAACAAAGCATTTTATGTATATTTTCTTTCACAGGGTTTATAATTAACGAATATTTTACTACTGTCACAAAGTTAAGGATTGGTGCTCAGTCTAACTATGATAGACACTGAGGATAGTCATTTGTTGATCGAAAATTTTGTCAATATATTTTTTTGTAACACCTTTATCGGTATCGTTGCACAATCTTCTAGACTTCTATATATATATATATATATGTCTGAAAATTAAACCAAACAGTGTTAGAATTAGATTTTAGAGCTGTCAATTTTTTGTTCTTCCCTCGACGGGATTTGAACCCACACCATTGATACACTGCAGCACCATTCGCTTAGCCTTACGTCCAGCGCCCTAGACCACTCGACCACATCCACTCTCTATATATATTTTGTAATTAAATGTTTCATTTCCAAAGTGTTGATTGAATATATTAAGAAAAAATAGAATGTGTGCAAAACATGCATATCTCTAGTTTAAGAATGAAAGGAAGACAAATATAACCCGAGACATTTGGATCTATTTTCTCTTAACTTGGTCGAGATGGTGAGAAATTATACAAAGATGGCATTATAAAACATATCACATTGAACAGGAACGATTATCGTTAATGATATAACTGGAAATTAGAATTTCGTGTTGCTCTATCTTTATAAATACTGTTATAGTGACAGCCGGAACCTTTGAGCCGTAATGAAAACGGGAGGTTTGGCGTTTTAAAATCTGATTCAACCCACCATTTCTTTAGAAATGCCTGTATCAAGTAAGGGTCATTACGGTTTTCACAGTTTTCCGGTTGTTGACTGATTTTGTCTGTTTATATACTTATGAGTTTTGACTTTCCCTTTGTAAGATTGTTCGGAGTTCGGTAATTTTGTTATTACCCTTATTTAGTTTTCTGTATAGTTTGTGTACATTCTTTTTCCTTTTTTCTTTATCTTCTATACATTCTTCGAGTTATCGCTTCATATTCCCCTTTGATATCTTCAAACTTTTCTTATGCAACTATGCAAATTGTAAGATGTCATTTCATTTCGCAAAGAACACAAAAAGAAAGTACAGACCATCATACCACCCTCCCGTCAGATCTTCTCCATTGTTACCACGATCCGTGAGTGCAGAATCGGCTCGCCATGGGATGGGGTTATCCACCGGAAGCTTCCCAGACCGTTGAGCAGCATAGAATAAAATAGATTTGTGCAAAACTTCATCGTAGTTGTACTTTGTTCCGTCATCTGTCAAATAAACAAGAAAACATATATTAAGATATTAAGACACAGTCTGACGTTTATGCTTTTCGGAAGTAAACAAATGAAATATGACGTCGCAATGATATGAATTAATAAAATCATTCCAGACATACAAGGCTTTACTATATATTATAATATGACGTCTATAAAGCGGCACACACGATAATACTCAACAACTCTATATTTAGCGCAAGTGCAGTACACAACAAATCTGGCTGTTCCATTGTGACTCCCGCTGTGAAATTACCGTGACGACCGAGTGTAAACAAACAAAACACCGGCATATAGCGTATTTTTAAAGTCCTTAAGATAAAAATTCCACGTCAGTTATAAATAAATATTCTGTAACTAAGTATTTTTTTATCATTTGTTTTGAAAATTTACATTTGGGGATCCCCAGTACGCACACAGTCACATACATTCCATTGATATGTGTCGGCCATGAATAACAAAATACACTAACCTTGTTTTCCTACGTATACATTGATAACTAGACGGTGATGTAATTAAATTACTGATATTTTCCAATTTGATGGCATTTTGAATTTTGCTACTTAAGCAAGTAAAATGCTCGCAAAATCGTAAAATAAATCAGTGACCAGCTTGTGTCAATCAGCGTCCCTTGTAAACAACGTCACATGATGACGATATATTACAAAAGTGAAAGTCGATAGATGGTTGTAATAAGTATTTTTTCCGGAATTTTTTTTATGTCAACAATACAAGCTTTTCTTTCATTGGCATTTATTTTTTTTAATTTCATATCTAACAATAATTGTCGATTATTAACAACTGTTCAAGTGTTAGATATGATGCTTTACAACTCCACTCCGCCATCTTGTTAGCGCTCGAAATGATGAACGAATGAACTCCGACTTTTTCTCAAAATATTTTTACGCAGGAATTGTTCAATCGAATCTATGTTGGAAAATACACAATAAATATGTTTTCCGTGTTAACATCCATATTTTGTTTTAAAATATCTCGTTCAAATACAAATAATTCAAAATCAATTCAAAATTTCCGAAGGAGGTAAATGGAACAGCCACCAAATGCCGTGTGTATACAGTTCACGAATGGTTAAAAATTATCGTATTTGTCCTATTAGAATCGAAATAATTCATGGCAAGCATAGAGTTGTGATATCGCTCGGGGTAAAATTCGAATATAAAGGCCCAGCCCATGTGTAAATTTGCACAACTCTATGTCTGCCATGAATTATTTCTTAAACGTATAAAGTTCAAGATAAAGACGCAGCTCTATATACAACGAAGATGGTCACAAAGTTATTCGTGAGGTTTGCCTGGCTTGCTACATGTGGCAAGCACTTGCATATTGGCATAAGTTCACTAAGAGGGAAAATTTGAAGCCATAGAATTAGCTTAAACAGTTATTGCTTTGTTATTGAAGTGTCTGTATCAAGCCAGGAAACTGAGCGACCTTGTGCATGTGTACCTGCAGTGGTATCGACTTTGTCAATGTTTCTTCGATTTGTCTATGAGATTTTGGAACTGTTCCGAAAGTGGGGCATGTTTAGTTTTTCATTGTATCATACATGTAACATTACTATTTAAAAAGCTTAGGAAAAGATATATCATGTCTACTACAACTAGTACATTTATTACGTCACAGGCATATGAGTTGATTAAAGTGTATCTGGACAATGGCCCGAACTTTTCACATCTTCGACGTCACTTACGATCTAGATATATCATGTACCATACCATGCGATTTGAAATTATATAATAATGTTGTGTTAGCAAGGACTATGCCAATAAAGTGGTCAGGGTTGAAGACATAGTGGACGACCCGAAGGGGAGTGCACTATGTCTTCAAACCTGACCACTGTATGGCAGTCATTGCTAACACAACATTATTATTATTATTATGCTGACTGTTATGTGTAGAAAAAATATATTGAGAACTATTACAATAAAGGAGGTTCTGATATTGGTGACTAATATATCGGATCAGATAGTCTTGAAAGTGTGAGAATATTCTTTGTTTCATTTAAGGCTTTAAAAATATAAAGATTTTTGAAGTTTGAAATGTAATTAACAACAATAACAAGTACTAAAAAACAGTAACATGAATAATAATGTTGGTGGCGACTATAACAGATTGACAGATTGGATCCGCCCCTTTGCACGTGGAATAGCTATACATAGCTTGACAGACAGCTGAAAACCCAACCTTCACCGCGTGAAATTGGCATAGTAGATGTACTATTTTCACATAGTATATCAACGCTATATAATTCTTTGTGATATGTGCCAAAATATCGTATGAACTTATATTACAGAAGAAATTTACAGAAAGCATAATAATATGGAATAGCATGCTACTATCTGGTTGGAAATATTTCAAATTTCAGGTAGCAACTAACTGCTATGAAAATATTGATTGCAGACAATCCATTATTAATCATATATTATTGCTTACTGTTTGGCAAAGGTGGTACGGTAAAGCCATCGTCACCCATGTTTTTAAAGACAGCTGTTGCAGTAGGCGCACTTCCGCCGGAAGCAGTTCCTCTTATGGTAATATCAAGAGAATTACCACTATGTTGGATACCATTATAACTTTTACTAGTGATGTAATGGACCCTATAGTCTGCCGAATGTTTTATTTCATTTCCCATCCATTGCTGTCAATAATAATAACAATAATAATAATAATAATAATAGTAATAATAATAATAATAATATTAATGATAATAATAATAATAATAATAATAATAATAATGATAATAATTATAATAATAATAATTATAATAATACATTCATTTTTGTATCTAATAAAAATTGTACGAGTAAAAACAACCATACATGAAAACTTCGTCATGATGACAAGTAATAGTTTTAATAGTCAGTGTTTCGGCATTGATCTGGTTTATTAGATATAGTGTTGAAATTCACAGTTCCTAAATAATGTAATTATTATTAAGGCTAATGTTCTCTTCTCACGGACATAGGTGACCTTAAGTGATTTTGATTATTATGTAAAGACCCTATGGTGTTCTTGTTTAAAAAAGACTTTTAATTTGTTTGATTTTCCCTTTTTTCACTTTGAACGTACCTAATTTTATCCTGCAATCAGTAATTTGCTGTACAAATATGCTATACGAATACATTTTGCTTTATTCGTACTAGACGAATAAACTTTTCGTACTATAAGAATAAACTTTTCAGCCTACGAATAAACATTCCTGGTACCCTGTACCTATGTACAGCGGAGGGCGCAGACAAGTATGAAACTGCTACTAATGTAACGCGGACCACGAAGAAGACACCCTTGACAACATTTATGAAAGGCGAGGAATGACGCTTGTTTCTGTCCTTTTTGTCTAAATCTAACAAGTTTTCCGACTTTTTTGACATTGCAGGATAAACACAACATACGTACATTGTCGTTAAATATAAAATTCATTTGTACTCGCTGCGAAACAGGCATGAAAAGCTCGCCGAAGGCTCGCTATTCTTCCTGTTTCTAAAGCTCGTACAAATATATTTTATATTTACCGACAATGTACGTATATTGTATATATATTTTTATGGTTTTATTTTACACAAGCATGTTAATTATAAATCTTTAAGCGACATTTCACATTGTTGTCCTTCACATTGCGTGTCCCAATTGATCAAGGTCGTAACTATTATATGGTTCCAATCATATTTAGCAGTGAATAATAAGTGTACACTTTCAAGCATAACCTGTGGGGTACCACAGGGATATTTTTCTACTCTGTATTCTTTCTTTATTATGTAAATGACATGTCTATTCGTATATACTCAGAATATATTGTTCGTTTGTTTAACATATGTTTAAGAATGTTCTGTTCTATTTTTACAAAATGATTCCCCTTTTATCTCTCAAATGATCTGCCGGGAACTGGAATTATGTAGTCAATGGCTTATTGGTACTTTTGATCACTGTCTATCTCTATATCATCACTCGAGGTCGTCGTGGTTGTGATCGCATGGAAGTTGGATTTACTACCTATCCAATCAGTGTCTATCACCACTAATGCTGTGAGTTAGAATCTCGACCAGGGCGAGGTGTACAACATTATGTGATAAAGTTTGTCAGTGACTTGCGACAGATTGGTGGTTTTCTCCTGGTCCTCCGGTTTCCACCGCCAATAAAACTGACCGCCACGATATAACTGAAATATTGTTGAAAGTGTCGTTAAACACCATCAAGCAAAACATATCATCACTCTGGTCAATTCCGCGAATATTTATTTGATTTTCAGAATAATTGTAATGAACATGTAAATAAACAGTAGGGTAGTGTGAATTTAAAAGACGTTGCTTTGTATCCAATATTCAAATGCGAAATATAACAATAACTTTTATAGATAAAGAAGAAAACGTAAATGAGTACTTTACTGACAAATTAGTTACAGGAGCAGAACATGTAAATGACTACTTTACTGACAAATTGGTTACAGGAGCAGAAAATGTAAATGACTACTTTGCTGACAAATTGGTTACAGGAGCAGAAAATGTAAATGACTACTTTGCTGACAAATTGGTTACAGGAGCAGAAAATGTAAATGACTACTTTACTGACAAATTGGTTACAGGAGCAGAAAATGTAAATGACTACTTTGCTGACAAATTGGTTACAGGAGCAGAAAATGTAAATGACTACTTTACTGACAAATTAGTTACAGGAGCAGAACATATAACTATAATAACGTACTGTTATTCCGGTTACAGGGACAGAAAATGTAACTATAACCTCCCATCCAATCACTTCCTCTGTGAGCGCGAACTTCAAGTGACCTTCAAATAGACTGTTATGTAGGTCTCTAATTTGTGTCATAGGTACTGTAATGTCTGTCGCAATCACTAGAGCCGGAAGTAGCAGGAATATTCGTGACATCATGGTAGTCAATTACCTATAGTATTTGAAATTAGGCAGTAATAATGAAAACATATATGGTCATTTATTATTTTCCACATTTACTTATAGTTATATCATCGGATGCTAGTTAGATTTACAACTGTCTATGCAATCATTGTCTATCATCACTGATATTTTGAGTTTGAAATCCGTTCATGCCGAGGTATACTCGATACAGCACTTTTTATTGAAGTGCTTGTAC
Source organism: Bathymodiolus septemdierum (assembly GCA_963383655.1). NCBI lineage: Eukaryota > Metazoa > Mollusca > Bivalvia > Mytilida > Modiolidae > Bathymodiolus > Bathymodiolus septemdierum. Next base: position 61,608,086 of record OY726530.1, read on the forward strand.
CAAGCCAGGTAAATGAGCGGTCATGTATTAGGGTGCTAAAGATATCTTTTATTGGGTTTTAGAAATTTTCCGACAGTGTCGTATTTTGTTATCTTTCATTTTGTTTCATCTCCAGAGATAAGTGTTTATTTCTAATACTTATTCATATTTATTCCATCAAGAGCACTTGGGTTCACCCTCTGTTTTGGTGGGGTCCGTGTTGATCATTTTTAATACTTTACCATGTTGTGTTTTTATTCTTTGTTTGTTTTGTCTTCGTCTTATGTCCTGAGTGACCAATGTTGCTAGTGTCTCTTGATTGTCCACTCTTGATTGCCCCTTCGGATTTCTGTAACGTTAATTGCCTGGTCGACAATAGTTTCTGGTTGTCTTGCCTTTAAAGAATTTTCCTATGATATTTTATTGAAAAGATGCATTGCTTTCATACGTTTAGATGAATGTATAAAGTGACAGTGCGAATCAGTTGAGAACGAGACTTTATCTGAACCTTCCCATTTATATGTTGCAAAATTACTACTCCACCTGTTTTTATGAAGTATTATTCTCCAGTTGATAAACAAAAATCGTAGATCGTGTGTTTCTCATCAATTTTCCTTTATAGTGGTTGATAAGAAATGAAGCTATTGAACTGAGCCTTTTAGGTAAAATAGTTGAAGCTATTACATGGAAAGCGTTACTGCCACCATCACGTTTGGTTAACTGTCTATGTCACACATAAGAGCGGATATCCTTGTCACAATAAAGCCCTTGTTGTCACGTTCAGCATAGCTTATGCTATATAACCTGATAGATATTTCAATGTTCATCAATATGGATTATGGTTTGATAGATTATATATAAACTGTACTTAAAGCATGCAATCGTGAAGACAATATCTATCCCTAGTACAAAAAGTCATATTAAGTTATATTTCAGAGTTACCTTCTTCCAGGAGAATCTTCAGCCAACTATATTACCTGATCTGACTTGTCTGGGTAAATAACACCAGCTGTATTACCTGTCCTGATCTGTCTGGCTAAATCACAACACTAATCGACTTGTTCACCTTTGTTATCACTGTATATGAATAAGGAAGTCTTGTTTTGAACATAATAGATAACACAGATAAATCTTAACACTCAAATTGTTTTCTTGTATTAAAAGATGGAATTCAGTAGGAACAAAGTATACCACACTGTCGGAACAATTCCAAAATAAGATATCAAATTCATATTAAAGAGGCCAAATCGACACAACCGAACAAACAAATACATGACCACACACTTTCCTGGCTACATCTAGGTGCAGACACCAGAACAAATACATGACCACACACTTTCCTGGCTACATTTAGGTGCAGACACCAGAACAAATACATGACCACACACTTTCCTGGCTACACTTACGTGCAGACACCAGAACAAATACATGACTACACACTTTCCTGGCTACATGTAGGTGTAGACACCAGAACAAATACATGACCACACACTTTCCTGGCTACATGTAGGTGTAGACACCAGAACAAATACATGACCACACACTTTCCTGGCTACATGTAGGTGTAGACACCAGAACAAATACATGACCACACACTTTCCTGGCTACATGTAGGTGTAGACACCAGAACAAATACATGACCACACACTTTCCTGGCTGCATGTAGGTGCAGACACCAGAACAAATACATGAATAACACTTTCCTGGCTACATGTAGGTGCAGACACCAGAACAAATACATGACCACACACTTTCCTGGCTGCATGTAGGTGCAGACACCAGAACAAATACATGAATAACACTTTCCTGGCTACATGTAGGTGTAGACACCAGAACAAATACATGACCACACACTTTCCTGGCTACATGTAGGTGTAGACACCAGAACAAATACATGACCACACACTTTCCTGGCTACATGTAGGTGCAGACACCTGAACAAATACATAAATAACACATTCCTGGCTACATGTAGGTGCAGACACCAGAACAAATACATGACCACACACTTTCCTGGCTACATGTAGGTGTAGACACCAGAAAAATACATGACCACACACTTTCCTGGCTGCATGTAGGTGCAGACACCAGAACAAATACATGAATATCACTTTACTGGCTACATGTAGGTGCAGACACCAGAACAAATACATGACCACACACTTTCCTGGCTACATGTAGATGCAGACACCAGAACAAATACATGACCACACACTTTCCTGGCTGCATGTAGGTGCAGACACCAGAACAAATACATGACCACACACTTTCCTGGCTGCATATAGGTGCAGACACCAGAACAAATACATGACCACACACTTTCCTGGCTACATGTAGGTGTAGACACCAGAACAAATACATGACCACACACTTTTCTGGCTACATGCAGGTGCAGACACCCGAATAAATACATGACCACACACTTTCCTGGCTGCATGTAGGTGCAGACACCAGAACAAATACACGAATAACACTTTCCTGGCTACATGTAGGTGCAGACACCAGAACAAATACATGACCACACACTTTCCTGGCTGCATATAGGTGCAGACACCAGAACAAATACATGACCACACACTTTCCTGGCTACATGTAGGTGTAGACACCAGAACAAATACATGACCACACACTTTTCTGGCTACATGCAGGTGCAGACACCCGAATATATACATGACCACACACTTTCCTGGCTACATGTAGGTGCAGACACCAGAACAAATACATGACCACACACTTTCCTAGCTACATGTAGGTGCAGACACCAGAACAAATACATGACTACACACTTTCCTAGCTACATATAGGTGCAGACATCAGAACAAATACATGACCACACACTTTCCTGGCTACATGTAGGTGTAGACACCAGAACAAATACATGACCACACACTTTCCTGGCTACATGTAGGTGCAGAAACCAGAACAAATACATGACCACACACTTTCCTAGCTACATGTAGGTGCAGACACCAGAACAAATACATGACCACACACTTTCTTGGCTACATGTAGGTGTAGACACCAGAACAAATACATGACCACACACTTTCCTGGCTACACGTAGGTGTAGTCACCAGAACAAATACATGACCACACACTTTCCTGGCTACATGTAGGTGCAGACACCAGAACAAATACATGACCACACACTTTCCTAGCTACATGTAGGTGCAGACACCAGAACAAATACATGACCACACACTTTCCTAGCTACATATAGGTGCAGACACCAGAACAAATACATGACCACACACTTTCCTGGCTACATGTAGGTGTAGACACCAGAACAAATACATGACCACACACTTTCCTGGCTACATGTAGGTGCAGACGCCAGAACAAATACATGACCACACACTTTCCTGGCTACATGTAGGTGCAGACACCAGAACAAATACATGACCACACACTTTCCTGGCTACATGTAGGTGCAGACACCAGAACAAATACATGACCACACACTTTCCTGGCTACATGTAGGTGTAGACACCAGAACAAATACATGACCACACACTTTCCTGGCTAGATGTAGGTGTAGACACCAGAACAAATACATGACCACACACTTTCCTGGCTACATGTAGGTGTAGACACCAGAACAAATACATGACCACACACTTTCCTGGCTGCATGTAGGTGTAGACACCAGAACAAATACATGACCACACACTTTCCTGGCTACATGTAGGTGCAGACACCAGAACAAATACATGACCACACACTTTCCTGGCTACATGTAGGTGCAGACACCAGAACAAATACACGAATAACACTTTCCTGGCTACATGTAGGTGCAGACACCAGAAAAAAATACACGAATAACACTTTCCTGGCTACATGTAGGTGCAGACACCAGAACAAATACATGACCACACACTTGCCTGGCTACATGTAGGTGCAGACACCAGAACAAATACATGACCACACACTTTCCTGGCTGCATGTAGGTGTAGACACCAGAACAAATACATGACTACGCACTTTCCTGGCTACATGTAGGTGCAGACACCAGAACAAATACATGACCACACACTTTCCTGGCTGCATGTAGGTGCAGACACCAGAAGAAATACACGAATAACACTTTCCTGGCTACATGTAGGTGCAGACACCAGAACAAATACATGACCACACACTTTCCTGGGTACATGTAGGTGTAGACACCCGAACAAATACATGACCACACACTTTCCTGGCTACATGTAGGTGCAGACACCAGAACAAATACATGACCACACACTTTCCTGGCTACATGTAGGTGTAGACACCAGAACAAATACATGACCACACACTTTCCTGGCTACATGTAGGTGCAGACACCAGAACAAATACATGACCACACACTTTCCTTGCTACATGTAGGTGTAGACACCAGAACAAATACATGACCACACACTTTCCTGGCTACATGTAGGTCCAGACACCAGAACAAATACATGACCACACACTTTCCTGGCTACATGTAGGTCCAGACACCAGAACAAATACATGACCACACACTTTCCTGGCTGCATGTAGGTGCAGACACCAGAACAAATACACGAATAACACTTTCCTGGCTACATGTAGGTGCAGACACCAGAACAAATACATGACCACACACTTTCCTGGCTACATGTAGGTGTAGACACCAGAACAAATACATGACCACACACTTTCCTGGCTACATGTAGGTGTAGATACCAGAACAAATACATGACCACACACTTTCCTGGCTGCATGTAGGTGCAGACACCAGAACAAATACACGAATAACACATTCCTGGCTACATGTAGGTGTAGACACCAGAACAAATACATGACCACACACTTTCCTGGCTACATGTAGGTGCAGACACCAGAACAAATACATGACCACACACTTTCCTGGCTACATGTAGGTGTAGACACCAGAACAAATACATGACCACACACTTTCCTGGCTACATGTAGGTGCAGACACCAGAACAAATACATGATCACACACTTTCCTGGCTACATGTGGGTGCAGACACCAGAACAAATACATGACCACACACTTTCCTGGCTACATGTAGGTGCAGACACCAGAACAAATACACGAATAACACTTTTCTGGCTACATGTAGATGTAGACACCAGAACAAATACATGACCACACACTTTCCTGGCTACATGTAGGTGCAGACACCAGAACAAATACATGACCACACACTTTCCTGGCTACATGTAGGTGCAGACACCAGAACAAATACATGACCACACACTTTCCTGGCTACATGTAGGTGTAGACACCAGAACAAATACATGACCACACACTTTCCTGGCTGCATGTAGGTGTAGACACCAGAATAAATACATGACCACACACTTTCCTGGCTACATGTAGGTGCAGACACCAGAACAAATACATGACCACACACTTTCCTGGCTACATGTAGATGCAGACACCAGAACAAATACATGACCACACACTTTCCTGGCTGCATGTAGGTGCAGACACCAGAACAAATACATGACCACACACTTTCCTGGCTGCATATAGGTGCAGACACCAGAACAAATACATGACCACACACTTTCCTGGCTACATGTAGGTGTAGACACCAGAACAAATACATGACCACACACTTTTCTGGCTACATGCAGGTGCAGACACCCGAATAAATACATGACCACACACTTTCCTGGCTGCATGTAGGTGCAGACACCAGAACAAATACACGAATAACACTTTCCTGGCTACATGTAGGTGCAGACACCAGAACAAATACATGACCACACACTTTCCTGGCTGCATATAGGTGCAGACACCAGAACAAATACATGACCACACACTTTCCTGGCTACATGTAGGTGTAGACACCAGAACAAATACATGACCACACACTTTTCTGGCTACATGCAGGTGCAGACACCCGAATATATACATGACCACACACTTTCCTGGCTACATGTAGGTGCAGACACCAGAACAAATACATGACCACACACTTTTCTGGCTACATGTAGGTGCAGACACCAGAACAAATACATGACCACACACTTTCCTAGCTACATGTAGGTGCAGACACCAGAACAAATACATGACTACACACTTTCCTAGCTACATATAGGTGCAGACATCAGAACAAATACATGACCACACACTTTCCTGGCTACATGTAGGTGTAGACACCAGAACAAATACATGACCACACACTTTCCTGGCTACATGTAGGTGCAGAAACCAGAACAAATACATGACCACACACTTTCCTAGCTACATGTAGGTGCAGACACCAGAACAAATACATGACCACACACTTTCTTGGCTACATGTAGGTGTAGACACCAGAACAAATACATGACCACACACTTTCCTGGCTACACGTAGGTGTAGTCACCAGAACAAATACATGACCACACACTTTCCTGGCTACATGTAGGTGCAGACACCAGAACAAATACATGACCACACACTTTCCTAGCTACATGTAGGTGCAGACACCAGAACAAATACATGACCACACACTTTCCTAGCTACATATAGGTGCAGACACCAGAACAAATACATGACCACACACTTTCCTGGCTACATGTAGGTGTAGACACCAGAACAAATACATGACCACACACTTTCCTGGCTACATGTAGGTGCAGACGCCAGAACAAATACATGACCACACACTTTCCTGGCTACATGTAGGTGCAGACACCAGAACAAATACATGACCACACACTTTCCTGGCTACATGTAGGTGCAGACACCAGAACAAATACATGACCACACACTTTCCTGGCTACATGTAGGTGTAGACACCAGAACAAATACATGACCACACACTTTCCTGGCTAGATGTAGGTGTAGACACCAGAACAAATACATGACCACACACTTTCCTGGCTACATGTAGGTGTAGACACCAGAACAAATACATGACCACACACTTTCCTGGCTGCATGTAGGTGTAGACACCAGAACAAATACATGACCACACACTTTCCTGGCTACATGTAGGTGCAGACACCAGAACAAATACATGACCACACACTTTCCTGGCTACATGTAGGTGCAGACACCAGAACAAATACATGACCACACACTTTCCTGGCTGCATGTAGGTGCAGACACCAGAACAAATACACGAATAACACTTTCCTGGCTACATGTAGGTGCAGACACCAGAACAAATACATGACCACACACTTTCCTGGCTACATGTAGGTGTAGACACCAGAACAAATACATGACCACACACTTTCCTGGCTACATGTAGGTGTAGATACCAGAACAAATACATGACCACACACTTTCCTGGCTGCATGTAGGTGCAGACACCAGAACAAATACACGAATAACACTTTCCTGGCTACATGTAGGTGTAGACACCAGAACAAATACATGACCACACACTTTCCTGGCTGCATGTAGGTGCAGACACCAGAACAAATACATGACCACACACTTTCCTGGCTGCATATAGGTGCAGACACCAGAACAAATACATGACCACACACTTTCCTGGCTACATGTAGGTGTAGACACCAGAACAAATACATGACCACACACTTTTCTGGCTACATGCAGGTGCAGACACCCGAATAAATACATGACCACACACTTTCCTGGCTGCATGTAGGTGCAGACACCAGAACAAATACACGAATAACACTTTCCTGGCTACATGTAGGTGCAGACACCAGAACAAATACATGACCACACACTTTCCTGGCTGCATATAGGTGCAGACACCAGAACAAATACATGACCACACACTTTCCTGGCTACATGTAGGTGTAGACACCAGAACAAATACATGACCACACACTTTTCTGGCTACATGCAGGTGCAGACACCCGAATATATACATGACCACACACTTTCCTGGCTACATGTAGGTGCAGACACCAGAACAAATACATGACCACACACTTTTCTGGCTACATGTAGGTGCAGACACCAGAACAAATACATGACCACACACTTTCCTAGCTACATGTAGGTGCAGACACCAGAACAAATACATGACTACACACTTTCCTAGCTACATATAGGTGCAGACATCAGAACAAATACATGACCACACACTTTCCTGGCTACATGTAGGTGTAGACACCAGAACAAATACATGACCACACACTTTCCTGGCTACATGTAGGTGCAGAAACCAGAACAAATACATGACCACACACTTTCCTAGCTACATGTAGGTGCAGACACCAGAACAAATACATGACCACACACTTTCTTGGCTACATGTAGGTGTAGACACCAGAACAAATACATGACCACACACTTTCCTGGCTACACGTAGGTGTAGTCACCAGAACAAATACATGACCACACACTTTCCTGGCTACATGTAGGTGCAGACACCAGAACAAATACATGACCACACACTTTCCTAGCTACATGTAGGTGCAGACACCAGAACAAATACATGACCACACACTTTCCTAGCTACATATAGGTGCAGACACCAGAACAAATACATGACCACACACTTTCCTGGCTACATGTAGGTGCAGACACCAGAACAAATACATGACCACACACTTTCCTGGCTACATGTAGGTGCAGACACCAGAACAAATACATGACCACACACTTTCCTGGCTACATGTAAGTGTAGACACCAGAACAAATACATGACCACACACTTTCCTGGCTGCATGTAGGTGTAGACACCAGAATAAATACATGACCACACACTTTCCTGGCTACATGTAGGTGCAGACACCAGAACAAATACATGACCACACACTTTCCTGGCTACATGTAGATGCAGACACCAGAACAAATACATGACCACACACTTTCCTGGCTGCATGTAGGTGCAGACACCAGAACAAATACATGACCACACACTTTCCTGGCTGCATATAGGTGCAGACACCAGAACAAATACATGACCACACACTTTCCTGGCTACATGTAGGTGTAGACACCAGAACAAATACATGACCACACACTTTTCTGGCTACATGCAGGTGCAGACACCCGAATAAATACATGACCACACACTTTCCTGGCTGCATGTAGGTGCAGACACCAGAACAAATACACGAATAACACTTTCCTGGTTACATGTAGGTGCAGACACCAGAACAAATACATGACCACACACTTTCCTGGCTGCATATAGGTGCAGACACCAGAACAAATACATGACCACACACTTTCCTGGCTACATGTAGGTGTAGACACCAGAACAAATACATGACCACACACTTTTCTGGCTACATGCAGGTGCAGACACCCGAATATATACATGACCACACACTTTCCTGGCTACATGTAGGTGCAGACACCAGAACAAATACATGACCACACACTTTTCTGGCTACATGTAGGTGCAGACACCAGAACAAATACATGACCACACACTTTCCTAGCTACATGTAGGTGCAGACACCAGAACAAATACATGACTACACACTTTCCTAGCTACATATAGGTGCAGACATCAGAACAAATACATGACCACACACTTTCCTGGCTACATGTAGGTGTAGACACCAGAACAAATACATGACCACACACTTTCCTGGCTACATGTAGGTGCAGAAACCAGAACAAATACATGACCACACACTTTCCTAGCTACATGTAGGTGCAGACACCAGAACAAATACATGACCACACACTTTCTTGGCTACATGTAGGTGTAGACACCAGAACAAATACATGACCACACACTTTCATGGCTACACGTAGGTGTAGTCACCAGAACAAATACATGACCACACACTTTCCTGGCTACATGTAGGTGCAGACACCAGAACAAATACATGACCACACACTTTCCTAGCTACATGTAGGTGCAGACACCAGAACAAATACATGACCACACACTTTCCTAGCTACATATAGGTGCAGACACCAGAACAAATACATGACCACACACTTTCCTGGCTACATGTAGGTGTAGACACCAGAACAAATACATGACCACACACTTTCCTGGCTACATGTAGGTGCAGACGCCAGAACAAATACATGACCACACACTTTCCTGGCTACATGTAGGTGCAGACACCAGAACAAATACATGACCACACACTTTCCTGGCTACATGTAGGTGCAGACACCAGAACAAATACATGACCACACACTTTCCTGGCTACATGTAGGTGTAGACACCAGAACAAATACATGACCACACACTTTCCTGGCTAGATGTAGGTGTAGACACCAGAACAAATACATGACCACACACTTTCCTGGCTACATGTAGGTGTAGACACCAGAACAAATACATGACCACACACTTTCCTGGCTGCATGTAGGTGTAGACACCAGAATAAATACATGACCACACACTTTCCTGGCTACATGTAGGTGCAGACACCAGAACAAATACATGACCACACACTTTCCTGGCTACATGTAGATGCAGACACCAGAACAAATACATGACCACACACTTTCCTGGCTGCATGTAGGTGCAGACACCAGAACAAATACATGACCACACACTTTCCTGGCTGCATATAGGTGCAGACACCAGAACAAATACATGACCACACACTTTCCTGGCTACATGTAGGTGTAGACACCAGAACAAATACATGACCACACACTTTTCTGGCTACATGCAGGTGCAGACACCCGAATAAATACATGACCACACACTTTCCTGGCTGCATGTAGGTGCAGACACCAGAACAAATACACGAATAACACTTTCCTGGTTACATGTAGGTGCAGACACCAGAACAAATACATGACCACACACTTTCCTGGCTGCATATAGGTGCAGACACCAGAACAAATACATGACCACACACTTTCCTGGCTACATGTAGGTGTAGACACCAGAACAAATACATGACCACACACTTTTCTGGCTACATGCAGGTGCAGACACCCGAATATATACATGACCACACACTTTCCTGGCTACATGTAGGTGCAGACACCAGAACAAATACATGACCACACACTTTTCTGGCTACATGTAGGTGCAGACACCAGAACAAATACATGACCACACACTTTCCTAGCTACATGTAGGTGCAGACACCAGAACAAATACATGACTACACACTTTCCTAGCTACATATAGGTGCAGACATCAGAACAAATACATGACCACACACTTTCCTGGCTACATGTAGGTGTAGACACCAGAACAAATACATGACCACACACTTTCCTGGCTACATGTAGGTGCAGAAACCAGAACAAATACATGACCACACACTTTCCTAGCTACATGTAGGTGCAGACACCAGAACAAATACATGACCACACACTTTCTTGGCTACATGTAGGTGTAGACACCAGAACAAATACATGACCACACACTTTCATGGCTACACGTAGGTGTAGTCACCAGAACAAATACATGACCACACACTTTCCTGGCTACATGTAGGTGCAGACACCAGAACAAATACATGACCACACACTTTCCTAGCTACATGTAGGTGCAGACACCAGAACAAATACATGACCACACACTTTCCTAGCTACATATAGGTGCAGACACCAGAACAAATACATGACCACACACTTTCCTGGCTACATGTAGGTGTAGACACCAGAACAAATACATGACCACACACTTTCCTGGCTACATGTAGGTGCAGACGCCAGAACAAATACATGACCACACACTTTCCTGGCTACATGTAGGTGCAGACACCAGAACAAATACATGACCACACACTTTCCTGGCTACATGTAGGTGCAGACACCAGAACAAATACATGACCACACACTTTCCTGGCTACATGTAGGTGTAGACACCAGAACAAATACATGACCACACACTTTCCTGGCTAGATGTAGGTGTAGACACCAGAACAAATACATGACCACACACTTTCCTGGCTACATGTAGGTGTAGACACCAGAACAAATACATGACCACACACTTTCCTGGCTGCATGTAGGTGTAGACACCAGAACAAATACATGACCACACACTTTCCTGGCTACATGTAGGTGCAGACACCAGAACAAATACATGACCACACACTTTCCTGGCTACATGTAGGTGCAGACACCACAACAAATACACGAATAACACTTTCCTGGCTACATGTAGGTGCAGACACCAGAAAAAAATACACGAATAACACTTTCCTGGCTACATGTAGGTGCAGACACCAGAACAAATACATGACCACACACTTGCCTGGCTACATGTAGGTGCAGACACCAGAACAAATACATGACCACACACTTTCCTGGCTGCATGTAGGTGTAGACACCAGAACAAATACATGACTACACACTTTCCTGGCTACATGTAGGTGCAGACACCAGAACAAATACATGACCACACACTTTCCTGGCTGCATGTAGGTGCAGACACCAGAAGAAATACACGAATAACACTTTCCTGGCTACATGTAGGTGCAGACACCAGAACAAATACATGACCACACACTTTCCTGGGTACATGTAGGTGTAGACACCAGAACAAATACATGACCACACACTTTCCTGGCTACATGTAGGTGCAGACACCAGAACAAATACATGACCACACACTTTCCTGGCTACATGTAGGTGTAGACACCAGAACAAATACATGACCACACACTTTCCTGGCTACATGTAGGTGCAGACACCAGAACAAATACATGACCACACACTTTCCTTGCTACATGTAGGTGTAGACACCAGAACAAATACATGACCACACACTTTCCTGGCTACATGTAGGTGCAGACACCAGAACAAATACATGACCACACACTTTCCTGGCTGCATGTAGGTGCAGACACCAGAACAAATACACGAATAACACTTTCCTGGCTACATGTAGGTGCAGACACCAGAACAAATACATGACCACACACTTTCCTGGCTACATGTAGGTGTAGACACCAGAACAAATACATGACCACACACTTTCCTGGCTACATGTAGGTGTAGATACCAGAACAAATACATGACCACACACTTTCCTGGCTGCATGTAGGTGCAGACACCAGAACAAATACACGAATAACACTTTCCTGGCTACATGTAGGTGTAGACACCAGAACAAATACATGACCACACACTTTCCTGGCTACATGTAGGTGCAGACACCAGAACAAATACATGACCACACACTTTCCTGGCTACATGTAGGTGTAGACACCAGAACAAATACATGACCACACACTTTCCTGGCTACATGTAGGTGCAGACACCAGAACAAATACATGATCACACACTTTCCTGGCTACATGTGGGTGCAGACACCAGAACAAATACATGACCACACACTTTCCTGGCTACATGTAGGTGCAGACACCAGAACAAATACATGATCACACACTTTCCTGGCTACATGTAGGTGCAGACACCAGAACAAATACACGAATAACACTTTTCTGGTTACATGTAGATGTAGACACCAGAACAAATACATGACCACACACTTTCCTGGCTACATGTAGGTGCAGACACCAGAACAAATACATGACCACACACTTTCCTGGCTACATGTAGGTGCAGACACCAGAACAAATACATGACCACACACTTTCCTGGCTACATGTAGGTGTAGACACCAGAACAAATACATGACCACACACTTTCCTGGCTGCATGTAGGTGTAGACACCAGAATAAATACATGACCACACACTTTCCTGGCTACATGTAGGTGCAGACACCAGAACAAATACACGAATAACACTTTCCTGGCTACATGTAGGTGCAGACACCAGAACAAATACATGACCACACACTTTCCTGGCTGCATGTAGGTGCAGACACCAGAACAAATACATGACCACACACTTTCCTGGCTACATGTAGGTGCAGACACCAGAACAAATACATGACCACACACTTTCCTGGCTACATGTAGGTGCAGACACCAGAACAAATACACGAATAACACTTTCCTGGCTACATGTAGGTGCAGACACCAGAACAAATACATGACCACACACTTTCCTGGCTGCATGTAGGTACAGACACCAGAACAAATACACCAATAACACTTTCCTGGCTACATGTAGGTGCAGACACCAGAACAAATACATGACCACACACTTTCCTGGCTACATGTAGGTGTAGACACCAGAACAAATACATGACCACACACTTTCCTGGCTACATGTAGGTGTAGACACCAGAACAAATACATGACCACACACTTTCCTGGCTACATGTAGGTGCAGACACCAGAACAAATACACGAATAACACTTTCCTGGCTACATGTAGGTGCAGACACCAGAACAAATACATGACCACACACTTTCCTGGCTGCATGTAGGTGCAGAAACCAGAACAAATACACGAATAACACTTTCCTGGCTACATGTAGGTGTAGACACCAGAACAAATACATGACCACACATTTTCCTGGCTACATGTAGGTGCAGACACCAGAACAAATACATGACCACACACTTTCCTGGATACATGTAGGTGTAGACACCAGAACAAATACATGACCACACACTTTCCTGGCTACATGTAGGTGTAGACACCAGAACAAATACATGACCACACACTTTCCTGGCTGCATGTAGGTGCAGACACCAGAACAAATACACGAATAACACTTTCCTGGCTACATGTAGGTGCAGACACCAGAACAAATACATGACCACACACTTTCCTGGCTACATGTAGGTGCAGACACCAGAACAAATACATGACCACACACTTTCCTGGCTACATATAGGTGTAGACACCAGAACAAATACATGACCACACACTTTCCTGGCTACATGTAGGTGCAGACACCAGAACAAATACACGAATAACACTTTCCTGGCTACATGTAGGTGTAGACACCAGAACAAATACATGACCACACACTTTCCTGGCTGCATGTAGGTGCAGACACCAGAACAAATACACGAATAACACTTTCCTGGCTACATGTAGGTGCAGACACCAGAACAAATACATGACCACACACTTTCCTGGCTACATGTAGGTGCAGACACCAGAACAAATACATGACCACACACTTTCCTGGCTACATGTAGTTGTAGACACCAGAACAAATACACGAATAACACTTTCCTGGCTACATGTAGGTGCAGACACCAGAACAAATACATGACCACACACTTTCCTGGCTACATGTAGGTGCAGACACCAGAACAAATACATGACCACACACTTTCCTGGCTGCATGTAGGTGTAGACACCAGAACAAATACATGACCACACACTTTCCTGGCTACATGTAGGTGTAGACACCAGAACAAATACACGAATAACACTTTCTTGGCTACATGTAGGTGCAGACACCAGAACAAATACATGACCACACACTTTCCTGGCTACATGTAGGTGTAGACACCAGAACAAATACATGACCACACACTTTCCTGGCTACATGTAGGTGTAGACACCAGAACAAATACACGAATAACACTTTCCTGGCTACATGTAGGTGCAGACACCAGAACAAATACATGACCACACACTTTCCTGGTTACATGTAGGTGCAGACACCAGAACAAATACATGACCACACACTTTCCTGGCTAAATGTAGATGTAGACACCAGAACAAATACATGACCACACACTTTCCTGGCTACATGTAGGTGTAGACACCAGAACAAATACATGACCACACACTTTCCTGGCTACATGTAGGTGCAGACACCAGAACAAATACATGACCACACACTTTCCTGGCTACATGTAGGTGCAGACACCAGAACAAATACATGACCACACACTTTCCTGTCTATATATAGGTGTAGACACCAGAACAAATACATGACCACACACTTTCCTGGTTGCATGTAGGTGCAGACACCAGAGCAAATACACGAATAACACTTGCCTGGCTACATGTAGGTGCAGACACCAGAACAAATACATGACCACACACTTTCCTGGTTACATGTAGGTGCAGACACCAGAACAAATACATGACCACACACTTTCCTGGCTACATGTAGATGTAGACACCAGAAAAAATACATGACCACACACATTCCTGGCTACATGTAGGTGTAGACACCAGAACAAATACATGACCACACACTTTCCTGGCTACATGTAGGTGCAGACACCAGAACAAATACATGACCACACACTTTCCTGGCTACATGTAGGTGCAGACACCAGAACAAATACATGACCACACACTTTCCTGGCTGCATATAGGTGTAGACACCAGAACAAATACATGACCACACACTTTCCTGGCTACATGTAGGTGCAGACACCAGAACAAATACATGACCACACACTTTCCTGGCTGCATGTAGGTGTAGACACCAGAACAAATACATGACCACACACTTTCCTGGCTACATGTAGGTGCAGACACCAGAACAAATACATGACCACACACTTTCCTGGCTACATGTAGGTGTAAACACCAGAACAAATACATGACCACACACTTTCCTGGCTACATGTAGGTGCAGACACCAGAACAAATACATGACCACACACTTTCCTGGCTACATGTAGGTGCAGACACCAGAACAAATACATGACCACACACTTTCCTGGCTACATGTAGGTGTAGACACCAGCACAAATACATGACCACACACTTTCCTGGCTGCATGTAGGTGTAGACACCAGAACAAATACATGACCACACACTTTCCTGGCTACATGTAGGTGCAGACACCAGAACAAATACACGAATAACACTTTCCTGGCTACATGTAGGTGCAGACACCAGAACAAATACATGACCACACACTTTCCTGGCTGCATGTAGGTGCAGACACCAGAACAAATACATGACCACACACTTTCCTGGCTACATGTAGGTGCAGACACCAGAACAAATACATGACCACACACTTTCCTGGCTACATGTAGGTGCAGACACCAGAAAAAATACACGAATAACACTTTCCTGGCTACATGTAGGTGCAGACACCAGAACAAATACATGACCACACACTTTCCTGGCTGCATGTAGGTACAGACACCAGAACAAATACACCAATAACACTTTCCTGGCTACATGTAGGTGCAGACACCAGAACAAATACATGACCACACACTTTCCTGGCTACATGTAGGTGTAGACACCAGAACAAATACATGACCACACACTTTCCTGGCTACATGTAGGTGTAGACACCAGAACAAATACATGACCACACACTTTCCTGGCTACATGTAGGTGCAGACACCAGAACAAATACACGAATAACACTTTCCTGGCTACATGTAGGTGCAGACACCAGAACAAATACATGACCACACACTTTCCTGGCTGCATGTAGGTGCAGAAACCAGAACAAATACACGAATAACACTTTCCTGGCTACATGTAGGTGTAGACACCAGAACAAATACATGACCACACACTTTCCTGGCTACATGTAGGTGCAGACACCAGAACAAATACATGACCACACACTTTCCTGGATACATGTAGGTGTAGACACCAGAACAAATACATGACCACACACTTTCCTGGCTACATGTAGGTGTAGACACCAGAACAAATACATGACCACACACTTTCCTGGCTGCATGTAGGTGCAGACACCAGAACAAATACACGAATAACACTTTCCTGGCTACATGTAGGTGCAGACACCAGAACAAATACATGACCACACACTTTCCTGGCTACATGTAGGTGCAGACACCAGAACAAATACATGACCACACACTTTCCTGGCTACATATAGGTGTAGACACCAGAACAAATACATGACCACACACTTTCCTGGCTACATGTAGGTGCAGACACCAGAACAAATACACGAATAACACTTTCCTGGCTACATGTAGGTGTAGACACCAGAACAAATACATGACCACACACTTTCCTGGCTGCATGTAGGTGCAGACACCAGAACAAATACACGAATAACACTTTCCTGGCTACATGTAGGTGCAGACACCAGAACAAATACATGACCACACACTTTCCTGGCTACATGTAGGTGCAGACACCAGAACAAATACATGACCACACACTTTCCTGGCTACATGTAGTTGTAGACACCAGAACAAATACACGAATAACACTTTCCTGGCTACATGTAGGTGCAGACACCAGAACAAATACATGACCACACACTTTCCTGGCTACATGTAGGTGCAGACACCAGAACAAATACATGACCACACACTTTCCTGGCTGCATGTAGGTGTAGACACCAGAACAAATACATGACCACACACTTTCCTGGCTACATGTAGGTGTAGACACCAGAACAAATACACGAATAACACTTTCTTGGCTACATGTAGGTGCAGACACCAGAACAAATACATGACCACACACTTTCCTGGCTACATGTAGGTGTAGACACCAGAACAAATACATGACCACACACTTTCCTGGCTACATGTAGGTGTAGACACCAGAACAAATACACGAATAACACTTTCCTGGCTACATGTAGGTGCAGACACCAGAACAAATACATGACCACACACTTTCCTGGTTACATGTAGGCGCAGACACCAGAACAAATACATGACCACACACTTTCCTGGCTACATGTAGATGTAGACACCAGAACAAATACATGACCACACACTTTCCTGGCTACATGTAGGTGTAGACACCAGAACAAATACATGACCACACACTTTCCTGGCTACATGTAGGTGCAGACACCAGAACAAATACATGACCACACACTTTCCTGGCTACATGTAGGTGCAGACACCAGAACAAATACATGACCACACACTTTCCTGTCTATATATAGGTGTAGACACCAGAACAAATACATGACCACACACTTTCCTGGTTGCATGTAGGTGCAGACACCAGAACAAATACACGAATAACACTTGCCTGGCTACATGTAGGTGCAGACACCAGAACAAATACATGACCACACACTTTCCTGGTTACATGTAGGTGCAGACACCAGAACAAATACATGACCACACACTTTCCTGGCTACATGTAGATGTAGACACCAGAAAAAATACATGACCACACACATTCCTGGCTACATGTAGGTGTAGACACCAGAACAAATACATGACCACACACTTTCCTGGCTACATGTAGGTGCAGACACCAGAACAAATACATGACCACACACTTTCCTGGCTACATGTAGGTGCAGACACCAGAACAAATACATGACCACACACTTTCCTGGCTGCACATAGGTGTAGACACCAGAACAAATACATGACCACACACTTTCCTGGCTACATGTAGGTGCAGACACCAGAACAAATACATGACCACACACTTTCCTGGCTGCATGTAGGTGTAGACACCAGAACAAATACATGACCACACACTTTCCTGGCTACATGTAGGTGCAGACACCAGAACAAATACATGACCACACACTTTCCTGGCTACATGTAGGTGTAAACACCAGAACAAATACATGACCACACACTTTCCTGGCTACATGCAGGTGCAGACACCAGAACAAATACATGACCACACACTTTCCTGGCTACATGTAGGTGTAAACACCAGAACAAATACATGACCACACACTTTCCTGGCTATATGTAGGTGCAGACACCACAACAAATACATGACCACACACTTTCCTGGCTACATGTAGGTGCAGACACCAGAACAAATACATGACCACACACTTTCCTGGCTACATGTAGGTGTAGACACCAGAACAAATACATGACCACACACTTTCCTGGCTACATGTAGGTGCAGACACCAGAACAAATACATGACCACACACTTTCCTGGCTACATGTAGGTGCAGACACCAGAACAAATACATGACCACACACTTTCCTGGCTACATGTAGGTGCAGACACCAGAACAAATACATGACCACACACTTTCCTGTCTACATATAGGTGTAGACACCAGAACAAATACATGACCACACACTTTCCTGGCTGCATGTAGGTGCAGACACCAGAACAAATACACGAATAACACTTTCCTGGCTACATGTAGGTGCAGACACCAGAACAAATACATGACCGCACTCTTTCCTGGCTGCATGTAGGTGCAGACACCAGAACAAATACACGAATAACACTTTCCTGGCTACATGTAGGTGCAGACATCAGAACAAATACATGACCACACACTTTCCTGGCTACATGTAGGTGCAGACACCAGAACAAATACATGACCACACACTTTCCTGGCTGCATGTAGGTGCAGACACCAGAACAAATACATGACCACACACTTTCCTGGCTACATGTAGGTGCAGACACCAGAACAAATACATGACCACACACTTTCCTGGCTACATGTAGGTGCAGAAACCAGAACAAATACACGAATAACACTTTCCTGGCTACATGTAGGTGTAGACACCAGAACAAATACATGACCACACACTTTCCTGGCTTTATGTAGGTGTAGACACCAGAACAAATACATGACCACACACTTTTCTGGCTACATGCAGGTGCAGACACCCGAATAAATACATGACCACACACTTTCCTGGCTGCATGTAGGTGCAGACACCAGAACAAATACATGACCACACACTTTCCTGGCTACATGTAGGTGCAGACACCAGAAAAAATACATGACCACACACTTTCCTGGCTACATGTAGGTGTAGACACCAGAACAAATACACGAATAACACTTTCCTGGCTACATGTAGGTGCAGATACCAGAACAAATACATGACCACACACTTTCCTGGCTGCATGTAGGTGCAGACACCAGAACAAATACATGACCACACACT
The DNA here is from genome assembly GCA_963383655.1 of Bathymodiolus septemdierum. NCBI lineage: Eukaryota > Metazoa > Mollusca > Bivalvia > Mytilida > Modiolidae > Bathymodiolus > Bathymodiolus septemdierum. The sequence continues at coordinate 61,628,592 of OY726530.1, forward strand.
TTCCTGGCTACATGTAGGTGCAGACACCAGAACAAATACATGACCACACACTTTCCTGGCTACATGTAGGTGTAGACACCAGAACAAATACACGAATAACACTTTCCTGGCTACATGTAGGTGCAGATACCAGAACAAATACATGACCACACACTTTCCTGGCTACATGTAGGTGCAGACAGCAGAAAAAATACATGACCACACAATTTCCTGACTGCATGTAGGTGTAGACACCAGAACAAATACATGACCACACACTTTCCTGGCTACATGTAGGTGTAGACACCAGAAGAAATACACGAATAACACTTTCCTGGCTACATGTAGGTGCAGACACCAGAACAAATACATGACCACACACTTTCCTGGCTACATGTAGGTGTAGACACCAGAACAAATACATGACCACACACTTTCCTGGCTACATGTAGGTGTAGACACCAGAACAAATACACGAATAACACTTTCCTGGCTACATGTAGGCGCAGACACCAGAACAAATACATGACCACACACTTTCCTGGTTACATGTAGGTGCAGACACCAGAACAAATACATGACCACACACTTTCCTGGCTACATGTAGATGTAGACACCAGAACAAATACATGACCACACACTTTCCTGGCTACATGTAGGTGTAGACACCAGAACAAATACATGACCACACACTTTCCTGGCTACATGTAGGTGCAGACACCAGAACAAATACATGACCACACACTTTCCTGGCTACATGTAGGTGCAGACACCAGAACAAATACATGACCACACACTTTCCTGGTTGCATATAGGTGTAGACACCAGAACAAATACATGACCACACACTTTCCTGGCTACATGTAGGTGCAGACACCAGAACAAATACATGACCACACACTTTCCTGGCTGCATGTAGGTGTAGACACCAGAACAAATACATGACCACACACTTTCCTGGCTACATGTAGGTGCAGACACCAGAACAAATACATGACCACACACTTTCCTGGCTACATGTAGGTGCAGACACCAGAACAAATACATGACCACACACTTTCCTGGCTACATGTAGGTGTAGACACCAGAACAAATACATGACCACACACTTTCCTGGCTACATGTAGGTGCAGACACCAGAACAAATACATGACCACACACTTTCCTGGCTACATGTAGGTGTAAACACCAGAACAAATACATGACCACACACTTTCCTGGCTACATGCAGGTGCAGACACCAGAACAAATACATGACCACACACTTTCCTGGCTACATGTAGGTGTAAACACCAGAACAAATACATGACCACACACTTTCCTGGCTATATGTAGGTGCAGACACCACAACAAATACATGACCACACACTTTCCTGGCTACATGTAGGTGCAGACACCAGAACAAATACATGACCACACACTTTCCTGGCTACATGTAGGTGTAGACACCAGAACAAATACATGACCACACACTTTCCTGGCTACATGTAGGTGCAGACACCAGAACAAATACATGACCACACACTTTCCTGGCTACATGTAGGTGCAGACACCAGAACAAATACATGACCACACACTTTCCTGGCTACATGTAGGTGCAGACACCAGAACAAATACATGACCACACACTTTCCTGTCTACATATAGGTGTAGACACCAGAACAAATACATGACCACACACTTTCCTGGCTGCATGTAGGTGCAGACACCAGAACAAATACACGAATAACACTTTCCTGGCTACATGTAGGTGCAGACACCAGAACAAATACATGACCGCACTCTTTCCTGGCTGCATGTAGGTGCAGACACCAGAACAAATACACGAATAACACTTTCCTGGCTACATGTAGGTGCAGACATCAGAACAAATACATGACCACACACTTTCCTGGCTACATGTAGGTGCAGACACCAGAACAAATACATGACCACACACTTTCCTGGCTGCATGTAGGTGCAGACACCAGAACAAATACATGACCACACACTTTCCTGGCTACATGTAGGTGCAGACACCAGAACAAATACATGACCACACACTTTCCTGGCTACATGTAGGTGCAGAAACCAGAACAAATACACGAATAACACTTTCCTGGCTACATGTAGGTGTAGACACCAGAACAAATACATGACCACACACTTTCCTGGCTTTATGTAGGTGTAGACACCAGAACAAATACATGACCACACACTTTTCTGGCTACATGCAGGTGCAGACACCCGAATAAATACATGACCACACACTTTCCTGGCTGCATGTAGGTGCAGACACCAGAACAAATACATGACCACACACTTTCCTGGCTACATGTAGGTGCAGACACCAGAAAAAATACATGACCACACACTTTCCTGGCTACATGTAGGTGTAGACACCAGAACAAATACACGAATAACACTTTCCTGGCTACATGTAGGTGCAGATACCAGAACAAATACATGACCACACACTTTCCTGGCTGCATGTAGGTGCAGACACCAGAACAAATACATGACCACACACTTTCCTGGCTACATGTAGGTGCAGACACCAGAACAAATACATGACCACACACTTTCCTGGCTACATGTAGGTGTAGACACCAGAACAAATACACGAATAACACTTTCCTGGCTACATGTAGGTGCAGATACCAGAACAAATACATGACCACACACTTTCCTGGCTACATGTAGGTGCAGACAGCAGAAAAAATACATGACCACACAATTTCCTGACTGCATGTAGGTGTAGACACCAGAACAAATACATGACCACACACTTTCCTGGCTACATGTAGGTGTAGACACCAGAAGAAATACACGAATAACACTTTCCTGGCTACATGTAGGTGCAGACACCAGAACAAATACATGACCACACACTTTCCTGGCTACATGTAGGTGTAGACACCAGAACAAATACATGACCACACACTTTCCTGGCTACATGTAGGTGTAGACACCAGAACAAATACACGAATAACACTTTCCTGGCTACATGTAGGCGCAGACACCAGAACAAATACATGACCACACACTTTCCTGGTTACATGTAGGTGCAGACACCAGAACAAATACATGACCACACACTTTCCTGGCTACATGTAGATGTAGACACCAGAACAAATACATGACCACACACTTTCCTGGCTACATGTAGGTGTAGACACCAGAACAAATACATGACCACACACTTTCCTGGCTACATGTAGGTGCAGACACCAGAACAAATACATGACCACACACTTTCCTGGCTACATGTAGGTGCAGACACCAGAACAAATACATGACCACACACTTTCCTGGTTGCATATAGGTGTAGACACCAGAACAAATACATGACCACACACTTTCCTGGCTACATGTAGGTGCAGACACCAGAACAAATACATGACCACACACTTTCCTGGCTGCATGTAGGTGTAGACACCAGAACAAATACATGACCACACACTTTCCTGGCTACATGTAGGTGCAGACACCAGAACAAATACATGACCACACACTTTCCTGGCTACATGTAGGTGCAGACACCAGAACAAATACATGACCACACACTTTCCTGGCTACATGTAGGTGTAGACACCATAACAAATACATGACCACACACTTTCCTGGCTACATGTAGGTGCAGACACCAGAACAAATACATGACCACACACTTTCCTGGCTACATGTAGGTGCAGACACCAGAACAAATACATGACCACACACTTTCCTGGCTGCATGTAGGTGCAGACACCAGAACAAATACACGAATAACACTTTCCTGGCTACATGTAGGTGCAGACACCACAACAAATACATGACCACACACTTTCCTGGCTACGTGTAGGTGCAGACACCAGAACAAATACACGAATAACACTTTCCTGGCTACATGTAGGTGCAGACACCAGAACAAATACATGACCACACTCTTTCCTGGCTGCATGTAGGTGCAGACACCAGAACAAATACATGACCACACACTTTCCTGGCTGCATGTAGGTGCAGACACCAGAACAAATACATGACCACACACTTTCCTGGCTACATGTAGGTGTAGACACCAGAACAAATACACGAATAACACTTTCCTGGCTACATGTAGGTGCAGACACCAGAACAAATACATGACCACACACTTTCCTGGTTACATGTAGGTGCAGACACCAGAACAAATACATGACCACACACTTTCCTGGCTACATGTAGATGTAGACACCAGAACAAATACATGACCACACACTTTCCTGGCTACATGTAGGTGTAGACACCAGAACAAATACATGACCACACACTTTCCTGGTTGCATATAGGTGTAGACACCAGAACAAATACATGACCACACACTTTCCTGGCTACATGTAGGTGCAGACACCAGAACAAATACATGACCACACACTTTCCTGGCTGCATGTAGGTGTAGACACCAGAACAAATACATGACCACACACTTTCCTGGCTACATGTAGGTGTAGACACCAGAACAAATACATGACCACACACTTTCCTGGCTACATGTAGGTGCAGACACCAGAACAAATACATGACCACACACTTTCCTGGCTACATGTAGGTGTAGACACCATAACAAATACATGACCACACACTTTCCTGGCTACATGTAGGTGCAGACACCAGAACAAATACATGACCACACACTTTCCTGGCTACATGTAGGTGCAGACACCAGAACAAATACATGACCACACACTTTCCTGGCTGCATGTAGGTGCAGACACCAGAACAAATACACGAATAACACTTTCCTGGCTACATGTAGGTGCAGACACCACAACAAATACATGACCACACACTTTCCTGGCTACATGTAGGTGCAGACACCAGAACAAATACACGAATAACACTTTCCTGGCTACATGTAGGTGCAGACACCAGAACAAATACATGACCACACTCTTTCCTGGCTGCATGTAGGTGCAGACACCAGAACAAATACACGAATAACACTTTCCTGGCTACATGTAGGTGCAGACACCAGAACAAATACATGACCACACACTTTCCTGGCTACATGTAGGTGCAGACACCAGAACAAATACATGACCACACACTTTCCTGGCTGCATGTAGGTGCAGACACCAGAACAAATACATGACCACACACTTTCCTGGCTACATGTAGGTGTAGACACCAGAACAAATACACGAATAACACTTTCCTGGCTACATGTAGGTGCAGACACCAGAACAAATACATGACCACACACTTTCCTGGTTACATGTAGGTGCAGACACCAGAACAAATACATGACCACACACTTTCCTGGCTACATGTAGATGTAGACACCAGAACAAATACATGACCACACACTTTCCTGGCTACATGTAGGTGTAGACACCAGAACAAATACATGACCACACACTTTCCTGGCTACATGTAGGTGCAGACACCAGAACAAATACATGACCACACACTTTCCTGGCTACATGTAGGTGCAGACACCAGAACAAATACATGACCACACACTTTCCTGGCTGCATATAGGTGTAGACACCAGAACAAATACATGACCACACACTTTCCTGGCTACATGTAGGTGCAGACACCAGAACAAATACATGACCACACACTTTCCTGGCTGCATGTAGGTGTAGACACCAGAACAAATACATGACCACACACTTTCCTGGCTACATGTAGGTGCAGACACCAGAACAAATACATGACCACACACTTTCCTGGCTACATGTAGGTGCAGACACCAGAACAAATACATGACCACACACTTTCCTGGCTACATGTAGGTGTAGACACCATAACAAATACATGACAACACACTTTCCTGGCTACATGTAGGTGCAGACACCAGAACAAATACATGACCACACACTTTCCTGGCTACATGTAGGTGCAGACACCAGAACAAATACATGACCACACACTTTCCTGGCTACATGTAGGTGCAGACACCAGAACAAATACATGACCACACACTTTCCTGGCTGCAAGTAGGTGCAGACACCAGAACAAATACACGAATAACATTTTCCTGGCTACATGTAGGTGCAGACACCACAACAAATACATGACCACACACTTTCCTGGCTGCATGTAGGTGCAGACACCAGAACAAATACACGAATAACATTTTCCTGGCTACATGTAGGTGCAGACACCACAACAAATACATGACCACACACTTTCCTGGCTACATGTAGGTGCAGACACCAGAACAAATACACGAATAACACTTTCCTGGCTACATGTAGGTGCAGACACCAGAACAAATACATGACCACACTCTTTCCTGGCTGCATGTAGGTGCAGACACCAGAACAAATACACGAATAACACTTTCCTGGCTGCATGTAGGTGCAGACACCGGAACAAATACACGAATAACACTTTCCTGGCTACATGTAGGTGCAGACACCAGAACAAATACATGACCACACACTTTCCTGGCTGCATGTAGGTGTAGACACCAGAATAAATACATGACCACACACTTTCCTGGCTGCATGTAGGTGCAGACACCAGAACAAATACATGACCACACACTTTCCTGGCTACATGTAGGTGCAGACACCAGAACAAATACATGACCACACACATTCCTGGCTACATGTAGGTGCAGACACCAGAACAAATACACGAATAACACTTTCCTGGCTACATGTAGGTGCAGACACCAGAACAAATACATGACCACACACTTTCCTGGCTACATGTAGGTGTAGACACCAGAACAAATACATGATCACACACTTTCCTGGCTACATGTAGGTGCAGACACCAGAACAAATACACGAATAACACTTTCCTGGCTACATGTAGGTGCAGACACCAGAACAAATACATGAACACACACTTTCCTGGCTACATGTAGGCGCAGACACCAGAACAAATACATGACCACACACTTTCCTGGCTACATGTAGGTGCAGACACCAGAACAAATACACGAATAACACTTTCCTGGCTACATGTAGGTGCAGACACCAGAACAAATACATGACCACACACTTTCCTGGCTGCATGTAGGTGCAGACACCAGAACAAATACACGAATAACACTTTCCTGGCTACATGTAGGTGCAGACACCAGAACAAATACATGACCACACACTTTTCTGGCTACATGTAGGTGTAGACACCAGAACAAATACATGACCACACACTTTCCTGGCTACATGTAGGTGCAGACACCAGAACAAATACATGACCACACACTTTCCTGGCTGCATGTAGGTGTAGACACCAGAACAAATACATGACCACCCACTTTCCTGGCTACATGTAGGTGTAGACACCAGAACAAATACATGACCACACACTTTCCTGGCTACATGTAGGTGTAGATACCAGAACAAATACATGACCACACACTTTCCTGGCTACATGTAGGTGTAGACACCAGAACAAATACATGACCACACACTTTCCTGGCTACATGTAGGTGCAGACACCAGAACAAATACATGACCACACACTTTCCTGGCTACATGTAGGTGTAGACACCAGAACAAATACATGACCACACATTTTTCTGGCTACATGCAGGTGCAGACACCCGAATAAATACATGACCACACACTTTCCTGGCTACATGTAGGTGCAGACACCAGAACAAATACATGACCACACACTTTCCTGGCTGCATGTAGGTGCAGACACCAGAACAAATACATGACCACACACTTTCCTGGCTACATGTAGGTGCAGACACCAGAACAAATACATGACCACACACTTTCCTGGCTACATGTAGGTGCAGAAACCAGAACAAATACACGAATAACACTTTCCTGGCTACATGTAGGTGTAGACACCAGAACAAATACATGACCACACACTTTCCTGGCTATATGTAGGTGGAGACACCAGAACAAATACATGACCACACACTTTTCTGGCTACATGCAGGTGCAGACACCCGAATAAATACATGACCACACACTTTCCTGGCTGCATGTAGGTGCAGACACCAGAACAAATACATGACCACACACTTTCCTGGCTACATGTAGGTGCAGACACCAGAACAAATACATGACCACACACTTTCCTGGCTACATGTAGGTGTAGACACCAGAACAAATACACGAATAACACTTTCCTGGCTACATGTAGGTGCAGATACCAGAACAAATACATGACCACACACTTTCCTGGCTACATGTAGGTGCAGACAGCAGAAAAAATACATGACCACACAATTTCCTGACTGCATGTAGGTGTAGACACCAGAACAAATACATGACCACACACTTTCCTGGCTACATGTAGGTGTAGACACCAGAAGAAATACACGAATAACACTTTCCTGGCTACATGTAGGTGCAGACACCAGAACAAATACATGACCACACACTTTCCTGGCTACATGTAGGTGTAGACACCAGAACAAATACATGACCACACACTTTCCTGGCTACATGTAGGTGTAGACACCAGAACAAATACACGAATAACACTTTCCTGGCTACATGTAGGTGCAGACACCAGAACAAATACATGACCACACACTTTCCTGGTTACATGTAGGTGCAGACACCAGAACAAATACATGACCACACACTTTCCTGGCTACATGTAGATGTAGACACCAGAACAAATACATGACCACACACTTTCCTGGCTACATGTAGGTGTAGACACCAGAACAAATACATGACCACACACTTTCCTGGCTACATGTAGGTGCAGACACCAGAACAAATACATGACCACACACTTTCCTGGCTACATGTAGGTGCAGACACCAGAACAAATACATGACCACACACTTTCCTGGTTGCATATAGGTGTAGACACCAGAACAAATACATGACCACACACTTTCCTGGCTACATGTAGGTGCAGACACCAGAACAAATACATGACCACACACTTTCCTGGCTGCATGTAGGTGTAGACACCAGAACAAATACATGACCTCACACTTTCCTGGCTACATGTAGGTGCAGACACCAGAACAAATACATGACCACACACTTTCCTGGCTACATGTAGGTGCAGACACCAGAACAAATACATGACCACACACTTTCCTGGCTACATGTAGGTGTAGACACCATAACAAATACATGACCACACACTTTCCTGGCTACATGTAGGTGCAGACACCAGAACAAATACATGACCACACACTTTCCTGGCTACATGTAGGTGCAGACACCAGAACAAATACATGACCACACACTTTCCTGGCTGCATGTAGGTGCAGACACCAGAACAAATACACGAATAACACTTTCCTGGCTACATGTAGGTGCAGACACCACAACAAATACATGACCACACACTTTCCTGGCTACGTGTAGGTGCAGACACCAGAACAAATACACGAATAACACTTTCCTGGCTACATGTAGGTGCAGACACCAGAACAAATACATGACCACACTCTTTCCTGGCTGCATGTAGGTGCAGACACCAGAACAAATACACGAATAACACTTTCCTGGCTACATGTAGGTGCAGACACCAGAACAAATACATGACCACACACTTTCCTGGTTACATGTAGGTGCAGACACCAGAACAAATACATGACCACACACTTTCCTGGCTACATGTAGATGTAGACACCAGAACAAATACATGACCACACACTTTCCTGGCTACATGTAGGTGTAGACACCAGAACAAATACATGACCACACACTTTCCTGGCTACATGTAGGTGCAGACACCAGAACAAATACATGACCACACACTTTCCTGGCTACATGTAGGTGCAGACACCAGAACAAATACATGACCACACACTTTCCTGGCTGCATATAGGTGTAGACACCAGAACAAATACATGACCACACACTTTCCTGGCTACATGTAGGTGCAGACACCAGAACAAATACATGACCACACACTTTCCTGGCTGCATGTAGGTGTAGACACCAGAACAAATACATGACCACACACTTTCCTGGCTACATGTAGGTGCAGACACCAGAACAAATACATGACCACACACTTTCCTGGCTACATGTAGGTGCAGACACCAGAACAAATACATGACCACACACTTTCCTGGCTACATGTAGGTGTAGACACCATAACAAATACATGACAACACACTTTCCTGGCTACATGTAGGTGCAGACACCAGAACAAATACATGACCACACACTTTCCTGGCTACATGTAGGTGCAGACACCAGAACAAATACATGACCACACACTTTCCTGGCTACATGTAGGTGCAGACACCAGAACAAATACATGACCACACACTTTCCTGGCTGCAAGTAGGTGCAGACACCAGAACAAATACACGAATAACATTTTCCTGGCTACATGTAGGTGCAGACACCAGAACAAATACATGACCACACACTTTCCTGGCTGCATGTAGGTGCAGACACCAGAACAAATACACGAATAACATTTTCCTGGCTACATGTAGGTGCAGACACCACAACAAATACATGACCACACACTTTCCTGGCTACATGTAGGTGCAGACACCAGAACAAATACACGAATAACACTTTCCTGGCTACATGTAGGTGCAGACACCAGAACAAATACATGACCACACACTTTCCTGGTTACATGTAGGTGCAGACACCAGAACAAATACATGACCACACACTTTCCTGGCTACATGTAGATGTAGACACCAGAACAAATACATGACCACACACTTTCCTGGCTACATGTAGGTGTAGACACCAGAACAAATACATGACCACACACTTTCCTGGCTACATGTAGGTGCAGACACCAGAACAAATACATGACCACACACTTTCCTGGCTACATGTAGGTGCAGACACCAGAACAAATACATGACCACACACTTTCCTGTCTATATATAGGTGTAGACACCAGAACAAATACATGACCACACACTTTCCTGGTTGCATGTAGGTGCAGACACCAGAACAAATACACGAATAACACTTGCCTGGCTACATGTAGGTGCAGACACCAGAACAAATACATGACCACACACTTTCCTGGTTACATGTAGGTGCAGACACCAGAACAAATACATGACCACACACTTTCCTGGCTACATGTAGATGTAGACACCAGAAAAAATACATGACCACACACATTCCTGGCTACATGTAGGTGTAGACACCAGAACAAATACATGACCACACACTTTCCTGGCTACATGTAGGTGCAGACACCAGAACAAATACATGACCACACACTTTCCTGGCTACATGTAGGTGCAGACACCAGAACAAATACATGACCACACACTTTCCTGGCTGCATATAGGTGTAGACACCAGAACAAATACATGACCACACACTTTCCTGGCTACATGTAGGTGCAGACACCAGAACAAATACATGACCACACACTTTCCTGGCTGCATGTAGGTGTAGACACCAGAACAAATACATGACCACACACTTTCCTGGCTACATGTAGGTGCAGACACCAGAACAAATACATGACCACACACTTTCCTGGCTACATGTAGGTGTAAACACCAGAACAAATACATGACCACACACTTTCCTGGCTACATGTAGGTGCAGACACCAGAACAAATACATGACCACACACTTTCCTGGCTATATGTAGGTGTAAACACCAGAACAAATACATGACCACACACTTTCCTGGCTATATGTAGGTGCAGACACCACAACAAATACATGACCACACACTTTCCTGGCTACATGTAGGTGCAGACACCAGAACAAATACATGACCACACACTTTCCTGGCTACATGTAGGTGTAGACACCAGAACAAATACATGACCACACACTTTCCTGGCTACATGTAGGTGCAGACACCAGAACAAATACATGACCACACACTTTCCTGGCTACATGTAGGTGCAGACACCAGAACAAATACATGACCACACACTTTCCTGTCTACATATAGGTGTAGACACCAGAACAAATACATGACCACACACTTTCCTGGCTGCATGTAGGTGCAGACACCAGAACAAATACACGAATAACACTTTCCTGGCTACATGTAGGTGCAGACACCAGAACAAATACATGACCGCACTCTTTCCTGGCTGCATGTAGGTGCAGACACCAGAACAAATACACGAATAATACTTTCCTGGCTACATGTAGGTGCAGACATCAGAACAAATACATGACCACACACTTTCCTGGCTACATGTAGGTGCAGACACCAGAACAAATACATGACCACACACTTTCCTGGCTGCATGTAGGTGCAGACACCAGAACAAATACATGACCACACACTTTCCTGGCTACATGTAGGTGCAGACACCAGAACAAATACATGACCACACACTTTCCTGGCTACATGTAGGTGCAGAAACCAGAACAAATACACGAATAACACTTTCCTGGCTACATGTAGGTGTAGACACCAGAACAAATACATGACCACACACTTTCCTGGCTATATGTAGGTGTAGACACCAGAACAAATACATGACCACACACTTTTCTGGCTACATGCAGGTGCAGACACCCGAATAAATACATGACCACACACTTTCCTGGCTGCATGTAGGTGCAGACACCAGAACAAATACATGACCACACACTTTCCTGGCTACATGTAGGTGCAGACACCAGAACAAATACATGACCACACACTTTCCTGGCTACATGTAGGTGTAGACACCAGAACAAATACACGAATAACACTTTCCTGGCTACATGTAGGTGCAGATACCAGAACAAATACATGACCACACACTTTCCTGGCTACATGTAGGTGCAGACACCAGAAAAAATACATGACCACACAATTTCCTGACTGCATGTAGGTGTAGACACCAGAACAAATACATGACCACACACTTTCCTGGCTACATGTAGGTGTAGACACCAGAAGAAATACACGAATAACACTTTCCTGGCTACATGTAGGTGCAGACACCAGAACAAATACATGACCACACACTTTCCTGGCTACATGTAGGTGTAGACACCAGAACAAATACATGACCACACACTTTCCTGGCTACATGTAGGTGTAGACACCAGAACAAATACACGAATAACACTTTCCTGGCTACATGTAGGTGCAGACACCAGAACAAATACATGACCACACACTTTCCTGGTTACATGTAGGTGCAGACACCAGAACAAATACATGACCACACACTTTCCTGGCTACATGTAGATGTAGACACCAGAACAAATACATGACCACACACTTTCCTGGCTACATGTAGGTGTAGACACCAGAACAAATACATGACCACACACTTTCCTGGCTACATGTAGGTGCAGACACCAGAACAAATACATGACCACACACTTTCCTGGCTACATGTAGGTGCAGACACCAGAACAAATACATGACCACACACTTTCCTGGTTGCATATAGGTGTAGACACCAGAACAAATACATGACCACACACTTTCCTGGCTACATGTAGGTGCAGACACCAGAACAAATACATGACCACACACTTTCCTGGCTGCATGTAGGTGTAGACACCAGAACAAATACATGACCACACACTTTCCTGGCTACATGTAGGTGCAGACACCAGAACAAATACATGACCACACACTTTCCTGGCTACATGTAGGTGCAGACACCAGAACAAATACATGACCACACACTTTCCTGGCTACATGTAGGTGTAGACACCATAACAAATACATGACCACACACTTTCCTGGCTACATGTAGGTGCAGACACCAGAACAAATACATGACCACACACTTTCCTGGCTACATGTAGGTGCAGACACCAGAACAAATACATGACCACACACTTTCCTGGCTGCATGTAGGTGCAGACACCAGAACAAATACACGAATAACACTTTCCTGGCTACATGTAGGTGCAGACACCACAATAAATACATGACCACACACTTTCCTGGCTACGTGTAGGTGCAGACACCAGAACAAATACACGAATAACACTTTCCTGGCTACATGTAGGTGCAGACACCAGAACAAATACATGACCACACTCTTTCCTGGCTGCATGTAGGTGCAGACACCAGAACAAATACACGAATAACACTTTCCTGGCTACATGTAGGTGCAGACACCAGAACAAATACATGACCACACACTTTCCTGGCTACATGTAGGTGCAGACACCAGAACAAATACATGACCACACACTTTCCTGGCTGCATGTAGGTGCAGACACCAGAACAAATACATGACCACACACTTTCCTGGCTACATGTAGGTGTAGACACCAGAACAAATACACGAATAACACTTTCCTGGCTACATGTAGGTGCAGACACCAGAACAAATACATGACCACACACTTTCCTGGTTACATGTAGGTGCAGACACCAGAACAAATACATGACCACACACTTTCCTGGCTACATGTAGATGTAGACACCAGAACAAATACATGACCACACACTTTCCTGGCTACATGTAGGTGTAGACACCAGAACAAATACATGACCACACACTTTCCTGGCTACATGTAGGTGCAGACACCAGAACAAATACATGACCACACACTTTCCTGGCTACATGTAGGTGCAGACACCAGAACAAATACATGACCACACACTTTCCTGGCTGCATATAGGTGTAGACACCAGAAGAAATACATGACCACACACTTTCCTGGCTACATGTAGGTGCAGACACCAGAACAAATACATGACCACACACTTTCCTGGCTGCATGTAGGTGTAGACACCAGAACAAATACATGACCACACACTTTCCTGGCTACATGTAGGTGCAGACACCAGAACAAATACATGACCACACACTTTCCTGGCTACATGTAGGTGCAGACACCAGAACAAATACATGACCACACACTTTCCTGGCTACATGTAGGTGTAGACACCATAACAAATACATGACAACACACTTTCCTGGCTACATGTAGGTGCAGACACCAGAACAAATACATGACCACACACTTTCCTGGCTACATGTAGGTGCAGACACCAGAAAAAATACATGACCACACACTTTCCTGGCTACATGTAGGTGCAGACACCAGAACAAATACATGACCACACACTTTCCTGGCTGCAAGTAGGTGCAGACACCAGAACAAATACACGAATAACATTTTCCTGGCTACATGTAGGTGCAGACACCACAACAAATACATGACCACACACTTTCCTGGCTGCATGTAGGTGCAGACACCAGAACAAATACACGAATAACATTTTCCTGGCTACATGTAGGTGCAGACACCACAACAAATACATGACCACACACTTTCCTGGCTACATGTAGGTGCAGACACCAGAACAAATACACGAATAACACTTTCCTGGCTACATGTAGGTGCAGACACCAGAACAAATACATGACCACACTCTTTCCTGGCTGCATGTAGGTGCAGACACCAGAACAAATACACGAATAACACTTTCCTGGCTGCATGTAGGTGCAGACACCGGAACAAATACACGAATAACACTTTCCTGGCTACATGTAGGTGCAGACACCAGAACAAATACATGACCACACACTTTCCTGGCTGCATGTAGGTGTAGACACCAGAATAAATACATGACCACACACTTTCCTGGCTGCATGTAGGTGCAGACACCAGAACAAATACATGACCACACACTTTCCTGGCTACATGTAGGTGCAGACACCAGAACAAATACATGACCACACACTTTCCTGGCTACATGTAGGTGCAGACACCAGAACAAATACACGAATAACACTTTCCTGGCTACATGTAGGTGCAGACACCAGAACAAATACATGACCACACACTTTCCTGGCTACATGTAGGTGTAGACACCAGAACAAATACATGATCACACACTTTCCTGGCTACATGTAGGTGCAGACACCAGAACAAATACACGAATAACACTTTCCTGGCTACATGTAGGTGCAGACACCAGAACAAATACATGACCACACACTTTTCTGGCTACATGTAGGTGTAGACACCAGAACAAATACATGACCACACACTTTCCTGGCTACATGTAGGTGCAGACACCAGAACAAATACATGACCACACACTTTCCTGGCTACATGTAGGTGCAGACACCAGAACAAATACACGAATAAAACTTTCCTGGCTACATGTAGGTGCAGACACCAGAACAAATACATGACCACACACTTTCCTGGCTGCATGTAGGTGCAGACACCAGAACAAATACACGAATAACACTTTCCTGGCTACATGTAGGTGCAGACACCAGAACAAATACATGACCACACACTTTTCTGGCTACATGTAGGTGTAGACACCAGAACAAATACATGACCACACACTTTCCTGGCTACATGTAGGTGCAGACACCAGAACAAATACATGACCACACACTTTCCTGGCTGCATGTAGGTGTAGACACCAGAACAAATACATGACCACCCACTTTCCTGGCTACATGTAGGTGTAGACACCAGAACAAATACATGACCACACACTTTCCTGGCTACATGTAGGTGTAGATACCAGAACAAATACATGACCACACACTTTCCTGGCTACATGTAGGTGTAGACACCAGAACAAATACATGACCACACACTTTCCTGGCTACATGTAGGTGCAGACACCAGAACAAATACATGACCACACACTTTCCTGGCTACATGTAGGTGTAGACACCAGAACAAATACATGACCACACATTTTTCTGGCTACATGCAGGTGCAGACACCCGAATAAATACATGACCACACACTTTCCTGGCTGCATGTAGGTGCAGACACCAGAACAAATACATGAATAACACTTTCATGGCTACATGTAGGTGCAGACACCAGAACAAATACATGACAACACACTTTCCTGGCTACATGTAGGTGTAGACACCAGAACAAATACATGACCACACACTTTCCTGGCTACATGTAGGTGCAGACACCAGAACAAATACATGACCACACACTTTCCTGGCTACATGTAGATGCAGACACCAGAAGAAATACATGACCAAACACTTTCCTGGCTACATGTAGGTGTAGACACCAGAACAAATACATGACCACACACTTTCCTGGCTACATGTAGGTGCAGACACCAAAACAAATATATGACCACCTACTTTCTTGGCTGCATGTAGGTGTAGATACCAGAGCAAATACATGACCACACACTTTCCTGGCTACATGTAGGTGCAGACACCAGAACAAATACACGAATAACACTTTCCTGGCTACATGTAGGTGCAGACACCAGAACAAATACATGACCACACACTTTCCTGGCTACATGTAGGTGCAGACGCCAGAACAAATACATGACCACACACTTTCCTGGCTACATGTAGGTGTAGATACCAGAACAACTACATGACCACACACTTTCCTGGCTGCATGTAGGTGCAGACACCAGAACAAATACATGACCACCTACTTTCTTGGCTGCATGTAGGTGTAGACACCAGAAGAAATACATGACCACACACTTTCCTGGCTACATGTAGGTGCAGACACCAGAACAAATACACGAATAACACTTTCCTGGCTACATGTAGGTGCAGACACCAGAACAAATATATGACCACACACTTTCCTGGCTACATGTAGGTGCAGACACCAGAACAAATACATGACCACACACTTTCCTGGCTACATGTAGGTGTAGACACCAGAACAAATACATGACCACACACTTTCCTGGCTGCATGTAGGTGTAGACACCAGAATAAATACATGACCACACACTTTCCTGGCTGCATGTAGGTGCAGACACCAGAACAAATACATGACCACACACTTTCCTGGCTACATGTAGGTGCAGACACCAGAACAAATACATGACCACACACTTTCCTGGCTACATGTAGGTGCAGACACCAGAACAAATACACGAATAACACTTTCCTGGCTACATGTAGGTGCAGACACCAGAACAAATACATGACCACACACTTTCCTGGCTACATGTAGGTGTAGACACCAGAACAAATACATGATCACACACTTTCCTGGCTACATGTAGGTGCAGACACCAGAACAAATACACGAATAACACTTTCCTGGCTACATGTAGGTGCAGACACCAGAACAAATACATGACCACACACTTTCCTGGCTACATGTAGGCGCAGACACCAGAACAAATACATGACCACACACTTTCCTGGCTACATGTAGGTGCAGACACCAGAACAAATACACGAATAACACTTTCCTGGCTACATGTAGGTGCAGACACCAGAACAAATACATGACCACACACTTTCCTGGCTGCATGTAGGTGCAGACACCAGAACAAATACACGAATAACACTTTCCTGGCTACATGTAGGTGCAGACACCAGAACAAATACATGACCACACACTTTTCTGGCTACATGTAGGTGTAGACACCAGAACAAATACATGACCACACACTTTCCTGGCTACATGTAGGTGCAGACACCAGAACAAATACATGACCACACACTTTCCTGGCTGCATGTAGGTGTAGACACCAGAACAAATACATGACCACCCACTTTCCTGGCTACATGTAGGTGTAGACACCAGAACAAATACATGACCACACACTTTCCTGGCTACATGTAGGTGTAGATACCAGAACAAATACATGACCACACACTTTCCTGGCTACATGTAGGTGTAGACACCAGAACAAATACATGACCACACACTTTCCTGGCTACATGTAGGTGCAGACACCAGAACAAATACATGACCACACACTTTCCTGGCTGCAAGTAGGTGCAGACACCAGAACAAATACACGAATAACATTTTCCTGGCTACATGTAGGTGCAGACACCACAACAAATACATGACCACACACTTTCCTGGCTGCATGTAGGTGCAGACACCAGAACAAATACACGAATAACATTTTCCTGGCTACATGTAGGTGCAGACACCACAACAAATACATGACCACACACTTTCCTGGCTACATGTAGGTGCAGACACCAGAACAAATACACGAATAACACTTTCCTGGCTACATGTAGGTGCAGACACCAGAACAAATACATGACCACACTCTTTCCTGGCTGCATGTAGGTGCAGACACCAGAACAAATACACGAATAACACTTTCCTGGCTGCATGTAGGTGCAGACACCGGAACAAATACACGAATAACACTTTCCTGGCTACATGTAGGTGCAGACACCAGAACAAATACATGACCACACACTTTCCTGGCTGCATGTAGGTGTAGACACCAGAATAAATACATGACCACACACTTTCCTGGCTGCATGTAGGTGCAGACACCAGAACAAATACATGACCACACACTTTCCTGGCTACATGTAGGTGCAGACACCAGAACAAATACATGACCACACACTTTCCTGGCTACATGTAGGTGCAGACACCAGAACAAATACACGAATAACACTTTCCTGGCTACATGTAGGTGCAGACACCAGAACAAATACATGACCACACACTTTCCTGGCTACATGTAGGTGTAGACACCAGAATAAATACATGATCACACACTTTCCTGGCTACATGTAGGTGCAGACACCAGAACAAATACACGAATAACACTTTCCTGGCTACATGTAGGTGCAGACACCAGAACAAATACATGACCACACACTTTTCTGGCTACATGTAGGTGTAGACACCAGAACAAATACATGACCACACACTTTCCTGGCTACATGTAGGTGCAGACACCAGAACAAATACATGACCACACACTTTCCTGGCTACATGTAGGTGCAGACACCAGAACAAATACACGAATAACACTTTCCTGGCTACATGTAGGTGCAGACACCAGAACAAATACATGACCACACACTTTCCTGGCTGCATGTAGGTGCAGACACCAGAACAAATACACGAATAACACTTTCCTGGCTACATGTAGGTGCAGACACCAGAACAAATACATGACCACACACTTTTCTGGCTACATGTAGGTGTAGACACCAGAACAAATACATGACCACACACTTTCCTGGCTACATGTAGGTGCAGACACCAGAACAAATACATGACCACACACTTTCCTGGCTGCATGTAGGTGTAGACACCAGAACAAATACATGACCACCCACTTTCCTGGCTACATGTAGGTGTAGACACCAGAACAAATACATGACCACACACTTTCCTGGCTACATGTAGGTGTAGATACCAGAACAAATACATGACCACACACTTTCCTGGCTACATGTAGGTGTAGACACCAGAACAAATACATGACCACACACTTTCCTGGCTACATGTAGGTGCAGCCACCAGAACAAATACATGACCACACACTTTCCTGGCTACATGTAGGTGTAGACACCAGAACAAATACATGACCACACATTTTTCTGGCTACATGCAGGTGCAGACACCCGAATAAATACATGACCACACACTTTCCTGGCTGCATGTAGGTGCAGACACCAGAACAAATACATGAATAACACTTTCATGGCTACATGTAGGTGCAGACACCAGAACAAATACATGACAACACACTTTCCTGGCTACATGTAGGTGTAGACACCAGAACAAATACATGACCACACACTTTCCTGGCTACATGTAGGTGCAGACACCAGAACAAATACATGACCACACACTTTCCTGGCTACATGTAGATGCAGACACCAGAAGAAATACATGACCAAACACTTTCCTGGCTACATGTAGGTGTAGACACCAGAACAAATACATGACCACACACTTTCCTGGCTACATGTAGGTGCAGACACCAAAACAAATATATGACCACCTACTTTCTTGGCTGCATGTAGGTGTAGATACCAGAGCAAATACATGACCACACACTTTCCTGGCTGCATGTAGGTGCAGACACCAGAACAAATACACGAATAACACTTTCCTGGCTACATGTAGGTGCAGACACCAGAACAAATACATGACCACACACTTTCCTGGCTACATGTAGGTGCAGACGCCAGAACAAATACATGACCACACACTTTCCTGGCTACATGTAGGTGTAGATACCAGAACAACTACATGACCACACACTTTCCTGGCTGCATGTAGGTGCAGACACCAGAACAAATACATGACCACCTACTTTCTTGGCTGCATGTAGGTGTAGACACCAGAAGAAATACATGACCACACACTTTCCTGGCTACATGTAGGTGCAGACACCAGAACAAATACACGAATAACACTTTCCTGGCTACATGTAGGTGCAGACACCAGAACAAATATATGACCACACACTTTCCTGGCTACATGTAGGTGCAGACACCAGAACAAATACATGACCACACACTTTCCTGGCTACATGTAGGTGTAGACACCAGAACAAATACATGACCACACACTTTCCTGGCTGCATGTAGGTGTAGACACCAGAATAAATACATGACCACACACTTTCCTGGCTGCATGTAGGTGCAGACACCAGAACAAATACATGACCACACACTTTCCTGGCTACATGTAGGTGCAGACACCAGAACAAATACATGACCACACACTTTCCTGGCTACATGTAGGTGCAGACACCAGAACAAATACACGAATAACACTTTCCTGGCTACATGTAGGTGCAGACACCAGAACAAATACATGACCACACACTTTCCTGGCTACATGTAGGTGTAGACACCAGAACAAATACATGATCACACACTTTCCTGGCTACATGTAGGTGCAGACACCAGAACAAATACACGAATAACACTTTCCTGGCTACATGTAGGTGCAGACACCAGAACAAATACATGACCACACACTTTCCTGGCTACATGTAGGCGCAGACACCAGAACAAATACATGACCACACACTTTCCTGGCTACATGTAGGTGCAGACACCAGAACAAATACACGAATAACACTTTCCTGGCTACATGTAGGTGCAGACACCAGAACAAATACATGACCACACACTTTCCTGGCTGCATGTAGGTGCAGACACCAGAACAAATACACGAATAACACTTTCCTGGCTACATGTAGGTGCAGACACCAGAACAAATACATGACCACACACTTTTCTGGCTACATGTAGGTGTAGACACCAGAACAAATACATGACCACACACTTTCCTGGCTACATGTAGGTGCAGACACCAGAACAAATACATGACCACACACTTTCCTGGCTGCATGTAGGTGTAGACACCAGAACAAATACATGACCACCCACTTTCCTGGCTACATGTAGGTGTAGACACCAGAACAAATACATGACCACACACTTTCCTGGCTACATGTAGGTGTAGATACCAGAACAAATACATGACCACACACTTTCCTGGCTACATGTAGGTGTAGACACCAGAACAAATACATGACCACACACTTTCCTGGCTACATGTAGGTGCAGACACCAGAACAAATACATGACCACACACTTTCCTGGCTACATGTAGTTGTAGACACCAGAACAAATACATGACCACACATTTTTCTGGCTACATGCAGGTGCAGACACCCGAATAAATACATGACCACACACTTTCCTGGCTGCATGTAGGTGCAGACACCAGAACAAATGCATGAATAACACTTTCATGGCTACATGTAGGTGCAGACACCAGAACAAATACATGACCACACACTTTCCTGGCTACATGTAGGTGTAGACACCAGAACAAATACATGACCACACACTTTCCTGGCTACATGTAGGTGCAGACACCAGAACAAATACATGACCACACACTTTCCTGGCTACATGTAGGTGTAGACACCAGAACAAATACATGACCACACACTTTTCTGGCTACATGCAGGTGCAGACACCCGAATAAATACATGACCACACACTTTCCTGGCTGCATGTAGGTGCAGACACCAGAACAAATACATGACCACACACTTTCCTGGCTACATGTAGATGCAGACACCAGAAGAAATACATGACCAAACACTTTCCTGGCTACATGTAGGTGTAGACACCAGAACAAATACATGACCACACACTTTCCTGGCTACATGTAGGTGCAGACACCAGAACAAATACACGAATAACACTTTCCTGGCTACATGTAGGTGCAGACACCAGAACAAATACATGACCACACACTTTCCTGGCTACATGTAGGTGCAGACACCAGAACAAATACATGACCACACACTTTCCTGGCTACATGTAGGTGTAGATACCAGAACAACTACATGACCACACACTTTCCTGGCTACATGTAGGTGCAGACACCAGAACAAATACATGACCAACCACCTACTTTCTTGGCTGCATGTAGGTGTAGACACCAGAAGAAATACATGACCACACACTTTCCTGGCTACATGTAGGTGCAGACACCAGAACAAATACACGAATAACACTTTCCTGGCTACATGTAGGTGCAGACACCAGAACAAATACATGACCACACACTTTCCTGGCTACATGTAGGTGCAGACACCAGAACAAATACATGACCACACACTTTCCTGGCTACATGTAGGTGTAGACACCAGAACAAATACATGACCACACACTTTCCTGGCTACATGTAGGTGCAGACACCAGAACAAATACATGACCAGACACTTTCCTGGCTACATGTAGGTGTAGACACCAGAACAAATACATGACCACACACTTTTCTGACTACATGTAGGTGCAGACACCAGAACAAATACATGACTACACACTTTCCTGGCTACATGTAGATGTAGATACCAGAACAAATACATGACCACACACTTTCCTGGCTACATGTAGGTGTAGACACCAGAACAAATACATGACCACACACTTTCCTGGCTACATATAGGTGTAGACACCAGAACAAATACATGACCACACACTTTCCTGGCTACATGTAGGTGCAGACACCAGAACAAATACATGACCACACACTTTCCTGGCTACATGTAGGTGCAGACACCAGAACAAATACATGACCACACACTTGCCTGGCTACATGTAGGTGCAGACACCAGAACAAATACATGACCACACACTTTCCTGGCTGCATGTAGGTGTAGACACCAGAACAAATACATGACCACACACTTTCCTGGCTACATGTAGGTGTAGACACCAGAACAAATACATGACCACACACTTTCCTGGCTACATGTAGGTGCAGACACCAGAACAAATACATGACCACACACTTTCCTGGCTACATGTAGGTGCAGACACCAAAACAAATACATGACCACACACTTTCATGGCTACATGTAGGTGTAGACACCAGAACAAATACATGGCCACACACTTTCCTGGCTACATGTAGGTGCAGACACCAGAACAAATACACGAATAACACTTTCCTGGCTACATGTAGGTGCAGACACCAGAACAAATACATGACCACACACTTTTCTGGCTACATGCAGGTGCAGACACCAGAATAAATACATGGCCACACACTTTCCTGGCTGCATGTAGGTGCAGACACCAGAACAAATACATGACCACACACTTTCCTGGCTACATGTAGGTGCAGACACCAGAACAAATACATGACTACACACTTTCCTGGCTACATGTAGGTGCAGACACCAGAACAAATACATGACCACACACTTTCCTGGCTACATGTAGATGCAGACACCAGAAGAAATACATGACCACACACTTTCCTGGCTACATGTAGGTGTAGACACCAGAACAAATACATGACCACACACTTTCCTGGCTACATGTAGGTGCAGACACCAGAACAAATACATGACCACCTACTTTCTTGGCTGCATGTAGGTGTAGACACCAGAAGAAATACATGACCACACACTTTCCTGGCTACATGTAGGTGCAGACACCAGAACAAATACACGAATAACACTTTCCTGGCTACATGTAGGTGCAGACACCAGAACAAATACATGACCACACACTTTCCTGGCTACATGTAGGTGCAGACACCAGAACAAATACATGACCACACACTTTCCTGGCTACATGTAGGTGTAGACACCAGAACAAATACATGACCACACACTTTCCTGGCTGCATGTAGGTGTAGACACCAGAATAAATACATGACCACACACTTTCCTGGCTGCATGTAGGTGCAGACACCAGAACAAATACATGACCACACACTTTCCTGGCTACATGTAGGTGCAGACACCAGAACAAATACATGACCACACACTTTCCTGGCTACATGTAGGTGCAGACACCAGAACAAATACACGAATAACACTTTCCTGGCTACATGTAGGTGCAGACACCAGAACAAATACATGACCACACACTTTCCTGGCTACATGTAGGTGTAGACACCAGAACAAATACATGATCACACACTTTCCTGGCTACATGTAGGTGCAGACACCAGAACAAATACACGAATAACACTTTCCTGGCTACATGTAGGTGCAGACACCAGAACAAATACATGAGCACACACTTTCCTGGCTACATGTAGGCGCAGACACCAGAACAAATACATGACCACACACTTTCCTGGCTACATGTAGGTGCAGACACCAGAACAAATACACGAATAACACTTTCCTGGCTACATGTAGGTGCAGACACCAGAACAAATACATGACCACACACTTTCCTGGCTGCATGTAGGTGCAGACACCAGAACAAATACACGAATAACACTTTCCTGGCTACATGTAGGTGCAGACACCAGAACAAATACATGACCACACACTTTTCTGGCTACATGTAGGTGTAGACACCAGAACAAATACATGACCACACACTTTCCTGGCTACATGTAGGTGCAGACACCAGAACAAATACATGACCACACACTTTCCTGGCTGCATGTAGGTGTAGACACCAGAACAAATACATGACCACCCACTTTCCTGGCTACATGTAGGTGTAGACACCAGAACAAATACATGACCACACACTTTCCTGGCTACATGTAGGTGTAGATACCAGAACAAATACATGACCACACACTTTCCTGGCTACATGTAGGTGTAGACACCAGAACAAATACATGACCACACACTTTCCTGGCTACATGTAGGTGCAGACACCAGAACAAATACATGACCACACACTTTCCTGGCTACATGTAGGTGTAGACACCAGAACAAATACATGACCACACATTTTTCTGGCTACATGCAGGTGCAGACACCCGAATAAATACATGACCACACACTTTCCTGGCTGCATGTAGGTGCAGACACCAGAACAAATACATGAATAACACTTTCATGGCTACATGTAGGTGCAGACACCAGAACAAATACATGACCACACACTTTCCTGGCTACATGTAGGTGTAGACACCAGAACAAATACATGACCACACACTTTCCTGGCTACATGTAGGTGCAGACACCAGAACAAATACATGACCACACACTTTCCTGGCTACATGTAGGTGTAGACACCAGAACAAATACATGACCACACACTTTTCTGGCTACATGCAGGTGCAGACACCCGAATAAATACATGACCACACACTTTCCTGGCTGCATGTAGGTGCAGACACCAGAACAAATACATGACCACACACTTTCCTGGCTACATGTAGATGCAGACACCAGAAGAAATACATGACCAAACACTTTCCTGGCTACATGTAGGTGTAGACACCAGAACAAATACATGACCACACACTTTCCTGGCTACATGTAGGTGCAGACACCAGAACAAATACACGAATAACACTTTCCTGGCTACATGTAGGTGCAGACACCAGAACAAATACATGACCACACACTTTCCTGGCTACATGTAGGTGCAGACACCAGAACAAATACATGACCACACACTTTCCTGGCTACATGTAGGTGTAGATACCAGAACAACTACATGACCACACACTTTCCTGGCTACATGTAGGTGCAGACACCAGAACAAATACATGACCAACCACCTACTTTCTTGGCTGCATGTAGGTGTAGACACCAGAAGAAATACATGACCACACACTTTCCTGGCTACATGTAGGTGCAGACACCAGAACAAATACACGAATAACACTTTCCTGGCTACATGTAGGTGCAGACACCAGAACAAATACATGACCACACACTTTCCTGGCTACATGTAGGTGCAGACACCAGAACAAATACATGACCACACACTTTCCTGGCTACATGTAGGTGTAGACACCAGAACAAATACATGACCACACACTTTCCTGGCTACATGTAGGTGCAGACACCAGAACAAATACATGACCACACACTTTCCTGGCTACATGTAGGTGTAGACACCAGAACAAATACATGACCACACACTTTTCTGACTACATGTAGGTGCAGACACCAGAACAAATACATGACTACACACTTTCCTGGCTACATGTAGATGTAGATACCAGAACAAATACATGACCACACACTTTCCTGGCTACATGTAGGTGTAGACACCAGAACAAATACATGACCACACACTTTCCTGGCTACATATAGGTGTAGACACCAGAACAAATACATGACCACACACTTTCCTGGCTACATGTAGGTGCAGACACCAGAACAAATACATGACCACACACTTTCCTGGCTACATGTAGGTGCAGACACCAGAACAAATACATGACCACACACTTTCCTGGCTACATGTAGGTGCAGACACCAGAACAAATACATGACCACACACTTTCCTGGCTGCATGTAGGTGTAGACACCAGAACAAATACATGACCACACACTTTCCTGGCTACATGTAGGTGTAGACACCAGAACAAATACATGACCACACACTTTCCTGGCTACATGTAGGTGCAGACACCAGAACAAATACATGACCACACACTTTCCTGGCTACATGTAGGTGCAGACACCAAAACAAATACATGACCACACACTTTCATGGCTACATGTAGGTGTAGACACCAGAACAAATACATGGCCACACACTTTCCTGGCTACATGTAGGTGCAGACACCAGAACAAATACACGAATAACACTTTCCTGGCTACATGTAGGTGCAGACACCAGAACAAATACATGACCACACACTTTTCTGGCTACATGCAGGTGCAGACACCAGAATAAATACATGGCCACACACTTTCCTGGCTGCATGTAGGTGCAGACACCAGAACAAATACATGACCACACACTTTCCTGGCTACATGTAGGTGCAGACACCAGAACAAATACATGACTACACACTTTCCTGGCTACATGTAGGTGCAGACACCAGAACAAATACATGACCACACACTTTCCTGGCTACATGTAGATGCAGACACCAGAAGAAATACATGACCACACACTTTCCTGGCTACATGTAGGTGTAGACACCAGAACAAATACATGACCACACACTTTCCTGGCTACATGTAGGTGCAGACACCAGAACAAATACATGACCACCTACTTTCTTGGCTGCATGTAGGTGTAGACACCAGAACAAATACATGACCACACACTTTCCTGGCTACATGTAGGTGCAGACACCAGAACAAATACACGAATAACACTTTCCTGGCTACATGTAGGTGCAGACACCAGAACAAATACATGACCACACACTTTCCTGGCTACATGTAGGTGCAGACACCAGAACAAATACATGACCACACACTTTCCTGGCTACATGTAGGTGTAGAAACCAGAACAAATACATGACCACACACTTTCCTGGCTACATGTAGGTGCAGACACCAGAACAAATACATGACCACACACTTTCCTGGCTACATGTAGGTGTAGACACCAGAACAAATACATGACCACACACTTTCCTGACTACATGTAGGTGCAGACACCAGAACAAATACATGACCACACACTTTCCTGGCTACATGTAGATGTAGATACCAGAACAAATACATGACCACACACTTTCCTGGCTACATGTAGGTGTAGACACCAGAACAAATACATGACCACACACTTTCCTGGCTACATGTAGGTGCAGACACCAGAACAAATACATGACCACACACTTTCCTGGCTACATGTAGGTGCAGACACCAGAACAAATACATGACCACACACTTTCCTGGCTGCATGTAGGTGTAGACACCAGAGCAAATACATGACCACACACTTTCCTGGCTACATGTAGGTGTAGACACCAGAACAAATACATGACCACACACTTTCCTGGCTACATGTAGGTGTAGACACCAGAACAAATACATGGCCACACACTTTCCTGGCTACATGTAGGTGCAGACACCAGAACAAATACACGAATAACACTTTCCTGGCTACATGTAGGTGCAGACACCAGAACAATTACATGACCACACACTTTTCTGGCTGCATGTAGGTGTAGACACCAGAACAAATACATGACCACACACTTTCCTGGCTACATGTAGGTGCAGACACCAGAACAAATACATGACCACACACTTTCCTGGCTGCATGTAGGTGTAGACACCAGAACAAATACATGACCACACACTTTCCTGGCTACATGTAGGTGTAGACACCAGAACAAATACATGACCACACACTTTCCTGGGTACATGTAGGTGTAGACACCAGAACAAATACATGACCACACACTTTCCTGGCTACATGTAGGTGTAGACACCAGAACAAATACATGACCACACACTTTCCTGGCTACATGTAGGTGTAGATACCAGAACAAATACATGACCACACACTTTCCTGGCTACATGTAGGTGTAAACACTTGGGAGGATTAAACTAGTTGCATTGGCCCAACCCTCCTCTCGTATTAAAATGATGACGTCATAAAAGTGCTTTCCACATGTGAGTTAAATAGCAGCCCTCACAAATAACAAGATAAACAGTGTTATCACAGAGACCGCTATTGATAAACAGTGTTATCACAGAGACCGCTATAGATAAACAGTGTTATCACAGAGACCGCTATGGATAAACAGTGTTATCACAGAGACGCTATAGATAAACAGTTTTATCACAGAGACTGCTATAGATAAACAGTGTTAGCACAGAGACCGCTAGAGATAAACAGTGTTATATCAGAGACCGCTATAGATAAACAGTGTTATTACAGAGACCGCTATAGCATTGGTGTACCTCTTTTCTTTTTGCACAATCAATTTCTCTCTGTGAGGTCAATATCAGGAAATGTTCACCCGAAGCCTGTAGCACGGGGTGACCTTATCTTACCGAGACACTCCTATCACTTAATGCTGCAAATTTATTGGAGAACCATCAAATACCAATTTCAAAGTCTACTCTGATAGAACTTGGACTGAACCCATGATCGCGATCTGAGCATGACAAATCGTGCAATTTGAAATTCAAGCGATGTTCAAATGGCCATTTTGCTTTTCGATGGATTCAATATTGCTAGGTCATATCTATTCATATGAGGAATAATGACTCAATCATAGGTCTTTCTGTCAAAAATAATCGCAGGTCACGTGATTCTAAAGTGCCAATATAAAACGTATAATAAGCAATACATATTCATGAGGTATAGTGAAATGTTTTATTCAAGTAAGAATTAAAGATTGACACAATACAACCAGAAAAGGACAAACAACGATCTATAAAACATACGCATAGAACTAAAGATCGGGTAACACGAACCCCATTTAAAACCGGAGGTGAACGCAGGTGCTCCGGAAGAGTTAGCAGTTCCTGCTCCACTAGTGGCACCCGTCGTGTTAATCTAGTTACAAACCCGGTGATAAGTCATGAATGAGGAAAGGACCGGGAAGTGCTTAGCACAAAGGGAACATATCCTTGGTCATTTGTGACACAGATATACCATAACGGTCAACCAAGTCATAGTGGCGACTGTAATTGATGACTTCAACTTAATCAAGGGGAACCCTTTGTTCAGTAGCTTCCTTGTAAGCATCAACCCTCTATCAAGGAAATCCTGATAGAAATTACAAGCTCTGGAATATCATATCAACTGGGAGGTATATACTCCATGTGCAAGTGCTGCTGGAATGTTGCTACATATAAATGGAAAGTTCACAATGGGAAAGTTGAAACCATCTCTTTTGTCGTAAAGTTTCGTTCTTAACCGCCCCTCACTGTCCATTTCGAGGTGTAGGTCAAGGTATGAATCAAACCTATCTGTATCTGTGGTATCCTTTATTTCAAGCTCAGTGAGATAGATGCGATCAACGAAATCACCAAACCTAGAATATAGCGGAACATTGATCCAATTTCAGTCTATTATTAAAATTTTTCTTAGTATTTCATAATGAGTGAGTGATTGTTTTTTAACGTCAACTGAGGAATTTTTCAGCAATATCATGATCAGAACAAGTTAATTTTCAATGATATAATGATGTCCTCTTTGTTCTAGACCAACACGCTTAGTTAGATTTTCAAAGTGCTAGCTCACTGAAACAACAGTCCGCGGATAGACATGTCACCCCACCCGTACACATTATCTTGATTCCGAGACAACCAGTCTTTACTCTTTCTCCTTAATGTTGTGTGCCTAGCGGTGAAGCAACAAATACCTATTTTATAATCTTTGATTTGATCCAATCCGGGCTCGAACCCACGGTCTACCGCACTCGAGGCTGGCACGCTAACCACTACACCACCGAAGTTTATTTTTATAATTACATACATGTATATCAGAAAGAAATGACATGGTTGTTGATAAACATGAGAGACTATCCAACATTGCACTTATACAGAAATTAATCTAAAGAAACTACGCTTTTATTGCTGTCCTACATTTCACAGTCACAGTAGGATCTGTCAATGATGAGTATAAATCATACCCTAAAATGAGTGTGAAACGGCACCACAACCCCCCAACCCGCGGCTGAGCGGTACTCCTTATCTCTGTTTATAGGTACAGTAGGATCTGTCAATGATGAGTATAAATCATACCCTAAAATGAGTGTGAAACGGCTCCCCAACCCCCGAACCCACGGCTGAGCGGTGCTCCTTATCTCTGTTTATAGGTACAGTAGGATCTGTCAATGATGAGTATAAATCATACCCTAAAATGAGTGTGAAACGGCTCCCCAACCCCCCCAACCCACGACTGAGCGGTACTCCTTATCTCTGTTTATAGGTACAGTAGGATCTGTCAATGATGAGTATAAATCATACCCTAAAATGAGTGTGAAACGGCTCCCCAACCCCCCCAACCCACGGCTGAGCGGTACTCCTTATCTCTGTCTATAGGTACAGTAGGATCTGTCAATGATGAGTATAAATCATACCCTAAAATGAGTGTGAAACGGCACCACAAACCCCCAACCCACGGCTGAGCGGTACTCCTTATCTCTGTCTATAGGTACAGTAGGATCTGTCAATGATGAGTATAAATCATACCCTAAAATGAGTGTGAAACGGCTCCCCAACCCACGGCTGAGCGGTACTCCTTATCTCTGTCTATAGGTACAATAGGATCTGTCAATGATGAGTATAAATCATACCCTAAAATGAGTGTGAAACGGCATCACAACCCCCCCCCCCCCCCCAACCCACAGCTGAGCTGTACTCCTTATCTCTGTCTATAGGTACAGTAGGATCTGTCAATGATGAGTATAAATCATACCCTAAAATGAGTGTGAAACGGCTCCCCAACCCCCCAACACACGGCTGAGCGGTGCTCCTTATCTCTGTCTATAGGTACAGTAGGATCTGTCAATGATGAGTATAAATCATACCCTAAAATGAGTGTGAAACGGCTCCCCAACCCCCGAACCCGCAGCTGAGCGGTGCTCCTTATCTCTGTCTATAGGCACTACTTCTCGACTTACATGTAGTGATGTCGTATATACATGTTGTTAGATATACTTTACCACTATACCACTGTAGTAACTTGTCTCTACAGAACACACATGTGAAAATGTACTATTAAAATGTATTTAGCCAATACTGAGAACACATTTTATACGATATGTTCATGTATGTAAAAACATGACATACATATATTTACACCTAACTATGGAATCTCAGAAATAGGCAGTAATTGGATTTATTTGTTGAATTTGGACGCTTTGTAAACTTCTGTTTTGAAAATGCATAACGGTATATCAAGTTCCATATTTAAAGTTACGATGGTATTTATATACGGTATCGGAAGTAAAATATCACCGAAGTTACTAAAATCAGGTTCATTTTTGATGCTACAAGGTCGAATATGCAGTACGTATTTCATTGATGCCGGTGATTTCAGATATTATTATATACAAGGGTACATAATATATTAATGAAACAGAAAAAGGTACTTTCTGAATTAAAAACAAAAACACACACTATCGACCACAGAGTATAAATTGTTTGTATAATAAAAAAGACACATACGCATCATAGATATACATTGAAGCTGAACACATAGACCTGGTAGGACCCGGATGGTTCAATGAGTTAGGTAGTTAGATTACCAAGCAACTCATACAAGCCTATCACCAATACGGCTTTGTAAATTACGAAAAAAAGAGTGCACTCGACTCGCAGCTGCAAGTGATAAAGATTGCTGGTTGCTTGCCCATGGTCGGTGGTTCTTTCAGGGTACTCCGGCCTCTTCCACCACTAAAGCTGGTCGCCATGATATAGCTGATATATTGCTAAAAGTGGCGTTAAGCACAATAAATCAATCAAATCATAGACCTGGTGATTGTGTTGGTGGAACAATTAAATGTTAATATTAGGTGATCTAACGGTATAAAACAGTAAAGCGTAAGTTCACAAACGTGTCGTGTGCACTAAATTAGATCTTAACGTTTTTCAGGATGTCACGTATTTCCATTTTTTATACTTTGATTTAAATATTGGATGACTGGTCAATAAAGTTTTACTTTCCAAGTGTTGATGACACGGAATTGTTGATTTCACCACAGCAATCTCGTTTACGCGGTACGATGCGAATTCCTCATAAGGTATGAATAGGCAACAAAGAAATCAAAACAAGAAACCTTTCTTTTTTCTTATTAAATGGTTCGATATTGAATTTCTGTTTGGTGAGATGGGTGGAATACTGGCGTTTGTGGTCAAATCTAACAAATCTATATCGGAAAGTGCCAACATACAGGACATCAGAAGAATACCAACTCGGCTAAAAATTGCTACAGGAACATATATTCTACAGAAAAATAGAGCTATTTATTCCAAACATCTTATTTCTGCAACTTGTAATCTATGTAGAAATGCAGATGAAACCTTACAACATTTTGTATTATGCTGTGAGGCATTACAGGATATTAGGGAGCCATTAATCAAGAGGATAATAGACGTAGGTAGTGAAGAATTGGCAAAAATCAAGGCAAGTCAGCCAATAGATATACTAAAGCCTATTATAAATCCTTTTATTTATGTCGATAAGTATGACAGAACCCAGAAGAAGTCTCTGGATACCATTAGAGAGGTGCTGGAATCTTTATGTAGACAATTATTATATAAGATCCATAACAAAAGATACGAACTCTTAGGCTTAATGGAGAATAAGAAAAGGGAGAATGGAAAAAAGAAATGATATATTAACATATAATAAAGCTATTAATAAGTAATCAACCCAGTTTATGATTTCCTTATGGATGCTTATTTAGTAACCGTCCGGAAGTTGGCGCGCATGGACTGCAAAATCCCACTTTTTCAAATCTTTTAGATTTTAAATTTTAGATTTTAGATAAAATCCCACTTTTTCAAATCTTTCAGATTTTAGGTTATTTATCTGCTAGTTTTACAATAACCAGTGAATATACATATTTTATCAGTTGTTTTATTTGACAGTGATAGGAACTTTTATAAATATTTATTTTACACGTCGCTATATTATGGTGGTGAATTGGCATAGTATGTGCTTTATACTGTGGTGATAGTGACTTGTATGTATACTAGATAGTGACTTACAGTCGGAAAGCAGACTCGATAATGGCGTCATTTCAATTAATTTGTCACGTACATTTTTTACCGGAATCGGACACGTTTTAGAATACATCGACCAAGTGTTGAAAATTCACTCGTTTTAATCGTTGCGAGCGTCAAATATAACAGAAGAAGCGAGAAAAACATAGCACATTGTTTCTTTCATATAAATTTGAGGCCCCGTGCTTGAACTTCTTGTAACAAAGGAGTAATGCAGAAATTAAAACGACACGGAAATGGCGGAAGTTGTTTCAAAAAACACGAAAAATTAAAAATTAAAATATTTGCCGAAAGGGTGATGGAAAATCATATATATAGTTCCATAGATTTCTATATTAGTATTTCAAAGAAACATTTTCTGTAATTAAACATAAAATAGAACTTTTTTCTGTCAGATGGATCGTGTCACATTTTGGTTGGATTCAAGGGAGATAACCAGAATCATCACATACTCCGTAATTTTTATCATTCTATTTATAGAACATGTGTAAGTAAATGCGTTTTCTCAATAAAACAAATATTATTTTGTATTAAAAATGTTGAAATTAGTCAGAATAATTGTTTATTATATCTACAGCTATTAAATTGATCAAAATAATTTAACAGATGAGTCCAAATTTGAGATTTTATGGAACCACAACAGTATTAAGTAAGGAGCAATTATATTACTGTAAAAGTAATCCTGGTAAGCTGACTTTTCGGTCGAAATACATGTAAAGTTGTTCCATGAAGGTATAA
This sequence comes from Bathymodiolus septemdierum, assembly GCA_963383655.1. NCBI lineage: Eukaryota > Metazoa > Mollusca > Bivalvia > Mytilida > Modiolidae > Bathymodiolus > Bathymodiolus septemdierum. The sequence continues at coordinate 61,663,752 of OY726530.1, forward strand.
CAAAACAAGAATCAACTGTAATGGTCTACTAAATTTATCGAATGAACTTGAGAAAAAAAAAAACAGTCATATTTTCATATGCAATGGTAAATCTTGGAATATTAAAAATTATTTTCAACTGTTTTTTAACATATAAGGCTATTCAAACACGTCCACCGGTTTTATTGGTGGATTCACCATACAAATTATGTATAGCGCCCCCTAGCAACTCACCATGAGCATGTTGATGTCAATGTACTTGATACAAGTGATACTTTTTTCAATGTAAATGACCTTATAAAAGACAAATGAAAGAAAATGATGATAATGAAAAAAAAAATTTTTTTTATCACATGCATAGTACCGGTACATCCTCGTAATGACTCTTGAGCAGAACTCGTGTTATATTTTATAGATGTTTCTTTATAAAAAGGGGCGAGGGGTGTAATGTTTTTAACCTTTTGTTTTTAAACAAAAGCAGATCATACTGTACTAAGATCCATTATTTGATAACTTTTTACAAAATAAAATTCACAAAAACTTCAACTAAATTTATTTATTAAAAATAATAAAACATGTGAATAATAGGAGAAAACCGGATGGGGCTCTAATTTAAAATTCTAACTGAATATGCTGATGCCATTACCATAGAAAATTTGCATACACAAATGTATCAGAATTTAAAACTAACTTTATTCTTTCTAGAAGATCCTTTCCCTTAAATTAAATGGTCTTTCTTTGACTGTATATACTTTTGTCACAAAAGCAACATTCTAGTTGGGGTTTGAAATTTCTATATTTCTTGTAGTGATCAATAGAGAAAAAATTGATTAGATGTACATGCTTCATTGTTATTCTGATCTAGCTTAAACTGAAAGCATGACTGGAATAAGTCAACATTAACTGATGTCGAATGGTCACCATTTTTTTCACACATGTTCATGTGTTGCAAAAAGCATACATGTTTTTTACTACAGTCACTATTTTCTGCATTAACTGCAGTATGGAGTGTAAATTCACATGGGTCAAATGACAAATTACCATAGCTGTCAAAGTTTGCTGTTGTAAAATTTTAATCATTTGTTTCAAATGCACAGCTTGTATCTATGGCTGTATCATATTTTCTAAATTTTCTTTTGCTTGATGTTTCTTCTGCATCGTGGGACATTTCGAGTGATTTTCTAAATCGTGCCTCACACATTCTACAAATACAGTCATCATCTTTGAATGCACATGCATTTTTGACAAAAGTATAAAACAGTGGTTGATCTCGCCTCTGTGAGAGGTGCCAGTAGCCCTTATTCACCTCTTCTCGTTTACAGTTTATGCAAGGGCCTGGTGGTCTGCCTTCATGCACCCGTTGACAGTTTGACGTTGGTGGCATATTTCAGAAAAGGGGGGTGCATATACCAATCAGGGGCCCTCAATGGACAAAGACAGTACAATAAATGATCCGATGACATATACAGTAATAAAAATGAACAATTCAATGATAAAAAAAACCAAAACAATCAAAACCATCATGTTATTTTAAGGTTGGTTTTTTTTAAGTTTCTTAAGAGAAAAAAAAAGAAAAAAAAAAGATTATTCAAAATATCTATATTTTCACAATTAAAAGTCCAGAATTTTTTTTGAAAAGAGGACAAGGATTGAAAATTAACATTAGACTTTTTGATCAGTTCAAATAATGTTTTTCTTGCTTCTAAAAAATGAGTGTGATGCGATAGCCCTAGGCAGTAATCAAGTAGAAGTAGAAGTACAATGAAAAAATGAATTTCATCATCTACTTCATCAATACATTATGCTTTAAAAAATTCTTAATATCACATGTCAAAAATTCTTTCATTGTTCGGGTTGTAGTTATGAACCTACACGATTGACAGAACGGGATAAATGCATCGAATTTCGAGAAAATTTGGTGTAAATATTGATTATACGAGCAAAATGGTAGGAGAAAATTGTTCAATCTTGCCTGTTTTGGATGATGCTGCCAAATTGACAATTTTTCTTAAACTGTTAAGAGTGATGTAAATTCCCTTTTACCCGATGAAGTGTAGATATTATTCTGTCCAAGGAACCAGTTTTTTAATTTTTCCCTCCACGGGAACTTTATTCTGTCAGATGCAAAAAGTGTAAACATACGCAACAAAAAAAACCTACGATTTTCCGAGGTAAAGAAAAAACCCGTTATTTTTACATTCATCGTAGACCGATTTTATACCAGACTGAAAATCATTACCATTAATAAATATAAATGTGATTTTTAATCATATTTCAATCATTTTCATTGGTTTAATAGAAGAAAAACGTAGTTTTCCAAGTACGTATAATTGTTTGGGTTTGTGAAGCGCCATCTAGCGGAAAATATTTACGATTATCTCCCTTGGATTTTTAAATATTCCACGGACCGGAAAATTATAATTTTTGCGAGTCTGCTCTTCAACTGTTATATATATATATATACTATATATTTTACGCGTCGTAATTATTATGGTGGTGGATTAACCTTCCTCTCATATTGAGGTGTGCCTTGATTGGCAGAAATTCGTCTACAGATACAGATACAGATATAAATGAAAGTGACCATGATCTCCAAGAGAGTGAGACTGGTGTAGGAGTAACATTTGAAAATTAAATAGTAAAGTAAATCACTTATTTTATGTTGAAAAGGGATCCCGATTACATAATTGCACATATTTGGAATGTCACGGAAGTTATTAAATATATGCTCATTTTGGATGCTACACGGACGAATAAGCAGTATGTATTTCATTGATATAGAGAATAAAGAAATTAAAACAAGAAACATTTCTTTTTTTTTACTTTTTTAATGTTTCGATAGTACCTCTGTTGGATTTCTGTTTGGATGAGACGGGTGGAATACTCGGATTTTGGTCAATTCTAACAAGTCTAAATATCGAAGTGACCATGGTCTCCAAGAGAGTGGGACCGATGTGTAGGTAACATTTGAAAATTAAGTAAGGTAAAATAAATTACCTATTTTATTTTGGAATGGGACTGAAATAACATAATTGCACAGGGAACCGTCGTGGTCATGATCGTATGATAGTTAGGATTATAACTACCTGTGCAAGCAATGCCTATTCCCACTAAAATTGTGTGTTCGAACCCCGCTAACGGCGAGATGTACTCGGTCCAACATTTGTGATAAAGCTTGTCAGAAACTTGCGACAAGTCGGTGGTTTTCTTCGGGTACTCCGATTTCCTCCACCAATAAAACTGATCGCCACGATATAACTGAAATATTGCTGAAAGTTGAGCACCATCAATCAAATCAATCCAACCAGAATTGCACATATTCGGAAGGAATATATTTTTAATCTTATTTCGCTTTATATTCTGCATACAGATTTAATCGGATATGACCTAGTTAGTTCGTATAGTTTCCAAAATTAAAGGGAGATAAAAGGGACAGTCTTATATGGTAAAACGAGACAAATGCAGAGGATCCAGTAAATTGTTTTCTCCAGCATGCCCTAAACATACTCTGAGCAGCAATTTACAGTATCAAGCATGATACTTGTCCACACTTGTGATATACACTTGTTCAACTTTTCCTTGTCTGTATACTGTTCTTAGCATATCCCCTTATTACATATAGATCTCCATGAGAACCACGGGGCCAAATTGTTTGAAAATTAGAAATCTCTGATAATCATCTTCAGAACTAGTGGAAAGAATGAAACCAAATATGTTCATTATGATCTTCTCTGTTATTGTGACCTTTGACTCCATTAATTATTCAACAAGGCTACCAGGGCTGGTTATGCAACTTTTGGTTTTCTATGTTTCTAATATCCAATGAATTAATATTTTGTAATACATTTAAATGGAAAAAAAATACAGATCAAGCTTGATTTCTTCGGGGATTTGACTTTTTTCTAAAGTAATGACCCTTAGTTATGTGCAAATTGATGTTTTTTGTTTTGTTTATGTTTTGTTTTTGATTTTGTTTGTTTTTGTTTATGAGCAGCATCTAGGGTTTCTTATCTGATATAACTAAAATAATATACGGTGAAACCTGAACAAACTGCAGTCTTGTCTGACTGATGTTGTTCCAGAGGTGTGTCCCTTAATTATGTACACAATGATGGTTTTATAGCCAAATTATTGCTTCCTGTATTATGAACTGTGACTAATATAAAAAGTGATAAAATGTGCCAAAGAAGGTTTCACCACTGTACACGTGTATTGGAATGTTGTGTGTATGGTACTTCTGTTATTCTGAATAAACTACTATCAACATATTCTAACTAAATAAACACAAATATTATATAGCTAAAACAATCATTTAGTATACTAACATGGTACTATACATAAATATACATTTTAATATAAAAGAAAAAACCGGGGAATAACTGTTGTTTGACATTTAGGAAACTGAAATATTTTAGAGTTATCTCCCTTTTTCCAGAGAAAATAACTAGACGCTCAGAACTGAGTGAGCCTGTGTCGCTTACCTTTCATTCTGCTTTGAGGAAACTTAATACAGAACCCACCAAATATCGGTACATTTTGGCAACGCAGTTTCAGAGAAGAAGATTTTTAGAAATCGACCAATCTAAAACAAGAATTGCCTGTGGCAGCCATGTTTGTTAATGGATATTATATACTTTTATTAGAATCATTAAAAGAATCAGAACAGTTAGAAAAAGCTAAACATGATTCATGGGTAGGTTGTGTAAAAGAAATATTTAAATATTTGAAATTAGATTATGTATATGACGATCCTTCAAAGAATAGGATAAATTATATTTTATGTAAAGTTAAATACTGATTAAAGGATAAATTCAAACAGAAGTGGACAGACAGCCTGAATGATGATAAGAGGGTCAATCCACACTCTAAGAATAAATTAAGAACATATAGAAAATTTAAATCAATTTTTAAATTAGAACCATATCTATTATTTGGAATTAAGCAACAAAGAAAACTATTAACAAAATTTAGGATAAGTGCTCATAATTTGAACATTGAAAAGGGGGATATATTGGCACAAAAGTTGAAGATCGTATTTGTAATTTATGCAAAAACAACATTGAGGATGAAGTTCATTTCCTTATTACTTGTCCTCTTCTAGAGAAATTTAGAGAACCATAGATAAAGAATATAAAAGAGACATATAAAAACTTCTCATTATTATCTGATGAAAATAAATTAATTTGGCTTCTATCATGAGAGGACAAACACATCATTATACATCTATTCTGGTTGTTGTCCACTCTATTCCTAGAAAGAGATAAAATAATCATGAATGGATAATTTATATATTTACTAGTGCTTTTGCATGAAATTGCTATCAGTTACAATATTATCTTATTATCAAACTATATATGGATGTGGTCGAGTGGTCTAGGACGCTGGACGTAAGGCTAAGCGAATGGTGCTGCAGTGTATCAATGGTGTGGGTTCAAATCCCGTCGAAGGAAGAACAAAAATTTGATAGCTCTAAAATCTAATTCTAACTCTGTTTGGTTTAATTTTCAGACGTATATATATATATATATATATATATATATATATATATATATATTATTCAAATTTGCAGTTCCTAATAATATAAATAGTAATCAAAACTAAGGTTGTTCTCCCTCAGGCATATGTAACCTTAGCCAATATTGGCTATTCTGTCTAGGCCTTTTGTTTTACTTGCTTCCAACACCTTTAACGTATTATTTAGCTTTCAAATCAATCGATTTGGAGCGTACCTGATGAAGGTTATTCCAGAAACGCGTCATGTGCACTAGATGTCTAGTATCTACGTTTTATTAACTGATGATTATGAACGTGTGACTGCTATTTCTCGTGGTATCATAGTGCTGCTCATCGTTTTAGTTTTCTGTGTTTTTTTTTTGCTCTGTTCTGTGTTCGTTCTGTGTCTTGTGCCAAATGTTGCCTTTTTCTCTGGATTGTCCATTCTTGATTGTACTGTCGATTTTCTTTAACGTTTATTGACATGAAGATCTTGTAACGAGGTTGATAGTTGATATGTTATTAGACACACTGATATTACGATGATCAACAATAATGACGTCAACATGCATAGCTACAATAATGACGTCAACATACATACATACAATAATGACATCAACTACATAACAACAATAATGACGGCAACTACATAACTACAAAAACCACGTCAACTACATAACTACAATAATGACGTCAACTACATAACTACAATAATGACGTCAACTACATAACTACAATAATGACGTCAACCACATAACTACAATAATGACGTCAACTACATAACTACAATAAGGACGTCAACTACATAACTACAATAAGGACGTCAACTATATAACTAAAATAATGACGTCAACTACATAGCTACAATAATGACGTCAACTACATAACTACAATAATGACGTCAACTACATAACTACAATAATGACGTCAACATGCATACATACAATAATGACATCAACTACATAACAACAATAATGACGGCAACTACATAACTACAAAAACCACGTCAACTACATAACTACAATAATGACGTCAACTACATAACTACAATAATGACGTCAACTACATAACTACAATAATGACGTCAACCACATAACTACAATAATGACGTCAACTACATAACTACAATAAGGACGTCAACTACATAACTACAATAAGGACGTCAACTATATAACTAAAATAATGACGTCAACTACATAGCTACAATAATGACGTCAACTACATAACTACAATAATGACGTCAACTACATAACTACAATAATGACGTCAACATGCATACATACAATAATGACATCAACTACATAACAACAATAATGACGGCAACTACATAACTACAAAAACCACGTCAACTACATAACTACAATAATGACGTCAACTACATAACTACAATAATGACGTCAACTACATAACTACAATAATGACGTCAACCACATAACTACAATAATGACGTCAACTACATAACTACAATAAGGACGTCAACTACATAACTACAATAAGGACGTCAACTATATAACTAAAATAATGACGTCAACTACATAGCTACAATAATGACGTCAACTACATAACTACAATAATGACGTCAACTACATAACTACAATAATGACGTCAACATGCATACATACAATAATGACATCAACTACATAACAACAATAATGACGGCAACTACATAACTACAAAAACCACGTCAACTACATAACTACAATAATGACGTCAACTACATAACTACAATAATGACGTCAACTACATAACTACAATAATGACGTCAACCACATAACTACAATAATGACGTCAACTACATAACTACAATAAGGACGTCAACTACATAACTACAATAAGGACGTCAACTATATAACTAAAATAATGACGTCAACTACATAGCTACAATAATGACGTCAACTACATAACTACAATAATGACGTCAACTACATAACTACAATAATGACGTCAACATGCATACATACAATAATGACATCAACTACATAACAACAATAATGACGGCAACTACATAACTACAAAAACCACGTCAACTACATAACTACAATAATGACGTCAACTACATAACTACAATAATGACGTCAACTACATAACTACAATAATGACGTCAACCACATAACTACAATAATGACGTCAACTACATAACTACAATAAGGACGTCAACTACATAACTACAATAAGGACGTCAACTATATAACTAAAATAATGACGTCAACTACATAGCTACAATAATGACGTCAACTACATAACTACAATAATGACGTCAACTACATAACTACAATAATGACGTCAACATGCATACATACAATAATGACATCAACTACATAACAACAATAATGACGGCAACTACATAACTACAAAAACCACGTCAACTACATAACTACAATAATGACGTCAACTACATAACTACAATAATGACGTCAACTACATAACTACAATAATGACGTCAACCACATAACTACAATAATGACGTCAACTACATAACTACAATAAGGACGTCAACTACATAACTACAATAAGGACGTCAACTATATAACTAAAATAATGACGTCAACTACATAGCTACAATAATGACGTCAACTACATAACTACAATAATGACGTCAACTACATAACTACAATAATGACGTCAACATGCATACATACAATAATGACATCAACTACATAACAACAATAATGACGGCAACTACATAACTACAAAAACCACGTCAACTACATAACTACAATAATGACGTCAACTACATAACTACAATAATGACGTCAACTACATAACTACAATAATGACGTCAACCACATAACTACAATAATGACGTCAACTACATAACTACAATAAGGACGTCAACTACATAACTACAATAAGGACGTCAACTATATAACTAAAATAATGACGTCAACTACATAGCTACAATAATGACGTCAACTACATAACTACAATAATGACGTCAACTACATAACTACAATAATGACGTCAACATGCATACATACAATAATGACATCAACTACATAACAACAATAATGACGGCAACTACATAACTACAAAAACCACGTCAACTACATAACTACAATAATGACGTCAACTACATAACTACAATAATGACGTCAACTACATAACTACAATAATGACGTCAACCACATAACTACAATAATGACGTCAACTACATAACTACAATAAGGACGTCAACTACATAACTACAATAAGGACGTCAACTATATAACTAAAATAATGACGTCAACTACATAGCTACAATAATGACGTCAACTACATAACTACAATAATGACGTCAACTACATAACTACAATAATGACGTCAACATGCATACATACAATAATGACATCAACTACATAACAACAATAATGACGGCAACTACATAACTACAAAAACCACGTCAACTATATAACTACAATAATGACGTCAACTACATAACTACAATAATGACGTCAACTACATAACTACAATAATGACGTCAACCACATAACTACAATAATGACGTCAACTACATAACTACAATAAGGACGTCAACTACATAACTACAATAAGGACGTCAACTATATAACTAAAATAATGACGTCAACTACATAGCTACAATAATGACGTCAACTACATAACTACAATAATGACGTCAACTACATAACTACAATAATGACGTCAACATGCATACATACAATAATGACATCAACTACATAACAACAATAATGACGGCAACTACATAACTACAAAAATCACGTCAACTACATAACTACAATAATGACGTCAACTACATAACTACAATAATGACGTCAACTACATAACTACAATAATGACGTCAACCACATAACTACAATAATGACGTCAACTACATAACTACAATAAGGACGTCAACTACATAACTACAATAAGGACGTCAACTATATAACTAAAATAATGACGTCAACTACATAGCTACAATAATGACGTCAACTACATAACTACAATAATGACGTCAACTACATAACTACAATAATGACGTCAACATGCATACATACAATAATGACATCAACTACATAACAACAATAATGACGGCAACTACATAACTACAAAAACCACGTCAACTACATAACTACAATAATGACGTCAACTACATAACTACAATAATGACGTCAACTACATAACTACAATAATGACGTCAACCACATAACTACAATAATGACGTCAACTACATAACTACAATAAGGACGTCAACTACATAACTACAATAAGGACGTCAACTATATAACTAAAATAATGACGTCAACTACATAGCTACAATAATGACGTCAACTACATAACTACAATAATGACGTCAACTACATAACTACAATAATGACGTCAACTATATAACTAAAATAATGATGTCAACTATATAACTACAATAATGACGTCAACTACATAACTACAATAATGACGTCAACTACATAACTACAATAAGGACGTCAACTACATAACTACAATAAGGACGTCAACTATATAACTAAAATAATGACGTCAACTACATATCTACAATAATGACGTCAACTACATAACTACAATAATGATTTCAACTACATAACTACAATAATGACGTCAACTACATAACTACAATAATGACGTCAACTACATAACTACAATAATGACGTCAACTACATAACTACAATAATGACGTCAACTATATAACTACAATAAGGACGTCAACTACATAACTACAATGATGACGTCAACTATATAACTACAATAATGACGTCACCTATATAGCTACAATAATGACGCCAACTACATAACTACAATAAGGACGTCAACTACATAGCTACAATAATGACGTCAACTATATAATTACAATAATGACGTCAACTACATAACTACAATAATGACGTCAACTAAATAACTACAATAATGACGTCAACTATATAACTACAATAAGGACGTCAACTACATAACTACAATAATGACGTCAACTACATAACTACAATAAGGACGTCAACTATATAACTACAATAAGGACGTCAACTACATAACTATACAATAATCACGTCAACTACTTAAGAAATAATTCTCGGATGCCGGGCTCTATGCTTATTTTAACATGGGTAGGCATTATATTTGTAGCTCGGTGTAAAATAATGACAAATATAATGCCTACCCATGTTAGAATAAGCATAGAGCCCGGCATCCGAGAATTATTTCGATTCTAACAGGGCATTTACGGTAATTTTATGCCTTCAAGCGTACATAGACAGAGGTTATTTTGGGCGCTGTTCCAATTACCTCCCGCTATTATTTACAAGAATATATACGTTATAGAAAATAAGGGTAATAACAAAATTACCGAACTCCGAGCAATCTTACAAAGGGAAGTCAAAACTCATAAGTATATAACAGACAAATTCAATCAACAACCGGAAAACTGTGAAAACCGTAATGACCCTGACTTGGTACAGGCATTTCTAAAGAAATGGTGTGTTGAATCAGATTTTAAAGCGCCAAAGCTCACCCTTTCATTACGGCTCAAAGTTTCTCGCTGTCACTATAACAGTATTTATAACAATACTTGAACAAAACAGGTAGAACAGTTGTCATAACAGCACCAAACTCAGTGAAGTGAACGTCAAAAACATTTATAACGATGAAAAATTACTTTCATCTGATTTAAGAAATAATTATCTCATGTCATGCTTTATGCTCATTTTATGACCATGGTGAATACAAACATAAACATCCTAGAATTGTTTTTTGACATATCTGCCTTTTTCCGGAAAAAATACTTAAGACAACCATCTACATGTATCGACTTTGACTTGTAATTTGTCGTCATCCGGTGACGTACAATGTAGTTTACAAGGAACGCTGGTGACATTGACAAAAGCTGGTTACTGATTTATTTTACGATTTTGTGGGCATTTTACTTGTTTAAGTAGCTAAATGCAAAATGCCATCAAATTGGAAAATATCAGTATCTTAATTACATCACCGTCTAGTTATCAATGTAGGAAAAGTATGACATGAAGGTTAGTGGATTTTGCTATGTTATGCATTTCCATTATATTTCCTTCTAGAATCGAAATAATTCATGGAAGAGATAGTTTGTATAACAAAAGTAACATTATTTTCGTTTAATTTAGTCATTACTTTTCTGTAATTCATCGTAGAATGCGAAATTGTCATTTGGGGAGGTAATCAGAAGAGCCAAATCATTCGGTATCCATATAAGGCGCATTGATTTACAAAATTATTGTAAATGCCCTATTAGAATCGAAATAATTCTCCTATGTCATGTTTTATGCTCATTTTGTATATATATTATTTTTATTCTTTTAATTTAACATACATAAAGTACAAATATGCAAAATACGCTGTCGATTAAATATGCCTACTGCGCATGTGCTAAGGGTGTTCTGTGCTATTTAGAGCCCTCTATTGTTTTCAAAGCTAAAGTAGCACGCCATATTAGAATTGAGAAATAATTCTCGGATGCCGGGCTCTATGCTTATTTCAACATGGGTAGGCATTATGTTTGTCATTATTTACACCGAGCGATAGCCCGACATCCAAGAATTATTTCGATTCTAACAGGGCATTTACGGTAATTTTATGCATTCAAGCGTACCTAGACAGAGGTAATTTTTGGGCGCTGTTCCAAGTACCTCCCGCTATTATTTACAAGAATATATAACGCTACAGAAGCTGTTCCAATTACCTCCCGCTATTATTTACAAGAATATATAACGCTACAGAAACGCTATAAAAATTGATAACGATCAAAAATTAGTTTCATTTGATTTTTTTTTGTATATTTATTATTTTTATTCTTTTAATCTAACATACATAAAGTACAAATATGCAAACTACGCTGTCGATTAGATATGCCTTCTGCGCATGTGCTAGGATGTTCTGTGCTATTTAGAGCCCTCTATTGTTTTCAAAGCGAAAGTAGCACGCCATGTTAGAAATAACTACAATAATCACGTCAACTACATAACTATGTAAAAGTACTGATATAAATCTGTTGAGGTGTAAATACATACCGCCATATTTTTATTATAACCCAAATGTATATAAAATGAAAGGAATGCTATCAATATGTCATGTACAATTGCTGACAAATGTTTGTAAATCTGTCAGAGAATTTTCAAAGCTATTGTAATTTATGTCATATACCTATATATCTTAATTTAAGTAGTATTTTGTATTCGTTATTATTATTTGATGTCTCATGTATCATATCTTGTATATGTCTGAAGATTTAATATCAATAAAGTTCTGAAAGTTCTGAGTTATAGAATTGCAGATATCAAATTTAGCGGACCCGATGCATCTCTGAAATATTCTTCATCGGGTACGCTCAAAGTCAAAAGATGATTTACATATTTTAGTAAGCAAGTGTCTAAAGAGGATAGATAGCCGGTATCGGTTAAGGTCACCTTTGTCTGAGGAATGAGAACTTTAGCTTTGTTAATATTTAACTGACTACTGGGTGGATATTACCATCGGTGATTGAATTAATATATTGATTCAACAAAAGGAACAATGAATTGCCATCTTTAAATCGTACATTCTTCTACCAAATAAATGACTAGACTCTAAGGATAGAGTGGGTAATTATAATGCAGGTTACGTCATTTTTAATGTAGGAGATATTGGTCTCCGTATCGATAAAGGAAGAAACAATCATGTCCATCATTGTATAGCAGTAGTTGAATGATAAAGGAAGAAACAATCATGTCCATCATTGTATAGCAGTAGTTGAATGATAAAGGAAGAAACAATCATGTCCATCATTGCATAGCAGTAGTTGAATGATAAAGGAAGAAACAATCATGTCCATCATTGTATAGCAGTAGTTGAATGATAAAGGAAGAAACAATCATGTCCATCATTGCATAGCAGTAGTTGAATGATAAAGGAAGAAACAATCATGTCCATCATTGTATAGCAGTAGTTGAATGATAAAGGAAGAAACAATCATGTCCATCATTGCATAGCAGTAGTTGAATGATAAAGGAAGAAACAATCATGTCCATCATTGTATAGCAGTAATTGAATGATAAAGGAAGAAACAATCATGTCCATCATTGTATAGCAGTAGTTGAATGATAAAGGTAGAAACAATCATGTCCATCATTGTATAGCAGTAGTTGAATGATAAAGGAAGAAACAATCATGTCCATCATTACATAGCAGTAGTTGAATGATAAAGGAAGAAACAATCATGTCCATCATTGTATAGCAGTAATTGAATGATAAAGGAAGAAACAATCATGTCCATCATTGTATAGCAGTAGTTGAATGATAAAGGTAGAAACAATCATGTTCATCATTGTATAGCAGTAGTTGAATGATAAAGGAAGAAACAATCATGTCCATCATTATATAGCAGTAGTTGAATGATAAAGGAAGAAACAATCATGTCCATCATTGTATAGCAGTAGTTGAATGATAAAGGTAGAAACAATCATGTCCATCATTGTATAGCAGTAGTTGAATGATAAAGGAAGAAACAATCATGTCCATCATTGTATAGCAGTAGTTGAATGATAAAGGAAGAAACAATCATGTCCATCATTGTATAGCAGTAGTTGAATGATAAAGGTAGAAACAATCATGTCCATCATTGTATAGCAGTAGTTGAATGATAAAGGAAGAAACAATCATGTCCATCATTGTATAGCAGTAGTTGAATGATAAAGGAAGAAACAATCATGTCCATCATTGTATAGCAGTAGTTGAATGATAAAGGAAGAAACAATCATGTCCATCATTGTATAGCAGTAGTTGAATGATAAAGGAAGAAACAATCATGTCCATCATTGTATAGCAGTAGTTGAATGATAAAGGAAGAAACAATCATGTCCATCATTGTATAGCAGTAGTTGAATGATAAAGGAAGAAACAATCATGTCCATCATTGTATAGCAGTAGTTGAATGATAAAGGAAGAAACAATCATGTCCATCATTGCATAGCAGTAGTTGAATGATAAAGGAAGAAACAATCATGTCCATCATTGTATAGCAGTAGTTGAATGATAAAGGAAGAAACAATCATGTCCATCATTGTATAGCAGTAGTTGAATGATAAAGGAAGAAACAATCATGTCCATCATTGTATAGCAGTAGTTGAATGATAAAGGAAGAAACAATCATGTCCATCATTGTATAGCAGTAGTTGAATGATAAAGGAAGAAACAATCATGTCCATCATTGTATAGCAGTAGTTGAATGATAAAGGAAGAAACAATCATGTCCATCATTGCATAGCAGTAGTTGAATGATAAAGGAAGAAACAATCATGTCCATCATTGTATAGCAGTAATTGAATGATAAAGGAAGAAACAATCATGTCCATCATTGTATAGCAGTAGTTGAATGATAAAGGAAGAAACAATCATGTCCATCATTGTATAGCAGTAGTTGAATGATAAAGGAAGAAACAATCATGTCCATCATTGTATAGCAGTAGTTGAATGATAAAGGAAGAAACAATCATGTCCATCATTGTATAGCAGTAGTTGAATGATAAAGGTAGAAACAATCATGTCCATCATTGCATAGCAGTAGTTGAATGATAAAGGAAGAAACAATCATGTCCATCATTGTATAGCAGTAGTTGAATGATAAAGGAAGAAACAATCATGTCCATCATTGTATAGCAGTAGTTGAATGATAAAGGAAGAAACAATCATGTCCATCATTACATAGCAGTAGTTGAATGATAAAGGAAGAAACAATCATCTCCATCATTGTATAGCAGTAGTTGAATGATAAAGGAAGAAACAATCATGTCCATCATTGTATAGCAGTAGTTGAATGATAAAGGAAGAAACAATCATGTCCATCATTGTATAGCAGTAGTTGAATGATAAAGGAAGAAACAATCATGTCCATCATTGCATAGCAGTAGTTGAATGATAAAGGAAGAAACAATCATGTCCATAATTGTATAGCAGTAGTTTAATGATAAAGGAAGAAACAATCATGTCCATCATTGTATAGCAGTAGTTGAATGATAAAGGAAGAAACAATCATGTCCATCATTGTATAGCAGTAATTGAATGATAAAGGAAGAAACAATCATGTCCATCATTGTATAGCAGTAGTTGAATGATAAAGGAAGAAACAATCATGTCCATCATTGTATAGCAGTAATTGAATGATAAAGGAAGAAACAATCATGTCCATCATTGTATAGCAGTAGTTGAATGATAAAGGAAGAAACAATCATGTCCATCATTGTATAGCAGTAGTTGAATGATAAAGGAAGAAACAATCATGTCCATCATTGTATAGCACTAGTTGAATGATAAAGGAAGAAACAATCATGTCCATCATTGTATAGCAGTAGTTGAATGATAAAGGTAGAAACAATCATCTCCATCATTGCATAGCAGTAGTTGAATGATAAAGGAAGAAACAATCATGTCCATCATTGTATAGCAGTAATTGAATGATAAAGGAAGAAACAATCATGTCCATCATTGTATAGCAGTAGTTGAATGATAAAGGAAGAAACAATCATGTCCATCATTGTATAGCAGTAGTTGAATGATAAAGGAAGAAACAATCATGTCCATCATTGTATAGCAGTAGTTGAATGATAAAGGAAGAAACAATCATGTCCATCATTGCATAGCAGTAGTTGAATGATAAAGGAAGAAACAATCATGTTCATCATTGTATAGCAGTAGTTGAATGATAAAGGAAGAAACAATCATGTCCATCATTGTATAGCAGTAGTTGAATGATAAAGGAAGAAACAATCATGTCCATCATTGTATAGCAGTAATTGAATGATAAAGGAAGAAACAATCATGTCCATCATTGTATAGCAGTAGTTGAATGATAAAGGAAGAAACAATCATGTCCATCATTGTATAGCAGTAGTTGAATGATAAAGGTAGAAACAATCATATCCATCATTGTATAGCAGTAATTGAATGATAAAGGAAGAAACAATCATGTCCATCATTGTATAGCAGTAGTTGAATGATAAAGGAAGAAACAATCATGTCCATCATTGTATAGCAGTAGTTGAATGATAAAGGAAGAAACAATCATGTCCATCATTGTATAGCAGTAGTTGAATGATAAAGGTAGAAACAATCATGTCCATCATTGTATAGCAGTAATTGAATGATAAAGGAAGAAACAATCATGTCCATCATTGTATAGCAGTAGTTGAATGATAAAGGAAGAAACAATCATGTCCATCATTGTATAGCAGTAGTTGAATGATAAAGGAAGAAACAATCATGTCCATCATTGTATAGCAGTAGTTGAATGATAAAGGAAGAAACAATCATCTCCATCATTGTATAGCAGTAGTTGAATGATAAAGGAAGAAACAATCATGTCCATCATTGTATAGCAGTAGTTGAATGATAAAGGAAGAAACAATCATGTCCATCATTGTATAGCAGTAGTTGAATGATAAAGGAAGAAACAATCATGTCCATCATTGTATAGCAGTAGTTGAATGATAAAGGAAGAAACAATCATGTCCATCATTGTATAGCAGTAGTTGAATGATAAAGGAAGAAACAATCATGTCCATCATTGTATAGCAGTAGTTGAATGATAAAGGAAGAAACAATCATGTCCACCATTGTATAGCAGTAGTTGAATGATAAAGGTAGAAACAATCATGTCCATCATTGCATAGCAGTAGTTGAATGATAAAGGAAGAAACAATCATGTCCATCATTGTATAGCAGTAGTTGAATGATAAAGGAAGAAACAATCATGTCCATCATTGTATAGCAGTAGTTGAATGATAAAGGAAGAAACAATCATGTCCATCATTGTATAGCAGTAGTTGAATGATAAAGGAAGAAACAATCATGTCCATCATTGCATAGCAGTAGTTGAATGATAAAGGAAGAAACAATCATGTCCATCATTGTATAGCAGTAGTTGAATGATAAAGGAAGAAACAATCATGTCCATCATTGTATAGCAGTAGTTGAATGATAAAGGAAGAAACAATCATGTCCATCATTGTATAGCAGTAGTTGAATGATAAAGGAAGAAACAATCATGTCCATCATTGTATAGCAGTAGTTGAATGATAAAGGAAGAAACAATCATGTCCATCATTGCATAGCAGTAGTTGAATGATAAAGGAAGAAACAATCATGTCCATCATTGCATAGCAGTAGTTGAATGATAAAGGAAGAAACAATCATGTCCATCATTGTATAGCAGTAGTTGAATGATAAAGGAAGAAACAATCATGTCCATCATTGTATAGCAGTAGTTGAATGATAAAGGAAGAAACAATCATGTCCATCATTGTATAGCAGTAGTTGAATGATAAAGGAAGAAACAATCATGTCCATCATTGCATAGCAGTAGTTGAATGATAAAGGAAGAAACAATCATGTCCATCATTGTATAGCAGTAGTTGAATGATAAAGGAAGAAACAATCATGTCCATCATTGTATAGCAGTAGTTGAATGATAAAGGAAGAAACAATCATGTCCATCATTGTATAGCAGTAGTTGAATGATAAAGGAAGAAACAATCATGTCCATCATTGCATAGCAGTAGTTGAATGATAAAGGAAGAAACAATCATGTCCATCATTGTATAGCAGTAGTTGAATGATAAAGGAAGAAACAATCATGTCCATCATTGTATAGCAGTAGTTGAATGATAAAGGAAGAAACAATCATGTCCATCATTGTATAGCAGTAGTTGAATGATAAAGGAAGAAACAATCATGTCCATCATTGTATAGCAGTAGTTGAATGATAAAGGAAGAAACAATCATGTCCATCATTGCATAGCAGTAGTTGAATGATAAAGGAAGAAACAATCATGTCCATCATTGCATAGCAGTAATTGAATGTACATCTGTATGTAATCAGTAACTATTACCACTAAACTTGTGATTTCGAATAGCGCAAGGTGTACTCGACAACTTTACGTTGCCCAATTTGTCCTTGACTTGTGGCAGGTAGGTGATTTTCTCCTAATACTCCGATTTCCTCCACGAATAAAGTGGGGCACCAAAAGATAACTGAACTATTGTTGCAAGTGGCGTTAAAAACACTCATAACCCTAATCCTAACCCCCGATAGAGAACATGATTGACTCTGAGGCAAACGATGGCTGCAGACAGTTAACGTAATGGTCGTGATTGTATGATAGTTGGATTTATAATTACCTATGCAATCAGTGCCTATCACCACTAAGTTGCGGGTTCGAATCCAGCTCATGGCGATGTGTACTCGATACAACATTATGTGATGAAGTTTGTCAGTGACTTGCGAAAGGTCGGGGGTTTTCGCCGAGTACTCCACTAAACCTGACCGCCACGATATAACTGAAATATTGTGGAAAGTGGCGTTAATCGTCATAACTCTAACCTCCAATAAAGAACATGAAAGACTACTTACCACAATGGAAAGTAAATTTGGAGGGTAAATTATCCGCTCGAACGGTCCAATATGTTTTACCCAGCATCTAAAAATAGACTTACGTCAGTATGAATTAAATGTAAGAAACAAATGATGCTAAAACAGTTAAACAATCTATTAAAATAAAATCGTTGAAATAGAGGCAAACATCGATAACCTCAACACATACACGATCTCTTGGCACATGCACTCTGCTGTTGCAATTACCAGTAGTATATTTCATTCCATATTATTACTATTTTATTTTCTATATTTGATCCCAACACATTGATGACCTATTTACGGATGTAACCATTGCTTTTATTTTCATTTTCGTATTTCTAGATGTCTCTTTCCGTACCTTTGACGTCATTCTTCAATGATGTCAAAATATGTGTCACGTCATATTTCATGTATGGGGTGTCTCATGAGGGAAAATACTGTACTAAATTTCTAAATCAATACAGTTTCATATGTAGTAAATTTTATAAACTTTATAAATATAACATTAATATATCACATAACAAAACAACGGGTTTGCGAAACAGTTTCAATAATTTAAATGTTAACAACATGTAAATAAAACCTTGGTGTGGCCCGATGACGTCGAAAGTTTTCAAGGCTCAACGTTTTGTTTATTTGTTATGGTACAGCAGTGGAACATATGAGTTTGCTGAATCGATCAGGTATTTGTGACGAATTAACCGTTGTAATATTTTTTTGTTCATGCAGCCGTTTTGATTATAAAAACAGCATTTAATTTGGTAAACATACATTTATTATTCCGTATTATACCATTGATTCAGTGAAGCGTAATGTTTTGTCGTCCATGTTTCAATCGTTTTTGGGGACTGAAATAACCCTAACCCTAACCCTAAACCCTAACCCTAACCCTAACCCAATCAGTGATTCTAGGTGATTGAATTTTCAAATCCATTCTATATGTAATACTGACTCATAATTACCTAGATACTGACTCATAATTACCTAGATACTTACTTCTAATTACCTAGCTACTTACTCCTAATTACCTAGATAATGACTCATAATTACCTCTATGCTCACTCATAATTACCTTGATACTTATAATTACCTAGATACTTACTCCTAATTACCTAGATACTTACTCCTAATTACCTAGATACTTACTCCTAATTACCTAGATACTTACTCATGATTACCTAGATGCTTACTCATAATTATCTCTATGCTCACTCATAATTACCTTGATACTTATAATTACCTAGATACTTACTCCTAATTACCTAGATACTTACTCATAATTACCTAGATACTTACTCCTAATTACCTAGATACTGACTCATAATTACCTAGATACTTACTCATAATTACCTAGATACTTACTCATAATTACCTAGATACTGACTCATAATTACCTAGATACTTACTCATAATTACCTAGATACTTACTCCTAATTACCTAGATACTTACTCATAATTACCTAGATACTTACTCCTAATTACCTAGATACTGACTCATAATTACCTAGATACTTACTCATAATTACCTAGATACTTACTCATAATTACCTAGATACTTACTCATAATTACCTAGATACTTACTCCTAATTACCTAGATACTTACTCCTAATTACCTAGATACTGACTCATAATTACCTAGATACTGACTCATAATTACCTAGATACTTACTCATAATTACCTAGATACTTACTCATAATTACCTAGATACTGACTCATAATTACCTAGATACTTACTCATAATTACCTAGATACTTACTCATAATTACCTAGATACTTACTCCTAATTACCTAGATACTGACTCCTAATTACCTAGATACTTACTCCTAATTACCTAGATACTTACTCATAATTACCTAGATACTTACTCCTAATTACCTAGATACTTACTCCTAATTACCTAGATACTGACTCATAATTACCTAGATACTTACTCCTAATTACCTAGATACTGACTCCTAATTACCTAGATACTTACTTCTAATTACCTAGATACTTACTCATGATTACCTAGATACTGACTCATAATTACCTAGATACTTACTCCTAATTACCTAGATACTTACTCATGATTACCTAGATACTTACTCACGATTACCTAGATACTTACTCACGATTACCTAGATACTTACTCCTAATTACCTAGATACTTACTCCTAATTACCTAGATACTTACTCACGATTACCTAGCTACTTACTCATAATTACCTTGATACTTACTCCTAATTACCTAGATACTTACTCATAATTATCTAGATACTTACTCATAATTACCTTGATACTTACTCCTAATTACCTAGATACTTACTCCTAATTACCTATATACTTACTCCTAATTACCTAGATACTTACTCCTAATTACCTAGATACTTACTCCTAATTACCTAGATACTTGCTCATAATTACCTAGATACTTACTCCTAATTACCTAGATACTGACTCATAATTACCTAGATACTTACTCATAATTACCTAGATACTGACTCATAATTACCTAGATACTTACTCACGATTACCTAGATACTTACTCATAATTACCTTGATACTTACTCCTAATTACCTAGATACTTACTCATAATTACCTAGATACTTACTCCTAATTACCTATATACTTACTCCTAATTACCTAGATACTTACTCCTAATTACCTAGATACTTACTCATAATTACCTAGATACTTACTCATAATTACCTAGATAATGACTCCTAATTACCTAGATACTTACTCCTAATTACCTAGATACTGACTCATAATTACCTATATACTTACTCCTAATTATCTAGATACTTACTCCTAATTACCTAGATACTTACTCCTAATTACCTAGATACTTACTCCTAATTACCTATATACTTACTCCTAATTACCTAGATACTTACTCCTAATTACCTAGATACTTACTCACGATTACCTAGATACTGACTCATAATTACCTAGATACTTACTCCTAATTACCTAGATACTTACTCCTAATTACCTAGATACTGACTCCTAATTACCTAGATACTTACTCCTAATTACCTAGATACTTACTCCTAATTACCTAGATACTTACTCCTAATTACCTAGATACTTACTCATAATTACCTAGATATTGACTCATAATTACCTAGATACTGACTCATAATTACCTAGATACTTACTCCTAATTACCTAGATACTTACTCCTAATTACCTAGATACTTACTCATAATTACCTAGATACTGACTCATAATTACCTAGATACTTACTCCTAATTACCTAGATACTTACTCCTAATTACCTAGATACTTACTCATAATTACCTAGATACTGACTCATAATTACCTAGATACTTACTTCTAATTACCTAGATACTTACTCATAATTACCTAGATACTTACTCATAATTACCTAGATACTGACTCATAATTACCTAGATACTTACTCATAATTACCTAGATACTTACTCATAATTACCTAGATACTTACTCCTAATTACCTAGATACTGACTCATAATTACCTAGATACTGACTCATAATTACCTAGATACTTACTCATAATTACCTAGATACTGACTCATAATTACCTAGATACTTACTCCTAATTACCTAGATACTTACTCATAATTACCTAGATACTGACTCCTAATTACCTAGATACTTACTCCTAATTACCTAGATACTTACTCATAATTACCTAGATACTTACTCCTAATTACCTAGATACTTACTCATAATTACCTAGATATTTACTCCTAATTACCTAGATACTTACTTATAATTACCTAGATACTTACTCCTAATTACCTAGATACTTACTCCTAATTACCTAGATACTGACTCATAATTACCTAGATACTTACTCCTAATTACCTAGATACTTACTCCTAATTACCTAGATACTTACTCCTAATTACCTAGATACTGACTCCTAATTACCTAGATACTGACTCATAATTACCTAGATACTTACTCCTAATTACCTAGATACTTACTCATAATTACCTAGATACTTACTCCTAATTACTTAGATACTTACTCATAATTACCTAGATACTTACTCATAATTACCTAGATACTGACTCATAATTACCTAGATACTGACTCATAATTACCTAGATACTTACTCCTAATTACCTAGATACTTACTCATAATTACCTAGATACTTACTCCTAATTACCTAGATACTTACTCACGATTACCTAGATACTTACTCCTAATTACCTAGATACTTACTCCTAATTACCTAGATACTTACTCCTAATTACCTAGATACTTACTCCTAATTACCTAGATACTGACTCATGATTACCTAGATACTTACTCATAATTACCTAGATACTTACTCATAACCTAGGTGTAAACGAATAACTACGTAGATTATAACAGGTACAGACGATCCACCTGTAATATGAATGTCAACATGTAGATACTTAGACCATATCTTAACTGTAAACAATCTTAATGTTCATACCTTTGTTGATCAAATTGATCACAAGAAACTTACGTTGAATAAGGTTAATATAACAAGCGTCTTGTGTCAATTTTTGATTTAAACATATCTCTTGTTCATTATGACTTTGACACACGCGTTTACGATAAAACATACTATTTTCATTTCCCTGTCGCAAATTTTCCTTTTTTTCATCATATGGCGTATGTGTTTCTTAGTTAGTTCGTTTTGCTCGTATTTGTAATAATGCTTTGACTGTAATCATCGTAATCTGGTGATAATGGAAAAGCTTTTACACCAAGGATACCACTTTCATGAATTATTGAAAACTTTCACAAAATTATTTTACTGCTATACAGATCTTGCATATAAATACAATTTTACATACAGAGATTAAAAAGGGTATTTCCCATCCATTTTTATGGCGACATAATTAGCAAAGCTAAATAGTTCAAATCTGACACATCTAATCTTGTAGAATCCTTGAAATATCTCATTCGTAAAGGCTATATGACTTAGAAGTCGCGCACGGTATTGGGGATACTGCGCTAATTCATTTTAAAATATCTATGAGACTTTTAATTTTTATTGAAGTTAGACCTATTATATATCAAAAGCTTCAACATTTTGCAAACATTAACAATCTTATGCTTAAATAGTTCAAAATCCGATAATTAAAACGAATTTTGGCATAATATTAAGGACAAATTGCTTAAAATCGCTGTAGACGCGTAACTAAATTGTTGCAAATAAACTGAGTGAAATTACCTAACAAAATAACGAATTGCACAAAATTTTCTCTTGTTTCGCAAGTAACGACGGAAAAGTCCGCCAATTACGCGTACGCGTGGGATTATGACGTTACGCTTGATTCCCATTCAAGATGGCCACCTTCCAGATGAGGTTTGAGATGTAGACGCTGCAATTTATCGGAAAATTATAGTTCACTCTCTGAGACAGATTTACTTTGCAAAAAATATAGACAATCTGCTAGTACAACTAATAGGTAATTCAATTAGTATATTTATATTCATTCAGCATTATGTTACTATTTTTGTTCAATCTTTGTATTCAACAGTTTGATGACATTTGTATTCTGGTTTCTCATGTAGACCATTAATCTGATTGACCTTGCTATTATACTATCTAAGTATATGTTGTCATTCATCTTTGTGATAGTATTTTAGTATTTGGTATTTTTGAGTGGAAGCGAATATGTGCAGGTTTTTTTTTATCGTTTGTTTATATATGTATTGCCGTTGAAGATCCAGTTATCAAGATGGGAGCGTTGAGATCCCATTAACTAGTTTATGGGAATACGATACAGTAGCAAGGGCAGATAATTACCTTACCGAATACCGCATGTTATTTTCGCGACGTCACAGTAACGAGCGCGACATTTTCCGCGGAAGTTGCATCGACGTCATAAAAAGCCGATTGCGTAAAAATTTGAAAGCACCTGCTTCAAGCCGAATAATGCCGTTTTTAAAAACAAACAAGCAAACAAACAAAACTAAACTTAGACAAAACATGTGGTGTTCATTTGCTGAACAACTCTGTTTCATATCTGTGAAGGTAATAATTGGTACACGAGTTATGTGCATATTTTGAATAATTTATTCTCGTCAGTAGTTCTTGAAATCTACATGTAAATGATTGAATATCCAAATAAATATACAAAAACACACACAATGATGTGAAGCACAAACAACCGAAAAGAGGACTTGATTAACGCCGGGTATTCGGATACTCGAAACCGGTGGGGACACTATGAATTCGGTGCAATCTAATAATTTTGAATGTTTTCATTGGTCAATTTAGAATTTTTGTACACTACATACCGCGGAACATTCTTCTCCGTGTTCCATTGTAGAATGCTCCGCCCTCTGTAGTGTCCACAAATTCAAAATTATAATTAGGGACCGACCATTTAACTTGAAGGAGGGGGGGCATGGTTTTTTCCTAAATGTCCCCCCTTTTTGTGTCCTTACTCCGGCATTTTGTTTCTCTCCATGAACTCCTTTCTCAAACCCCTTTCTCCCTATTTTCCTTTACACTGTTCCGCTTTAAATTGAACGTGAGGCAAGGGCAAGAAAAGATGTGTTTATACAGTATATCACCAAATTTACCAAAGTACAGTCACATGTTAGTTTAAAAAATCTGGAGTTGGTAAAATCAAACTAGGCTAACGGGATTATAAGAATCCCGGACTGACTTACATTCGTGTAAAGGAAGTGTTTTACGATCATGATCATTGCCCTTTTGTAAACATTTACTGTAGGGCTTCATACGATGGTTAGTTTTTGCCATCTGCCGCATCGAAACAATACTATAAGATTGATATTTTTTTATCAATGTGTGACGTAAAAGTGTTTTTAACATTTACATTCACTGAATATGGTACAGTTTTGACAACTATTCTACCTATTTTGTTCCTGTATTTAAATACTGTTATAGTGACAGCCGGAGACTTTGAACCGTAATGAGAGCGGGAGGTTTGGCGCTTTAAAATCTGATTTAACCCACCATTTATTTTAGAAATGCCTGTACCAAGTCAGGGTCATTACGGTTTTCACAGTTTTCCGGTTGTTGACTGATTTTGTCTGTTTATATAATTATGAGTTTTGACTTTCCCTTTGTAAGATTGTTCGGAGTCCGGTAATTTTGTTATTACCCTTATTGATTGATTTTTGATTTTTGGTGTTTTAACGCCACTTTCAACAATATTTCAGCTATATCATGGCGACCAGCTTTAGTGGTGGAGGAAGCCGGAATACCCGGAGAGAACCACCGACCATGAGCAAGCAACTGGTAAACTTTATCACTTGCGGCTGCGAGTCGAGTGCACCCTTTTTTGTAATTTACAAAACTGGGTGCGAACCCACGCCGTATTGGTGATAGGCTTGTATGAGTTGTTAGATCCAACGACCTAACTCATTGAGCAACCCCAAGACAACAATACTCTGAGGACCAATACTTCCGATCACTTCCTGCAATTTTCATCTTTTCGTCACAAAAATATGCCTCGCCTCGTCTAACGAAAGGGTGATGAATGCTATCGTCTTTCCATCCCACAGATTTGCGTTTTGACTTCTTTTTTATTTTACTGCTTGCTCTCCTTTCGCCTCGAAAATAATAAACCTCAAATTTCTTTTCGTTATATGGTCGTAAAGGTATCTTTAAAAGGCGTATAAATATGTTTCATAGAATTCATTTATTGGTGAGAATATTATATAATTTTTTGTCATGCAGACTATAGCCGTTCTCTTTCATCCAATCTAAGGAAAACCGCGAGAAAGACTCCACAACGTTTTACCTATTAAAATACATTGTAGGGCAATTTGGCGCCGAAATTGACGATGTCTAGGTTAGTCATGAAAAATGCATGGTTTTTGTTCTGTAGCTAAAAAACAAGCACATGTACCCCCTTACTTTTTGTTAAAATTCTAAATAAAATCATTGCGAGAATATCATGACAAAATATTAAGAAAATATCAATTGGCATTTTTTTTCTACATGCAAATTTATTCATGAAGAAACCACTAAATAATCCATATTCCACAAATAAGTAGAATTTTTGGACTACTTAATCTATTATTGGCAATGTACATGTTCATCATCTTTGAACGAAATTATCATAGGAAGCTATTGCAAAAAACCGGATGCAATTATCTTTTACCGTTTTGAAATTGTGATATTTTCTTTACCGCTATAAAAATCCGTATTTTAAAAATTTGTCGAAAAATGGTCGAAATTCGATCGTAAATATCTCGAAAACTAAGTCACGAAGGTATATTTTTCTTTTCATATTTGGAAAGAGCATATCGAAATTGACCAAATCAAGAATTTTCATGAAAAAATCAATTGGCAATCCCTACTGTATCGTATTCCCTTAACCGGTGCCTATCCCACGTCAGGGTCTGGATTTCCAACGTCATATGTCGTGGCCCTTTTTGTGCTCAGCGAGTTCAGTTATAAAAGGAGAGGTGATTGTTCACTTTGTTGATATTGGTGGAATTGATTACAATCACTGTTTAAATGTTCTTTTTTAATAAATGCTTTAATGTGGAATTTTAGAGAAAAAATCTTGATGACAGGTGTCACTGTGCCATTTAATATAAATAATGTATGTAGTGGCTAGGGGTTATTGGTGTTTAAGCCACTTCCAACATGAATTTAGATATATTGTGATGCTCAGTCTTATTGGTGGAGGAAACTGAAGTGCTGGGAAAAACGCACATCACCACGTGCGGAAATCGAACACCCAATTGTAAGAATGATGGTGTAATTTATTTGAAGAGTTCATATGTTTTCCATCTTAGATTAATGTATGGACAAAATTGCATTTATTTAAAATATAACTTACCCCAGCCAATTACATAATGCCATGTTAGGGTCCTAGGAACTTGAAAGGCATGTAGAATCAGACGATGTAAGTAACATCCTTCACAAAACATCCAAAAGTAATTACTTGTTCTTGCGCACCGGTTAAAGGTATACAGAATACGGCCTAATGTCTATTTAGAAAAAAATTATCATTCACATTTACATGACCGAATATATGTTTGTATAATATACTTTATTTCCTGTGACTGTTTAATGAATTTTCCATTGTCCTATACAATACATTAAAAATTGCTGAGTTAGATTGCTGTCAAATTATAATATTAAGTATATATGTACCATCTACACACGATTATACACATGTCTTACGTCTATCCCTAGATTTGCCTTACGAGAAAAGGTAACACTACGATTATTGAAGCTACTTTTTTAGAGAGTGAATGTGGTCGCGTGGTCTAGGGCGCTGGACGTAAGGCTAAGCGAATGCTGCTGCAGTGTATCAATGGTGTGAGTTCAAATCCCGTCGAGGGAAGAACAAAACTTTGACAGCTCTAAAATCTAATTTTAACACGGTTTGGTTTAATTTTCAGACGTATATATATATAAAAGAAATTATTAAAAAAAGAACAAAACGGATTTTTCACAACATTCTTGTACTAACGTTTTCACTGCTGTTGCTGTTGGAGATCTTCAGGTATATATATATATAAAAGCAACAAGGAAGGAATCAAGTAGTGGGCTCTTGTTTTTTAGACTATTAGTATTGTCTGTTCTTCATTGATTTACAACTTCTATAATATTCACTTTGAAATTTGGGATCTTCAAACTTTTCTATTATAAACCAAGAGGTCGTCGGGGTCGTGTTGTATGGTAGTTAGCTATATAAATTAACAATTACCTATGCAATCGATGCATATCACCACTAATGTTGTGAGCTCGAATCCCACTCATGTGGGGTGTACTCGATACTACATTATGTGATAAAGTTGGGCAGATCGGTGGTCTTCTTCGGTTACTCCGGTTTCCTCCACCAATAAAACTTACAACAACGTTAGCACCATAATCTTAACCCTAACCCTATTATAAACCAACCCCTGTGTTGGATTTTGTTTTAGCGAAAGATCACTTTAAAAGCAGTAAGTACTTCCCTACAATTAGACAAAAAAAAATTTCTCTTGAGCCGAAATGTCTTTCCTTTTACTCCTTGAGTGAGTGAGTGAGTGAGTGAGTGATTGTTGTTTAATATCAAATGAACAATTTTTCAGCCATGGTGAGAACAGGTTGCATTACATAAAATAATGATGATGCATGCTTTGAACTAGATCAACTCTCTTAATTGGATCTGTATAGTGCTAGCTCACTGAAGCAACTTTAAACGGGTAGACCTGTTGCTCTACTTGGACAAATTATTCTGATTCCACGTCAACGAGTCTTTGCCCTTTCTTCTGAATGCTACGTACTAAGCAGAGAAGCAATGAATATCACTTTTATTGTATTTGGTTTGACCAGACTGGGGCTCGAATTCACGATAATCTGCAAGTGAGTCGAGCATGCTAACCATTATACACTGAGATGGATGAGCCGACAAAACTTTGCTCTCACAACTTGATGTTCTCTACATAGATATAAATGATGAGAACCTGAAAATGCCAATAAATTAATCTTTGGTTTGAAAAAATGAAGAAATATCCTTTAAAATGAGAAATACCCCCCCCCCCCCCTCCCCCCTCAATAAATAACATGGAGATAACTCATGGGAAGCAAGATAATGTGTCGTGTGGGAAGACATGTCTTGTTTGTCTAGTGCAAAGCGGATCCCATCTTCTCATTGAAAACTAACTTGCTCTCGCCATGATATAGCTGGAAAATTGCTGAGTTGGGGCTAGACAACAGTTACTCACTCAAAGATCTCCCACTACGCAAGGGACCATCTAATAACCATTAGTAAACCTTTTGGGCTAAATCAGGTTTATTTGTTTCTAAGAAAAAGCCATTATTCATTTTGCCACAGGGACAAATTGTAATAACGATTTCTGATTTGCTTTATCTTTATTGCAAAGAAAAATACTTTATCCAGTTTCTTATATGAGCATATACTAACAACTGCAGGGGCGCCATCATGCAATTTGGGTTCAATCATGTTTGCTGTTTCTACCAAGGAGTTTTCTTCATTTTACTATAGGGTCATATGTTTTAACATGCAGAGGTAAGTAAGGCCAATCAAGGATTTCCATTCCAGGTAAAAGATAACAACATTCTAAGGGACCAGGAAATGACCATTCATATATAGTTTTGGCTCAATTAAGTTTGCTGTCGTTAAGATGCTCGACTTTTGACTGACAACATATTAAATACTGTTATAGTGAGAGCCGGAGACTTTGAACCGTAATGAGAGCGGGAGGTTTGGCGCTTTAAAATCTGATTCAATCCACCATTTCTTTAGAAATGCCTGTACCAAGTCAGGGTCATTACGGTTTTCACAGTTTTCCGGTTGTTGATTGATTTTGTCTGTTTATATAATTATGAGTTTTGACTTTCCTTTTGTAAGATTGTTCGGAGTTCGGTAATTTTGTTATTACCCTTATTTGTTATGTTTGGTGGATGTGGGTACAATCTTCTCTTCGTCGGCCAAAAGCCCACTAGGGCTTGTGTTGTATTGTTATTTTAACATGCCGACTATAAATAAAACTTGTCTTATCTTCTCGCCGACTTTTCCTTAATTCGCATGAGGCAGACTTCATACAGGGGCTTCTAGAAAAAAACGAAAAGAAGCTAGCCCGATCCTTTAATGTCACGCTATGTATTTTCACTAAATAATTCTAGGTGTAGTGATTTCGTTGATCACATCTATCCAGTGTCGGCTTTAGGACAAAATGAGGTCCTGTGCTATTTAAGCTATGAGGTCCCTTACTTGGGCCCTGAAGGAGTTAAATCCGGTAGCCTACACAGGCAGTCCGACATACGAAACAGAACGCCTTCAAATTTAAAATTGCACAACAGAAGCAAAAATCCACGGATTTTTTTTTGTTGGCAGGAAGATCGGCCTCCCCTAGCCAACGGGGTCCTGTGCTTAAGCACAATGGTAAATTCGCCACTGCATCTATCCCATTTAGACAATATAAAGGATACCACAAATACAGATAAGTCTAAATTATACCTTGACCTACACCTCAAAATTGAGTGAGAGGAGGTCAAGAACGAAACTTTACGACATAAGAGATGATTTCAATTTTCCCATTGTGAACTTTCCATTTATATGTAGCAATATTCCAGCAACACCTGCATATGGAGTATATATCTCTCAGTTGACATTATATTCCTCAGATTGTGCTTCATATCAGGATTTCATAGATAGAGAGCTAACAAGAAAGCGACTGAACCAAAGGTTTCTATTGGCTAAGTTGAAGTCATCACTTCGAAAGTTCCACGGTCGCCACCATGACTTGGTTAATCGCTATAGAAAATCTGTGGTCAAATGACCACGGATGTGTTCCACTTGTCGTCAACGCTTCCCTTGAGTAGGAAGGTAAAAATACCATGGGTAGGGGATTCAATATACCATGGGTAGGGGGTCAATATACCACGAGTCGGGGGTTCAATATACCATGGGTAGAGGGGTCAAAATACCATGGATAGAGGGATCAAAATACCATGGGTAGGGAGTCAATATACCATGGATAGGGGTTGGATATACCATGGGTAGGGGGTACAAATACCATGGGTATGGGGGTCAATATACCATGGATAGGGGTTGAATATAACATGGATAAGGGGTTCAATATACTTTATATATTTTGACCCCATATCCATGGTATTTTGACTCTGTACCCATGGTATATCGAACCCCCTACACACGGCATTGTGACCCCCTAACCATGGTATATCGACCCCATACCATGGTATGTTGACCCCATCCATGGTATATCGATCCCCCCATTCCCATGGTATTTTGACACCCCCCTACCCATGGCTTATCGAACCACATACCCATGCCATTTTGACTCCGTATCCGTGGTATGTTGTCCCCCTTAACAATGGTATATCAACCCTCCTACCCATGATATTTTGACCCCCTCCCCATGGTATATCAACCACCCCACCAATGGTATAAACTCCCACTTTCCCATGGTATTTTGACACCCCTCCCCATGGTATTTTGATCCCCTTCCCATGGTATATTGACACACTTACCCAATATTATGACCCTCCTATCCATGATATATTGAACCCCTACCCATGGTATATCGACCCCATTCCCGTGGTATTTTGACCTCCTATCCATGGTATTTTGACCCTCCTACCTATGGTATATTGACCCCTTGCCCATGATATATCGACCCCTACCAATGGTATTTTGACCCCTACTCATGGTACATCGAACCCCATACCCATGGTATTTTGACCCCCCTATCTATAGTATGTTGACCCCCCTATCCATGGTGTATCGACATCCTACCCATGGTATTTTGACCCCCTACCAATGGTATATGGAGCCCCATACCCATGGTATATCGACTCACTACCCATGGTATCTTGACCCCCTGCCCATCTCTTGATTAGAAATGAGGGGGGTCAAAAATACCATGGGGGTTCAATTTACCATACAGGAGGGTCAAAATGCCATATGACATCGGTCCTTTCTTCATTCATGACCTATCACCGGATTTGTAATCAGATTAACACGACGAGTACCACTAGTGGTGCAGAAACAGCTTACCTTTCCCGAGCACCCAAGTTCAGTCCCGGTTTTTAGTGGGGTTTGTGTTACACGATCTTTAGTTTTATGTGTGTTTTGTAGATCATTGTTTGTCCTTTTTTGCCATTGTGTTGTCCGTCCTTCGATTTATGGATTTTTATTACCCCTTTCGGCTTTGGTATCTTGAATACTCTTCTTAAGAGAAGCTGTTATTCATTTCCCAATAGGCTCCTATGTTAAAAACTGCCATGGAGCTAAAACACTTTGTTGCTCACTTTTCATTCTGTTTTGAGGAAACCGTATACAGAACTTTCCATAGGTGCTTCCTACCAAATTTTTTTTCATTTGGCAACTGAGTTTCAGAGGAGAAGAATTTTAAGAAATTAACCAATCAGAAACAAGAATTGTCTGTGGTGACCATGTTTTTTAACTGATCAATACAAAATGAGCAATTTTAATAGAAGACCATCCATAACTACTAAGTTTCTGTTCATTTGGACAAGCGGTTTTGGAGGAGAACATTAAAATGTGAAAAGTTAACGGACGACGGATGCCAAGTGATGGCAAAAGCTGACATTTCCATTGGCAAGGTGAGCTAACAATTTGATGCAAGAAGAAATATTCTTACAATGTACTAAAGTTTATATTTGACATGGGAGCCAATCAGGATCTTATTTCAGTGTTGTTTCGCATCAATCCAGACATTTGAAAAGTGAGAATGTAAATATAGTGTGGTTCATTCTGTGTCAGCGATTTTGATTAGAACATTAAAATTTGAAAAGGCCATCAATGACAAAGAGAGGTGAATGTGAGCGACAACTTCCATGATTCTTTATAATTAGGTTAGATAAAGTGTTGACGAAAATGACAAACGGACAACAGACGACAGGTGATTAAGAAAATTGCTATGTTTTTTCTCTGTGTGTACAAATTGTAAAAATTGTGTGTGTGTTGTTTCTGAATGATCAGGTTTAACTAACAACCACCATTAACAATTTATACACATAAGATCATTATTAATTTAAAATCGCTAGATTAATTAGTGTTTAACATCACTTGTAGCAATATGTTACCTATGAGATGGTGGTTCAATATGGTGAAGGAAACTGGAATATCGATAAAACCACTGACCTGCAATAAATCTCTAAAACTTGATAAAGATGTATAGAGTACACCTCGCCATAAGTGGGAATCGAACGCACAACTTTAGTGGTGATAGGCACTGATTTAATATCAAACTATCATAGTGATCTCAGTATTGACAATGTCTTGTAAAATGTAATTTCCCTCATTTTATTAATAAGGCAAAATATGAGGCTAAGCTTTTAAGGATGAACATTATATGGAACAGCAAGTAATTTATGTCGAGGTGTACTCGATACAACATTATGTGATAAAGTTTGTCAGTGACTTGCGACAGGTCTGTTGTTTTCTCTCGGAACTCCGTCAGCAATAAAACTGATCGCCACGATATAGTTAAAATATTGTTGAAAGTGGCGTTAAATACCATAAACCCTTAAAAAATATTATCTAGATTTTTATTTTTATTTAATTTTAGGCCAAAAAAAAAATGTGTGTTTCCGATTTCCAAGATATATCTGTTATGTATTGGACTTATAATAAATGTGTATTTGATATGCTATAAAATAGACACATTGTACAGGTTATACTTTATATATAAATTGTATGTATGCAATATTCTATAAAAACATGTTATACATTGTCCAAATATTTCAAATGATCACAATATTGTTAATAGTCCAAAGGTTGTGAATGGTCCAAATATTGTTAATAGTTCAAATGTTGTAAATTGTCCAAATGTTGTGAATGGTCCAAATGTTGTAAATGATCACACTATTGTTAATCTAAATAGTTCAAATGCTGTACATGACCAAATTGTTGTAAATTGTCCAAATGTTGACACACACAGTTGTAAATAATCCAACGGTTGTTAATTGTCCATATAAATGAGCAGAATGTTCTAAATTGTCCAACTGTTGTGATAAAAAAAAAAATGTAAAAAAAAAAAAAGCCCACCACACTTTGGGAACAATTCCTAAATCAACTACTAGTATTTTGGTGGCTGGTACAGGTACTTCAATGTAAATGAGCAAAAGTTCCAAGCTTCACCTCAAAATGTACAATGTTAGCAATAATCCATTAATTAGCATCCTTTATACTTCAATAATTAACACAAATCAAATTAAAATTATCCAGTATAATTAATTAGATCTATATTTTACTACTTTTATCTACAGTACATACTCCAGAGGAAACATATTGTTCTCACAAAGTAAACAATCTTCATTTAAAGCTATCAACTAATTAATATAGAATTATTTCTACTTATAATTAACAGTTTTGTAAGTCATTGTTAAATATTATATCACATGGTTTGTGACTTGTCAATACCATCCACAAAATAAACAAAAATTATTTTATTCACAAAATATAAACTAATAGTCTTATTTCTACTTATAATTAACAGTTTTGTAAGTCATTGTTAAATATTATATCACATGGTTTGTGACTTGTCAATACCATCCACAAAATAAACAAAAATTATTTTATTCACAAAATATAAACTAATACAGTCTTATTTCTACTTATAATTAACAGTTTTGTAAGTCATTGTTAAATGTTATATCACGTGGTTTGTATGATTAAATTTTGATTTATTTGTTTCATAAAATGTTGTCATCTTCCAATCAATGTAATCAATCCATAATCATTGTATTAAATTCTTTGTTTATTGTTCTGCCTGAAAGGACTCCTTAATTGGAAATAAAAAATGTGACTTGTCAATATCATTCATGTCCTCAAAATATAAAAATCCTTCATCAACAAAATATAAAAATCTTTCATAAATTTACAAAATATAAAAATCCTTCATTTACAAAATATAAAAATCCTACATCAAAAAATATAAAATCTTTCATTTACAACTATAAACTAATACAGACTCACCTTCTCTATTTATAATGAACAGTTTTGTAAAGTCATTGTTAAATGTTATACCCTCTGGTCCATCAACACCATCATGTTTACTTAATACTATATCACGGAATGTTCCATCTGGTGACAACCTGTGTATGTCGTGTGAATCACGTCCACTTATGTATACATGACCTTGTTGATCCACAGCCAGTCCTCTGTCTCCTGATATGTCGTATCTATATATAACGTGGCCATCTAAATTGATACAACACAATCTCCCGTCCTGTCTTAACAACAACTGATCATTCCTTTCATTATACAATAAGTTGTGATTAAGACCACCATCAGTTGTTATCTCTCTTACACGAGATCCATCTGTATTTAATATTATAACTTTATCTTCTCCACCGATGTAAATTTTGTCCTTTACAGCAGTGACACCCCAACACACTTCTCCTATCTTTATCTTGTTGTCCTTTGTATTGTTAGTAGTGTTGATAAATTGTATGGATCCCTCCTGTGGAAGAGTAACTACTGCTTTATCTGTACATGGTACTACAGTAATACAATAAGGTGGACTGGTCAACGATATTTCATCTTCATAGGTTTTGTAATCTTTGTATATATCTACCTTCTGATGAGATAAATCATAATTACAAAGTAGTAATTTGTTGTCAGAAGTGACAGCTATGTCCATTAACATGTATTGTAGGCCATGTTTTAAATTTACTCCATCTTCTGTGATGAATTCGGTCAGTGTTTGACTTCTATCGACTTCTACCTGTTGATGTTGTACTTTCATTGATTTATATTTAATAGGACAAGGTCGGGTAATTTGTGACAATGATCCGATTGTTTCAATGTTGACATTCTTAATTTCTTTAAACTCCATGTCAATTTCATTAATAGCAGACGACATGTCACGAATCTTCTTGTCTGTTTTCTGGAGGATTGTTATTTGTTTTCGTAAAGTTAAAAACAGCTGATTATTAGAGCCATGTTCTTTTATGAATTCTAGTTCTTGTTTATTGTCTTTTAAAATCGATGTTAATTGACAAATGTCATGTTTTTGTTTGTTTATTTTCTCCTCATTTTTTTCATGTACAGACTCTACTTCTGTTATTAATCTTTCTTCAATGTCATCTAGATATTTTAGAACTTTTGATTTAGCTGCACTGATTTGTTTTATTATCAATGACTTCTTCTGTTTCAGTAATTTTCTATTATCGTCTCGATTCTCTGACATTTTCGACAATGTTTCAGTCATATAATCTTGTTCTTCTAACGTATCGGAAAGTAAAGATGAATTTTTGACGTCCTTCGAAGCAGAGTCTAAAGGTAAAATAGACTCACACAATCTATGACTATTCAAGAGACAAGCTCTACAGCATAAAACATCATGTTGACTACAGAAATAATCAATCTGGACGTTTGTGTGTATTTCACAGTTTATTTTAGAAGATGGTGGTATTCTTGATCCCACCGACGACAAATCAATTACATGATGAGATCTAAATGCCTTACACCGCAGATGCCATTCAGCGCATTCTGTGCATAGCTTTTCTTCACAGTCCAAACAATATTTTTCAGCAACAAGCCTTTTGTTTTTTTCTGAACATGGATCACAAATTGTTTCCATGATGGATCTACAAGTAGAAATATTATGACATTGATTATTTATAAAAAAAAATCTTAACATTTTTAATGAAAAAAAAAATCAACATTATAATCTTGAAAAAAATCGACTTTTTAAATCTCTAATAGCTCGACTGCTAATCGTCCAATCCGATGTTTTCTGTGCATTATGCATATGCAGTGGAGTATCAAAGGGTTACAGATGCGAAGATCAAGCTTTAGAAATGAATCGGAAGGTGGGGGGTCATTTGGAGTTGACACAGGGGTGAAAGCTTGCAAAAATAACACGTAAATAAATAAAAACACAAAAAAACAAACAAACACAGAGTCTGGCAATTTAACATTTTGTTTTTGCCTTCATGCAGAAAATACAGTTGCTAATTAAATTTCTGCCATAACAAGTGAAGTAGTTCCCCCCCCCCCTTTTTTCCTCACCCACTTACCAAAGTGCTGGGAATGCCCTACTATGCCCATGATTTAAATGCAGAGCACTAAGCAGATCTAGTGAGATGTGCAATGGGCTTCGGGGTCTCAAATGGGTTCAAACTTGCATTGCTTGGGATTGCGAGGTTTGGTGTGTAGTCCTGGGGTTGAAGCTAATGAAAATGCGCAATAAAAAGCAATACATATATTTTATTTGCACGTTTATGTGTATGTTTTATAGATCGTTGTTTGTCCTTTTTCTTTTCGCCATTGTGTTGTCTGTTCTTCTTCGATATGCGGATTCTGATTACCCCTTTGGTATCTTCAAACTCTTCTTTGAACAGTAACCACATTTTGTCAAGTACAAAAGGATCAAACAAATGTCCACAATTCAGGATTTTGTGTATAAATTGATGACTCTTTATTCTTGTCTCTTACCTCTCTCGGAAAAAAAATAATTTAACACTATATTCGATATTTGATCATTTAACTTTTGGAGGGTGGGGTATATTTTTGTTTGTAAAAAAAAAAGCCTCGAATTTAATAGAAAAAATATAGTGACCTGAAATATGCAACAACATTTAAATTTAATTTAATAAAAATAAATTCTTGTTTCGTGTCAAAAATATTTCTGGTTTGGGGAAAAAAAGAGACATCCCCTAAATATTAAAGGGGCATTATCTGCCAAAATCGTAAATTTGTGTTACCCAATAAAAACTATCAGATATGATCGATGGCATAATATAACGTGTTTCTGTAACTTATAAATGTTATGAAATGTACGCGCATCGGGGAAAAAAGGTGCAACTGCTCGTGTTTTAAGATGGATCAAGAAATGGACGCCATCTTATTAATTATCGACATTGTTTACGGAGTTTGCCGAATCGTCATTAAATCAATATAACAATGCACTTCTTATTTTCTGTGAATCTGCTTTTAGTCGGCGTTAATTACGGACAAAGAACCATGCAAGTTTGCAGTTAATAAGCGACAAAATACAAATTATTCGTTTTTACTTGTCAATAGTAAGGTCAGTTGCATACGGAGAAAGCGAGATCAAATTATTTGCTTGCAAGGAAATAACAAATCGATGGTAATTTTCGTTCTCAAAAGTCGAAAAGTGGTACGATAAGTTGCTTAATGTGAAATATTTACCTTTATTTCATCATTTTAAAGCTATTTACCAATTTCCAAAACATATAATTTTTTTGGTCAAAATCGTAGCTAATGCCTCTTTAAATGGTCATCATCTACACCTCATTAATGACATTATAAACATTTCTTAGACTTCAAACTTAATACTTTGATGTAAAGCAAAAATAAATTACTTGTAGGGGAAAGTCAATATTGCTTTTTACACGATATATACAAACAACAGTCACCTGTCAAAAGTATTCGGAAATGTAAAAAAAATCCCTATATAATCAACCGAAACCATATTTTTTTTTTAAAATGTTATGAAGTCATTTCTGGGTAGATTTTAACAAATTTTACACCAAAACATTCGGAATTGTCAATATTTTGATTGTTTATTTACTCATTATGTAGTTATGAGTGATTTGTATTTGTACATAATTTAAATACAACAAATAAAAATTGACTTTGATTTTCCTATATATTTCAACTAAAAATAAATCCTAAAAATAAAAAATCAGGGAAAAATTATGTACAAATAAAAACCACTCATATAAACATAATGAGCAAATAAAGAAACAAAATATAGACAATTCCGAATGTTTTGGTGTAAAATATGTTAAAATTGATCCAGAAATGACTTCACAAGAATTTTTTGAAAAAATATGGTTTTGGTTGATTATATAGGGATTTTTTTGACATTTCCGAATACTTTTGACAAGATGACTGTTTGTGTATATAACTTTATTCTCTAAACTAATAAATGGTACAAAGGTTACAGAGTGAGTGTTCAAATCAATACAAAGTAAATATATATCATTACATTAAATATCAAGATTATGTGTGTACTTGCTCCCGGCCTTTTCGTCATCAATAATCATTGATAGTAGGTTTAAAATTATTGGTAACGGAAGCAAGTCCCTGTGATCCACGTGGACGTTTGCATGCGAACAACACAAAGTCACTCATATTTTACGTTTTCATTGGGATTGTTTCATTTTTTATTTCATGCGGAGGCAGCAAATAGAAAACAAACAGTAAATATCGCCACCCGAGGTACTACGGGTATACGTACATATGTAATTGTATGTGATAGGACTACACAAGTCAAATGATGTCTTGTTTCATAAAATTTTGTCATCTTTCAATCAATGTAATCAATCCATAATCATTGTATTAAATTCTTTGTTAATTGTTCTGCCCGAAAGGGCTCCTTAATTGGAAATAAAATATTTGTATTGTATTGTTGTGTTCCAGAGAGATAAATTCGTATAAAATGCATTGCACAAACACGCAACAATGTTATTCTTAACTGTTTTCAGCAAAATGTCATTAATTGCATATAAAATGAAGAAAATTTAACAAAATTTTACCAATTCAAATTTCACGTCTGCTTCTGCCAAGTTCTTGGTTAATGGAAATTTGAAAAAGGAAGCGTTAATCGATAATTGCGAGACGTCACGTCTCAGACGTGTGCAAAAGTGATTGTGGTCACGTACGCCATGCCTTAAGGTACAGAGACGTGCCAAAAGTATTCGGTCACTGTAATTTTTTACTATATATTTTTTGGGAGCACAGATTTTAAATGTTCATGATTTAAACACAAACTTAAATTATTTGTCTTCAAATGTACTATCATTGTATTGTATTTTTGACGTTCAAAATTTAGTTTTGTGTTTAAATCGTGAACTCATAAAAATTATAGATTATAAATGTATGCTAAAATTACAGTGTAAAACTACATTTAATTCTGTTTTTGTTGGTAACAAAAATCATCAAAATCGAACAAGAGTCGACTTTGGAATAATGTTTTTTTAAAAATGTGGTTTTACATGAAATATATAGTAAAACATCACAGTGACCGAATACTTTTTCACTGTAAATGGGGTGTCTAATTTTTTAACCATAGATTTTTTTTTATTTTTTAAAGTAAACTTCCTTGTAATATGCCCTACCAAATAAAAAAGGTAAAAAATGAGGCATTCCAAGATCAAAATTTTAATTTGAAAATTGAAGGGAAAATGGCATTTTGGGGCAACATTTATAGACAATGAAAGAAAACACGTTATTGGATGCATTTATCTGATGACCATATCAATTTCTAATCCATAGAATTTTCAGATTTTTTTGCAATGGAGAACATTCAGAGCCATTCCCCCCCCCCCCCCCCCCCCCCCCCCCCCCCTGGTGGCGTCGCTGTACCAACGGTGGTTAGAAAAACGTTTGTTTTCCGATAGCCGCTTGTCAGTGACTCTCTAAATTACGACCCGTTATAGAAAACACGGTGTCGCGTGCAAACTAGGAATAGCAGAGTTTTCTGTTTCGTTCAGAAAATCTTTTTTGGACAACACGAGAGTTAGAATATTTTTTTTTTCCAGAATATAACATTAGTTTATATGACAAAAACTCTGAATCAGATTATTATTTTTTTCCTCCACCAAAATCAGAATATTTTTTTCAGCAACATTGGGAATCAGAATATTTTTTTAGAAAAATAACATACCCCCCCACCCTTTCAAGTTAAATGGTCGTTCCCTTATAGAACGCATTATTACAACTTGCCGTAATTTCTTTTATAAAACGTTTTTAGCCATAAGATGTACATATTTTGAATGCCTGTGAAAGACCTTTTTCAAAATGATACATTTAAAAATACGAGTCGGAAGATGCAATTTTATATTTTTAACAAATTACTGTCGCTATATTCTTTTAACTAGCGTTACAGAACATTGCTAATCCAATACAAAAATGACTGCATTAATTTCTGTTGTAAAAAATGTACAAGTTTAATAGTAAGATGTTCGTTGAAAACATGAAATAAAATTTTAATGCGTCTAGAAAGTTTTATTGGAGTAAAATAGTCAAATGATATTTTTAATGATGTCGCCGTTAAGAATTTAACATCCGTGACATCTATTTCAGATATTTATTCATTTGCTACAAAAAATTGGTGGCTAACATATAGGTGGTAGACAGATTTCAAGTCAAAGAATATCTAAATTAACAATACATTCAATGAAATGTATCATTTAGCTTAACCAGACGAATGAAAATGATAACAACCGTGACCATTAACAAGCGATACCCGAAAGACGGAACGTTAGGTCTTACCCGATGTGGTTTGGTGTGCTATTTTCGACGTTCGATTGTGACGTCAACAATGAACATTGGTAAGCACGTTGATACAAGGTGAAAGCAATGACGGTGCACTGAATATGATCTAAAATCAAGGTTTGTATGATCGATGTTTAATTTTTACATGGCTTCACTTGCTAAACTTGACAAAAAGGTTACTTCAAAGAAGATCGTTGTATTTACTT
The DNA here is from genome assembly GCA_963383655.1 of Bathymodiolus septemdierum. Lineage (NCBI taxonomy): Eukaryota > Metazoa > Mollusca > Bivalvia > Mytilida > Modiolidae > Bathymodiolus > Bathymodiolus septemdierum. The sequence goes on from OY726530.1 coordinate 61,705,490, forward strand.
TGCTTAATGTCTCATTTTAATCAAAGAGACTTACAAATTTATGTTGAGAAATCAAATGAAATGAATGAATCATCAATTTCTTACCGGAATAACGGATGTTAAAGTGGTAACGGATATTAATTTTGTCTTCCAACCATATGATTTCACACATTTTCATTGCTTCCTATGGTAGAATTGTGGCCATTTCTTTTGAGTTTTTGTCTTGTTTATAAATGTATTTATTTACATATGCATTTATGTGTAAATTCAAAAAAGTACAGCTCCCAAAATTGTGTATATTGAAGTACGATCTCAGAAGGACTACCGACAAAAAATGTTGTGTCCATGTAGGTTTAAGTCATATACTCCTACAATTACCTGTTTACAATACACCAGAAAAAAAAATCAAGCTCTAATTCCTGTTTTAACAATAATGCATCTGTCCTAAAGGTATTAAGACATGTTATACTTGGTAACGGATGTTAAAACCTGAGAGACCAATTACATGCATAATTATTTCGACTTACACATCAATATTTAAAATAGTTTACTCATTATACCCCCACGAACGAAGTTCAGGGGGTATATAGGAATCACTTTGTCTGTCCTTCCGTTCGTCTGTCTGTGCAAATCGTGTCCGCTCCATAACTTTTAAATGCCTTGATGGATATTGATGATACTTAGTAACATTGTTGTCCATCATGAGAAGGTGTGTCTCAAATAATAACGGAATGCATAGGTGCAAGTTCAAGGTCACAAACTTAGTTAAACTTGAGGTACCATTACCCCCCCCCCCCCCACGAACGAAATTCAGGGGGTATATAGTTATCACTTTGTCTGTCCGTCCGTCCATCTGTCCGTCTGTCTGTCTGTCTGTCTGTGCAAATCGTGCCCGGTCCATAACTTTTGAATGCCTTGATGGATATTGATGATACTTGGTAACATTGTTGTCCATCATTAGAAGGTGTGTCGCAAATAAGAACGGAATGCATAGGTGCAAGTTCAAGGTCACAAACTTAGTTAAACCTGAGGTAACCTATGGCGACAAGTCTAGGTTGTGTGTCAACTTCATGGAACAATGTCCTGAAAAAATTGCAAGAATTTATAGATGGCCGAATCCACCAGATGAACTTTGGGTTTCTTTGTCGGACATACTTAAAAGGATACCTGAATCATTGCCAAATGGAAGAAGTAAACGAATGTTTAATATACCAGAAACAGAAAGTGTCGCAGTTGAATCCAAATTCGGTGATTGGAAGACTTTTCAAAATTAACATCCGTTACGATTCTTAAAATTGAGCAAACCTTAAGCATTCCTGTTGCTTTGATTGTCCAAGTTGTTTTGTTCTTTTGCTTTATTAAAATGTTTATTACGGTAATCAATACTACCTTGCCTCTTTTTCATTTTCGAATTTTAAACAGCTATTAACGTTAGTTTAGGTGAATCTTACTGCAAAAATGATGGATGTATCGTAATGACATTGATAAAATACGTTGTACATGAAAATGGACGAGTATATTTCATATAGCCACATAGTATTAAGCTATAAACAAACCTTGTTAATCAGAAATTAGCATGCAAGTCCTTGAATTAATTAGAAACAAAGTGTCATATACACTATTAACTTCCGCTACAAAAGCATGTCTTATATAGATTGATATTTGAATAGAAAGATCCAGATTATTTGACTTGCATGCATTTCCAATTTTGAAGGTTTCAAGTATTCAAAAAATAAATGAAATATAAATAGCAAATAGTCTGGTGATTTGTTTGAAATTTAAATTGGAAACTTTGAACTTTTTTATGTATTCAACACATGTTTTTTCGCATTTATTCACATTGACGTTCCGTGAAAACAGTGTCAAAAATTCTGCAATCGATCATTTATTTGCATACTTATACCAGCATGTAAGAGTAAACACTATATAAGATTTTAAAACAATTGAGTTCTTTTGCTCAATTTTGATACGTTTGTATGTCGGGTATCTGTTTAACGTCCGTTACCAAGAGTTTTGGTAGTATATTTGAAATATTCACGAAAAATAAAATCGATGACATTTGTGGGGGAAAATTTTAGAAAATGATCCAGCATACCAGTTCTTGCAAATTACAACATCAGTAGGTCTATATCTTAAGGTTAATTTTTTTGAAATTTCTGTTGTGAAAGTGGTCCGTAATTTTGAGAATGTGGTGTTGCGTAATATGACGGTAGGCACAGCCTATAGAGAGGACGGAAGTGAACATAATAGATTTTAATTTGATATTTCCAATACCTTTTTTCTAGTTTATTTCACAGTGACCGGTAACCACCATAGTCTATAGGGCCCAATGTCTGCAATGGCAATATAAAATTACATGTACGTGGGTTTTTTTTTAACTTCATTTGGTGTCTAATTACGTAAAATTGCACACGAGTTTTTTTTTTCAACTTCATTTGTTATAGGATTAAACGCATTTTTTCCGGAGTTTATTTATGTATAACCTGGACCAATTCCCTCACAAACAAATAAAAGTCCGACTTTTATGTAAGTTTGTGAGTGACTTGGTCCAGGTTATACATCAATAAACTCCGGAAAAAATGCGCTTAATCCTTATAATTCTGTAACTAACTTTTTTTTACATTTGTTTCGAAGATTTACCTTTGGGGATCCCCAATACGCACACATACATTCCATTGATGTGTGTCGGCCATGAATAACAAAATGAACTAACCTTGTTTTCCTACATTGATAACTAGACGGTGATGTAATTAAGTTACTGATATTTTCCAATTTGATGGCATTTTGCATTTAGCTACTCAAACAAGTAAAATGCCCACAAAATCGTAAAATAAATCAGTATTCAGCGTCCCTTGTAAACAACGTCACAGGATGACGATATATTACAAAAGTCAAAGTCGATAGATGGTTGTCTTAAGTATTTTGTCCGGATTTTTTTTTTATGTCAACAATACAAGCTTTTTTTTTTCATTGGCATTTATTTTTTTATTTCATATCTAATAATAATTGTCGATTATTAACAATAAACTTTATTTCTTTTATCTTTTTTTATTAACGGGAATCCAAGCCGCCATTTTGTTTACATTACGAAAAAAGTAGTCCGGTGAACATCGTCTATCGAAAAATAAACTGACAAAACCCCGCCTCCATAAGCACTTATACCCAATCAGAGTTTAGGATTTCTAATTATGTAAATGATATAAGAATTATTGTCTAATGACATAAAATTGCACACGAGTTTTCAGACTAAATTGAACCTGACTGAAAATTGTACACGTATTTTTTTCACTGGGTCTAACCATGTAAATGTGCGTACTCGCTTTTGCTTCAAAAACAATGCAAGAAGAGTTTTAAGATCCCCAAGCGCAAGGGCAGGCAATACAATGGCCGAAAGAAAAAGGACAATCACTGATCTACAAAGCATTTCCCCCACAGCGATATATTTTTTCACAGGAAGCAAAAATCAGATTTTTATTTTTTGGACATAAAAAAAATCAGTAATTTCCCTTCAAATTTTTATCATAGATTTCTCGTTGAGAACTGTAGGGCCGGATTAATGATATTTTTGCATCTTTCGTCGTGTAAATTTATTTTGTTTCTTTAAAATTTCACCACATAATTAATATATTTTTTTCTTCAGAAAAAAACATCCTAAAAGTTAAATGGTCGTCCCCTTAATGACATGAATGTGTGTCTCGTCCGCGTCCATGCAGCTTCGTATAATGCGAAAGGCATCGGAGGCGTAATGGTTAGAGTGCTCGCCTCGATTGTGGTAGATTGTGGGTTTGAGCCCCGATCGGGTCATACCAAAGACTCTACAAATTGATATTTGTTGCTTCTCTGGTAAGCACGCAGCATCAAGGAGAAAGAACAAAGACTGGTCGACTCGGAATCAGGATAATGTGTCCGAGTGGGGCGACATGTCTATCCGCGGACTGTTGTTTTAGTGATCTAGCACTATAAAAATCCAACTTAGCGTGTTGTTCTAGTACAAAGCGGACCTCATCATCATCTCATTGAAAGTTAACTTGTTCTCGCCATGGTATAGGTGAAAAATTGCTGAATTGGCGTTAAACAACAACAATCACTCGTATAATACGTGTCCGGATTTCAAGAACCTAAGTTATGCAAGAAGGTTCAACAGTTTAATTATTGCTTCTGATTCTCGGATTTGTCCCAATAAGATTGATTCCTTAAAAAGTAAACCTTCAAAGAGATAAGTTGCATTTTAATGCTTGGAGCTTTAACCATTCATATGATTTTCTTCTATCATCATATGTAGCACTATCATGTAATTTAATCAACACCGCCAAAATATATTTTGTATTTAGTGTAGAGGTTGTTAAATAGCTTGTATTACCGATGAAATGAAACAGTACACTTCTTGTTTCGTGACGGTCAGTTTTATTCGGCCCGTGGTGGAGGAAACCGGAGTTCCCTGAAAAAACCACAGACCTGCCACAAGTCACTGACAAACTTTATCACATAGAAATCATATTAGTATTATTACCAATTAATAATAGTCAAGCGACTGTTGATGAAAAATAAAATCCACACATGACTGTTGATGAAAATAAAATGGGATAATATGAAACATTATCTATAATACGACCCAGGTATTCACGTTTTAATGTTTTTTTATCAAAATCTTCAGAATGTTTGATGCCTTTATTTGAATGGCTTAAGATAAAGCTGAAAACGTAAAATTTTTAATTTTGCTTTTTTTCAATTTTTGCAAAATTAGAGCCCAAACGAACAGTCTGACTAAAAATCCACAAAATTAACACCCCTTCGAAAATAACCACTTAAATAGTAGATTAATAAATGTAGATATTTATGTTTGAGACAGAATATGTTTTTAACATCATGTTGGGGATCAGTGAGTAATTGTTGTTTACGGCAATTTTTCAGCTATATCACGACGAGAACAAGTTAATTTTCAATGAGATGAAGACGAGGTCCCAGCACGCTTAGTTTTTTTTTATAATATATATATCTTAAAAATGATATAGGGGTGCATATTTTTTATTAATAAAGTTATATATCTTAAAGACAAGCCACTGTGGATGGAATCCGGAACAGAACAGTTCATACAATTCGCCAAGAATAATTAATGTATGTGAAATTGATCGAAATTATTTGATTCTAACCATTAATAAACGATTATTTACCATGAAAGTAGAAAATCAGATACAACAAAACTAGGAAACCAACATGAAAATCTTTTAAAAAGGGAAATACAAACAATCAATGTGAACAAATATCAAACTTTGTTTAACAACGTACGTACACGTGTACTATAGTTTTCTCATTCTACATTTATTGTACGCATGCTATGCGTATTTACTAAGGGAACGACCATTTAACTTGAAGGGGGGGGGGGTTATGTTTTTTTTCTAAAAAAGTATTCTGATTCCCAATGTTGCTGAAAAAAATATTCTGATTTTGGTGGAGAAAAAAAAATAATCTGATTCAGAATTTTTGTCATATAACCTAATGTGGAATTATGGAATAAAAATTTCGCGCTTTGCGCGACAAAAAAAAAAAATATTATAACTCTTGTGTTGTCCGAAAAAAAATTTCTGAACGAAACAAAAAACCATACCCCCCTTCAAGTTAAATGGCCAGTCCCTAAGTACAAAATTATTGTATATTTTGATTTTTGCTCATGGTGAACATAAGAAAAAAATGTATTCAATTTTATTTTATATTCGCATTCACAGTTAGTAACAGGTGCCCGTGACCCAGATATGATTGCAACGTTGTCCTTGTCTTATTTCAACGTAATGACGTGATCACTTTAGTAATTTAGTAAGATGGTTACAGCTTATGATGCATTTGTTGTTAACTTGAGGAATATTGCTATACAAATACAAAATAATAATTGTTGGATAATTAGATAGAAATTGTGTTTGAAAATAATAGTTTACATAGCTCGGTACAAACGTCTAAGCGATAATAAAATGCTCCGCTAACCATCGTTGGTACTCGAGCGACACCTGTTGAGTAAATTTGGGTGAATGTTCTTCATTGAATGGTTCAAATGTTTCTTAAAAAGATAAAATTCCAAAATTGGTGGGTCACATTCCAAATAAAAAAGATATAAGTAAAATTATACAAGAAAACAGACAAAAAAGGGAGTTAACTCTTTGTTCAATCTGAATGGATTTGCAAATTTACTGTCGGGCCATAACTTTTTTGTCTCTTCAGATAGGTCAATGATATTTGGTTTGTAGGTGTATAATCATGAGAGGGTGTGTCATGTACCAACATGACCACATTTTGTCTTTGACCTTTTACCTTTAGGTCAAATAATTGATATTTTTTAAGTGTTATGGTGTCCGAGTCATAACCTTTTTGTCTTTTACGATAGATTAATAATATTTGGTATGTAGGTGTACCGTGCATAATCATGAGACGGTGTGTCGTGTTCCATCGTGACCTCAGTTTGACCTTTGACTTTAAGGTCAAATAATTGATATTTTTAAAGTGTTTGTGTCTGGGCAATAACTTTTTGCCTTTTTAGATAGGTTAATGATATTTGGTATGTGGTTGTATAATGATGTGACAGTGTCTCATGTACCATCATGATCACAGTTTGACCTTGACCTTTGACCTTGAGGTCAAATATTTTACTTGAGAGTTTCATGAATGGGAGACATGGGTTTTAATCCTCTGAAACAATTCTAGTTTTCTTTGAAAATTATGGCCGGATTTTGAGAATTAATTCTTGTTTTTAATGAAATAACTAGCTTATGATGAGCAGAAAATTTCAGATTTGGAAAAAAAGAATGTGAAGCTGGTGAGGATTAGACTATTTTTGTCATAAGAAACAATTATCTGCAACTTTTTGGTCTGGGGAACTCACCTTTCTTGGGGGGACACAGATTTTGAGAATCAAGTCTTGTTTATGCAATAATTTATGCAAACATTATTTGGTTGAATTTTTATTTTATGTGTGTACATTTGAAACTTATTTTTACCTTATTGGAATATGAAATCAATGCCTGAAACCATTGGGTTTTTTTTCAAAAGCATTTGAATAAAAATAAATGCACCTATGTACTGTACCAGCTAATTCCTATAAAACTATGCCGTGTTCAAGGATTGTAATGAAATTGTGCATATAAACGGCTAGTGGGGACCTAGGTGGCCGAGTAGTCTAAGTTGCTAGTTTAAATACGACTACTGTTGACCATCAGTCAATAACCTCTATGGTAATAGTTCAATCCCTGCTTTGTGCATAGCAAAAATGTGTACTCGAGTGTATGTAATTATAGGATTGGTCAGTTACCTGCCAAAGGTTGGTGGTTCTGTTGCCTCTTTTATTGTTAGTCTGGCGTTAGCATGCTCTATAACTTTCAGGAACTGCATACTTTCGCCAGACTCTCTGAGTTCAGTCATGTTTATGTCTATACAAGTACACTGCATGAATACATATAATTGTTTACCCTGAATTGTCATATGTTTTTCAGTATACAAATACAGGGATAATAATATCAATTCAAAAGTGATATTCTTTTATTAATATACATTTTAAATCTGCTAGTGGTGTTTTGTTTTGTTCTCAAGCCAGTCCTTGAATTGATTATTATGTACATTACAAATTATTCATCACTATTTTCCATGACTAATTAATCAAAATGTTCATTGACACAAGATTACTGAGACTACTACACAGGTGCTAATACAACCAGAGGCTGTAATCGCTCACCTGGATCAACGCTGCTTTCAATAACAACGAAACTGCACTGTGGCGGCCATCTTGGTGGGAGAGCGCAACTGCCGGACACAATTTTGGAAAAGGACTATCCAAGGACTATGTTATCAAAGTTTGGTTCCAATTGAGCAACAGGTTCCAGACAAGAATATTTGTATGTGAATTTCCCATAGGGCCCTATGTTAAGCTAAGTTTGGCCGTGGGGTGCATCTTGGTCGAAGGGCCGAACCGCCGGACACATTTTTGGACGTGAACCATCCAATGACTATTTCATCAAAATTTATTTCTTATTGAGCAAATGGTTTCAGAAAAGAAGATTTTTATGGGAATTTCCCATATGGTCCTATGTTAAATTAAGTTCGGTTGTTGCGGCCATCTTGGTCGGAGGTCTGAAATGCCGGACACAATTGTGGAAGGGAACCACCCAAAGATCATTTCAGCAAAGTTTGGTTGCGATTGGCTCAGTAGTTTCAGAGGAGAACCTTCTTTTTAAATTTCATACCCCCTTTTTTCTATTTCTAGCTTGGTGGCCATCTTGGTTGAAAGTCGGGATCACCGGACACAATTTTGGAAGGGGGCTATCCAAGGACCATTCCACCAAAGTTTGGTTGGAATCAACCCAGTGGTTTCTGAAGAGAAGATTTGTATGTGAATTTCCCATAGGGTTCTATGTTCAGCTAAGTTCGGCTGTGGGAGCCATCTTGGTCGAAGGGCCGAACCGCTGGACACATTTTTGGAAAAGAACCATCCAATGACTATTTCATCAAAATTTAGTTCTTATTGAGCAAATGGTTTCAGACAAGAAGATTTTTATGGGAATTTCCCATTGGATCCTATGTTAAATTAAGTTCGGTTGTGGCGGCCATCTTGGTCGGAGGTCTGAAATGCCGGACACAATTGTGGAAGGGAACCACCCAAAGATAATTTCAGCAAAATTTGGTTGAGATTAGCTCAGTAGTTTCAGAGGAGAACATTTTTTTTTAATTTCATCACCACTTTTTGTCTAGTTTTAGCTTGGCGGACATCTTGGTTGCAAATCGGGATCACCGGACACAGCTTTGGAAGCGGGCCATTCAAAGACCATTCCACCAAAGTTTGGTTGCAATTGGTCCAGTGGTTTCTGAGGAGAAGATTTTTATGTGAATTTCCAATAGGGTCCTATGTTAAGCTAAGTTCGACTGTGAGGCCCTCTTGGCCGAAGGGCCGAACTGCCGGATACATTTTTGGAAGAGAACCATCCAATGACTATTTCATCAAAATTTAGTTCTTATTGAGCAAATGGTTTCAGACAAGAAGATTTTTTGGGGAATTTCCCATAGGGTCCTATGTTAAATTAAGTTCGGCTGTGGCGGCCATCTTCATCGGAGGTCTGAAATGCTGGACACACTTTTGGAAGGGGACCACCCAAGGATCATTTCAGCAATGTTTGGTTGAGATTTGCTCAGTAGTTTCAGAGGAGAAGATTTTTTTATATTTCATCCCCCCTTTTTCTATTTTAAGCATGACGACCATCTTGGTTGGAAGTCGGGATCACCGGACAGAAATTTGGAAGGGGGCCACCCAAGGACCATTCCACCAAAGTTTGGTTGCAATTGGCCCAGTGGTTTCTGAAGAGAAGATTTGTATGTGAATTTCCAATAGGGTTCTATGTTAAGCTAAGTTCGATTGGGGGGCCATCTTGGTCCAAGGGCCGAACCGCTGGACACATTTTCGGAAGAGAACTATCCAATGACTATTTCATCAAAATTTAGTTCTTATTGAGCAAATGGTTTCAGACAAGAAGATTTTTTGGGGAATTTCCCATTGGGTCCTATGTTAAATTAAGTTCGGCTGTGGCGGCCATCTTGGTCGGAGGTCTGAAATGCCGGACACATTTTTGGAAGGGGACCACCCAAGGATCATTTCAGCAAAGTTTGGTTGAGATTTGCTCAGTAATTTCAGAGGAGAAGATTTTTTTTATATTTCATCCCCCCTTTTTCTATTTTAAGCATGACGGCCATCTTGGTTGGAAGTCGGGATCACCGGACGCAAATTTGGAAGGGGGCCACCCAAGGACCATTCCACCAAAGTTTGGTTGCAATTGGCCCAGTGGTTTCTGAAGAGAAGATTTGTATGTGAATTTCCAATAGGGTTCTATGTTAAGCTAAGTTCGATTGTGGGGCCATCTTGGTCCAAGGGCCGAACCGCTGGACACATTTTCGGAAGAGAACTATCCAATGACTATTTCATCAAAATTTAGTTCTTATTGAGCAAATGGTTTCAGACAAGAAGATTTTTGGGGGAATTTCCCATTGGGTCCTATGTTAAATTAAGTTCGGCTGTGGCGGCCATCTTCGTCGGAGGTCTGAAATGCCGGACACATTTTTGGAAGGGGACCACCCAAGGATCATTTCAGCAAAGTTTGGTTGAGATTTGCTCAGTAATTTCAGAGGAGAAGATTTTTTTTATATTTCATCCCCCCTTTTTCTATTTTAAGCATGACGGCCATCTTGGTTGGAAGTCGGGATCACCGGACACAAATTTGGAAGGGGGCCACCCAAGGACCATTCCACCAAAGTTTGGTTGCAATTGGCCCAGTGGTTTCTGAGGAGAAGATTAACATGTGAAATGTGGACGGACGGACGACGGACGAAAAGTGATGACAATAGCTCACATAGTCTAAAGGCCAGGTGAGCTAAAACAGGAATATATGTTAAACTACTCCTTGCAATGTAACTGCAGTTAAAATTTAAGCTCACTTTGACTTATACTAAAGCAGCAATGGACAATTGAAGACATTTCTATTTTTCTAGCAACAGCAGCCATCTTGAATGGAGGGCGGGGTTGTCGGAAACAATTTGTAAGGGGTCCACTCAGGGACCATCCCTGCCAGGCTTGGTTTAACTTGGTTCAGCGGTTTCAGAGAAGAAGATTTAAATGTGATCTTTTATCAAAATATGCCTAATTTGCGTAATCGGTATAAATCGGCTGAAAGAAAAATTTCACAGAAAAACCCGGAATATATGTTAAACTACTCCTTGTCATGTAGCTGCATTTAATTTTGAGCTCATTTTGACTTATACTAAAGCAGCAATGGACAATTGAAGAAATTTCTATTTTTGGTAACAACAGCCATCTTGAAAAGAGGGCGGTACTGTCGGACACAATTTTGAAAGGGACCCACCCAGGGACCATCCCTGCCAGGTTTGGTTTAATTTGGTTCAGCGCTTTCAGAGAAGATTTAAATGTGATCTTTTATCATAATATGCCTAATTTGCATAATCGGTATAAATCGACTGAAGGAAACATTTCACAGAAAAACCCGGAATAATGTTAAACTACTCCTTGTCATGTAGCTGCAGTTAAAATTTGAGCTCATTTTGACTTATACTAAAGATGCAATGGACAATTAACATTTCATCCCCCATTTTTTCTATTTTTAGCTTGACGGCCATCCTGATTGGAAGCCGGTATCACCAGACACAATTTTGGAAGGGGGCCATCCAAGGACCATTCCACCAAAGTTTGGTCTAAATTGGCTCAGTGGTTTCTGAGGAGAAGATTAAAATGTGAAAAGTTTACGACAGAAAACGACGACGACGACGACATACGACGGACGACGAACGAAACCTGATGGCAAAAGCTCAGATGACCTTTGGCCAGGTGGGCTAACAAGGTTTATGGAGCTTATGCCTAAAAAAGCTGTCCATAAACTTGTATAATATCCTAAATCAGCTCCCTCCACATGTGTATTTGATTTATTGAAAACATTGTTTTTAGTTTTGACTAGTTTAAGTGGATATCCAATTTAGCATAACTGAGGGGGACAAAGACTAAATCATAAAGTTTACTCCAAACGACCACTTTGAACCCACCACTGATATCAATAGTTTTAAAGAACTCTTATTAAGTTCTGTGCATGTATGTTGGTAAAAATAATACCAAATTTTCAATAATAATATCACATAATGTTAATTTACATGTATGACCATTGATCTTTTTCACTTAGTAAGGACAATCTTGTAATTGGTATGTTGATGTAAATAAAAAAGGTTTATCTGATATTTCAATGGGAGTATAAAAATATTTTTATACTGATTAAAGTATATGGGCTAATGGAGAAATATTTGTCACGATTCGCAAAAGTAAAATTAACAAATAATTAACAATCAATTATCATCTTTACATTTAATATAAACATTTCTAACTGACTTTTATTAACATATAACATGCATATGATATAATGCAATAGTAATTAGTTAATTAGCACACGGTGAATATTAAGTGTATGTTGAAATGTCTACAAATCCCCGTTCCATGTAAAAATGAAGCCTACGTGACAATGAAGTACTATTTCACATGACAAGACAAACACATACAATAAAGATAAAATCTAAAGGCCATCCTTCAATAAACGTAAGCAAAAAGGTAGATTTTCAACCTTTAAATTTCAATAATCGGTATGAAATCTGACAGTTTACAGATACTGTAATTGTCATTATATTATACTTAAATATTCTTTTTAGATAGAAGACGACAACTAGATTGTTAGAGGGGGTATGGTTCATTATATACTAAGACTTGTCAGGCTAAAGTTTTTTCTTTATTTTAGTGATATTAAAGATATGTTTGTCCCTCACATGTTTTGGTACAATAAATGCATTGACTAAAATTGATGTTTAAAGATTACAACCAAGTCATCAATATTAGATATTTACATATATTATATTTTCGAACTAGATTTCTTTTAATATTAGAAATTCAATATTTTGCGTTATTTTTTTCTATTTTAGCTTCACTTGCCACGCTCATCAGGAAATATAACCTAGTGCAGGATTTTTTCAAGCTTGAAATTCCCGTGCGTGAGTTATATTGCCCGGTGACGATTTCCGGTTTGTTGTTTGTCTCATTTAGTATGTCAACTTACACTTATTAATATTTTGTTTTAGTTTTGATTAATTATTTTACTATTAAAATAATATGGAGTAGGCATTGTCTAGATGCGAGCACAGCATTCTTGTCTGGCCAGTGTGTATATATTTAAGTGAAAGTTGAATATCACAAAATAATATGAGTAGGCATTGTCTATAGAGAGGACGTTAGTATTTGAAATTAAATGATACTAAAAATACATTTATATACCCTATGACATCCATTGGAAAGTTAAATGAAGTAGAATAGAAAAGTATGAGAAAAAAGTATGGAATCTTTTATTGTTGGACTAGGGACAGTGCAAACATTGAAGACTAACTAGCAGTAGTACGCGGGTGGTATCAACCATTATAAAGCCTAAAGGGGGTAGTAGATGCCGATGTCTGTAAAATGAAAGTATGATCTTTTAAGTCATAAGAAAAGAGTTTTATTACGAAAATATCAATTAATTCAACCAACATACATAGACGGTATTTTCAAACATTTCTTAAGGTAGCATAAGCAGTCATGGTTATCAAACATTTGCAAATGTTTACATAAACGTTAGAGAAGACCGAAAGCAGAAATCACAAAAGTGTATTCTAGATAAACTGGCAACATAGGGTACACAAGACGTTAGAGAAGACCGAAAGCAGAAATCACAAAAGTGTAATCTAGATAAACTGGCAACATAGGGTACACAAGACGTTAGAGAAGACCGAAAGCAGAAATCACAAAAGTGTAATCTAGATAAACTGGCAACATAGGGTACACAAGACGTTAGAGAAGACCGAAAGCAGAAATCACAAAAGTGTAATCTAGATAAACTGACAACATAGGGTACACAAGACGTTAGAGAAGACCGAAAGCAGAAATCACAAAAGTGTAATCTAGATAAACTGGCAACATAGGGTACACAAGACGTTAGAGAAGACCGAAAGCAGAAATCACAAAAGTGTAATCTAGATAAACTGGCAACATAGGGTACACAAGACATGTTTACAAAAGAAAATCAACATACACTCTCGTAAAAAAAAAACATTTATCTATTTGCCATGCCAATTTGTTTTACCCCCCTCACCCCCCCACACACACACTTTTCAAAGATTGTGTATATAAATATAACTATTTTTACGTATACCACGCTTTCCTAAGTTTATAATTGTAATATATTTGTTGAAGCCACTTAATGCATCACAACACATCTAATAATATTAAATGATAAATGTTTGTACTACAGGGTACCTCTATTTGACATGTCAACGATGTGACGTTTTTTTACAAAGTTTGTAATGTTTCTAGGAACTAGAATTTGTGTTGTGTTGATATGATACGGCATTTTGTCATGTAATGTCTACCATAATGATAAAAAAGGAATCCCCGAACAACAACATTAACGAATGTCGCTTTACAAAACAATATTGTGTGTCGTCATTTACAGAAATATATTAATATAAACATAGAATGTGATTTGTATGTTTATTTACCTGTTTATAACATTTTCACCATATAAATATATTCCTACAGAAATAAAATGTCCGCAATCGACATCAACCAGAAAGAAGGAAGTAAAACTATCATATGACTAAAATGGAGAATACAAAAGATCTAAATTTAAATACCACCCTTCAATAAATGTACTTAAAAGATAGAACATGAACTTGTATGTTGTCATTATCAATATTAGCTATACATTATGAAACTGTATAGCCTTAATATTTACTGCCAGATTTGTATTTGGTTTTACTTTGGGAGAAATGGGAACAAAATGGGGGTCTAGTTAGGACGAAGCCGATTTAATATTAAGACGAGCCAACAGGAGATTATCGAATGTCATGATGATATTGTAGAGAATTATTTTCTCTATTTAATGCATAATAAATGTTATATGTATTTACTATTATTGATTTTCAAAAGATCAAAATAAATTCCTAAATTTCTGATAAAGACAGCAACCAACATGAATAATTATTGCGATAAAACCAGCAACCAACATGAATAATTATTGCGATAAATCTAGAAATGTGAATATGTATGCCAGAAGTTAATCAATATGTTGTGTAAAACGAACCAGAGAAATATTACTAGATTATAGACACAAAGTTAGCTGTCAATCAAATAACACTAGGATAATTATTGTCACTTTGTCGCACTCTGCCTACCTTAGAATCAATGGCGTATGTCATAAGTATGAAATTCGGATGAAGCAATTAAAAAAGAAAATGAACACAGAAATTGATTGGTAAAATTAATTTTACTAGTTTCAGGCGTCATATTAGGTATAATATATTTAATTTGAAAATTACCCCTTAACATCATGAACTACCAATATCGGGTCTTTAATGGTCGAGTCCAGAATTGACAGTATATACAACCTAGTTGTAGGCACAATACGACACAATATATCACTTTTTAAAAACAGATATTAATATAAAATGTCTGTCAACATAATGAATTATCAATAGTTGATAATGATTTAAAATCTAAGAAGCAAATATTGCTTTAGGTTCATACACGATTTAAAGTAAAAATAATATGAGACCTGTTTGAAGGACGAAACCATAAAATTTCAATAATACGATGATCCGTACACGTTAGCCTCCCCGGACGCAATTACGAACAATTTCGATGATATTGACATTTGATAATAAATTTGACCAAATTGATGAAGCTGATTGCATTTTCATATTTCAGATTAAACACCAATATTCCTTTTGTATCATAGCCCATATATTATTCAATGCATTGTTACGGGTTTTAAACAGATTTTCATGACCCCGTTCTAGTCACTCTGTGACCTAAATCCGGAAACAATTTCGAACGACATCTTAATAACCTTTCTAGTGTAAATTATTTAATGACAACTGTTAAAATTGAAAGAGCTTTCATTTATTTACGTTCACATATCCATTTGTATATAATACACATGACATAAAAACATTTCCTTTATTCATACTATAAATGTGTGCCAGTTTGCATTCGGAATTCCTTGGACTCTTCAATGAATAAGGTACATCACGGATTTTGACATTTTGGGATAGATCAAGGTAAGGAAAATGTATTATATTGACTGTTTTTGTTTTAATTTCGATGTGTTCTACATATGCATAGAACCATGAGATCATATTCTTTCCAATTACAGGCATAAGATAACAAAATATGCGTACCACAATGAATTTTAGCGATAGATTCCAAGAGCAATTGTCGATCGTTTTCTGTTTACAAATATGAAAACCCGTCGTCTGCAACATTCAACAACTGTGCATGAATAATTTGCTCTCAAAACACGAGTAATTTAGCGGGGTATCTATTTATAAAAGCATTTTTTTAATTCATGTTTTGAAGAAATAATTAGGAGACATATTTTTATTTCGTTCGTAATTGCGTCCGGTGAGGCTATTATCTTTTATTTTGAATGAATTTTGTAGCAGATTTGTTATGGCTCATTTTACCTACTGTACGCCGCTCTTCCGTCGGGAGTTTCGTAGAAAGAGATTTTTTTTATTAGAATTTTATTTCAAGTTTATTTCGATTTTGCATAGAGTAAATAATTAAAGAATTGGGAATTTTTCATTGAAATATATTTCTTTTGCGTTTCTAAATTATCAATTGGTCTATTTTTTAAACTTCCGGTGAACAGATATTTGGCTATCAATATAGAAGGGAAAATCGGACAGCTTACCGTTATAAGGACTTCGTCCTTTATTAAATAAATGTGCATTTAAATTATTTAAATATTTTTTTACAATTAAATCACCTTAAATTAAATCACAGAAGGTTATATTACACTATAATGGCATAGGTATAAATTATCTTATCGCATAACATACTTCGCTAAGTTTGTTTAACTTGTGTCTAATCCATTTAGTCTATTTAATTGGCAAATACATTATGCTTAAGCTTACACACTTCGTCATATATTTTAAATGTTCTCCAGTACCACAAACGGTTAGAAACGAAATAACAACGATAGTTAACAGTTAACAAAGAAATATCAGAGACAAATATGTTGTTAGGACACATCAGGGGTGGGGGTGATTTAGACACAAATTGTGATATAATAATGATCTACTGGTGGTTGATAATATGGTAGACACGTAATAATGCGCTTGTGAAGATGCAGACCTCATTTGTAATATGGATTAGGGTTATGGTGTTCAATGTCACTTTCAACAATATTATTCTTTATATCATGGGTGTTAGTTTTATTGGTGGAAGAAATCGGAGTCCCTGGAGAAAAGCACTGACCTGTCGCAAATTATTGACAATTTGTATTACATAATGCTGTATCGAGTACACCTTGTAATGAGCGGGATTCGAGCTTCCCTCCTTAGTAGTGATAGGCACTGATTGTACATGTAGTTGTACATCTAACTACCATACGACCACGACCCCAACAGACCACATAAAAAGGATAACTTCGGTAATTGTGTAAATCTACTAACGTAGAACAACACACTATCTAGATAATATTGCATCATTAAAAGGAAAATATCGGTAATTGTTTAAGCCAGTTATTGTAGCACAACACACTATCTAGATAATATTGTGCTATGAAAAGGAACACTTCGGTAATTGTGTAAGCCAGTTATGGTAGCACAACACAGCTATCTAGATAATAATGCGCTATAGAAAGGAAAACTTCGGTAATTGTGTAAGCCAGTTGTGATAGCACAACACAGCTATCTAGATAATATTGTGTTATAGAAGGGAGAGTTTCGGTAATTGTGCAAGCCAGTTGTGGTAGCACAACACTACTATCTAGATAATATTGTGTTATAAAAAGGAGAACTTTGGTAAGTATGAAAGCCTCTTGTGGTAGAATAACACAGATGTATAGAAAATAGTTGACTATTTCGTGCCTTATATTACTCAATAAATGAATAACAGAAAAATGACGCTTTGATTGCAAACGTAGGTAGGTAGATGTAACCTAGAAACAAACGATTAATTAGATAAATGTAGCCTAGAAATAAACGATTAGCTAGGTAGATGTTACCTAGAAATGAACGATTAGCTAGGTAGATGTAACCTAGAAATAAACGATTATTTAGTTAGATGTACGAGTAACCTAGAAACAAACGATTACCTAGGTAGATGTAACATAGAAACACACAATTAGTTAGGTAGATGTAACCTAGAAACAAACAATTAGTTAGGTAGATGTAACCTAGAAACAAACAATTAGTTAGGTAGATGTAACCTAGAAATAAACGATTACTTAGGTAGATGTACGAGTAACCTAGAAACAAACAATTAGTTAGGTAGATGTAACCTAGAAACTAACAATTAGCTAGGTAGATGTAACCTAGAAATAAACGATTAATTAGGTAGATGTACGAGTAACCTAGAAACAAACGATTAGTTAGGTAGATGTAACCTAGAAACAAACGATTAGCTAGGTGGATGTAACCTAGAAACAAACGATTAGCTAGGTAGATGTAGCCTAGAAACAAACGATTAGCTAGGTAGATAAGGGTAATAACAAAATTACCAAACTCCGAACAATCTTACAAAGGGAAAGTCAAAACTCATAAGTATATAAGCAGACAAAATCAGTCAACAACCGGAAAACTGTGAAAACCGTAATGACCCTGACTTTGTACAGGCATTTCTAAAGAAATGGTGGGTTGAAACAGATTTTAAAGCGCCAGACCTCCCCTTTTCATTACGACTCAAAGTTTCGGCTGTCACTATAACAGTATTTATAACAATACTTGAACAAAACAGGTAAAACAGTTGTCAAAGCAGCACCAAACTCAGTGAAGTAAATGTCAGACACTTTTACGTCACACATTGATAAAAAAATATTTTTGACATTTTTGTTGACACCTTATCTTTATACATTTTCACTATATGAAAATCCATCGTTTATAATCTTTTCTGCAGAGACGGAATATATTTCGACAAGATCTTGGTATCGGAATATAAACTTTTTAAGAGATCGAATAAGGCGAATCTTGTTATAGCCCTGGTCCAGTAGCCTGTTTCTCCGATGAAGATGACGTTTCAGGAAATCAGAATAATTGCTACTGGCCCTTGCATAGTGAATCAATTGCGAGATGTAAACACCATATGCAGGAGAAGCTGGTATATTGCTGCACATATTTGGAAAATCTAAGATTTTAAAATTGAAGTCGTCCCGTTTATCATAAATTTTAGTACTGATGTGACCACTGTCGTCAAATTCGAGGTATAAGTCCAAAAATGATGCGGACGAAGCGGTATCTGTGGTCTCTTTAACTTCCAGCTCTGGAGGACATATCAATGGAAGAAATTCTGCAAATCTAGAATTATTGATAGATAAAACGTCATCAATATACCTGTATGTGAAATTAAAGGCTCTAGCATCATGAATCTTCTTATCTTTTACAAGCTTTTGAAGAAACTCCGACTCATATGAGTATAAAAATAAATCGGCTAGAAGAGGGGCACAATTCGTACCCATTGGTATGCCGACGAACTGCTGAAACAGTATCCCTCCAAAGGAGACAAATATGTTATCGATGAGGAACTCCAGCATACAGATCACTTGTTCCTCGGAGTAGCATGTTTTACCTTTTTGAATTTTGATTGAAAAATATGTGGAATTGTAGTCTAACACAACAAATTTTGAGCCATAGTTTTTATGACTGAAAGCTTTGTGAATTGTTTCTTTTAAGCGGGTTTCTGATTTGTCATGCGGTAGGGTGGTATATAGAGTTGAAAAATCAAAAGTTTTGATGGAGGATACCTGAGAGAAAGATCTTGATTTAATGTTATCCAAAAGATCTTTAGAGTTTTTCAAAATCAACATGTGATTTATGCCACTACGCGAGTAAACAGTTTCACAATATTTCTGTTGTCCCTCTTTTACTGCAGACATAATCTTTGTCAGGTGAATAGACAATTCTTTCGTCGAACAAGTTGATGATCCCGCTATGTACCTTTCTTTGCATGGTGTCTTATGGAGCTTAGGTATCCAATATAAATAGGGTAAATCCTCAGACTCTTTACCAGAGGGAATGTTTAAAGAGGTCATGAATGATCTGTGGTTAGCTAGGATTTCATCTTTGTCGAACGAAGTAGGTTTGTATGTGGTATTACTAGAGGTGTTGTTATTTATACCGAATTCCTTGATTAACATTCGAAGTAATATGATTTACATACAAACACGATATTGTTGGAAGCCTTATCCGCAGGAACGATAACATATTTGTCATGAAGAGAGGAAAGACACTTAACAGCTTCTTGGTCTTTAAATACAGACTTAGGTCGACTATTAACACAATTTTTGAGTTTGTGAATCCGACCTTGTACTAGAGACCTAATTGTTCTAACTCAGTATGACAAGGACTCTAACTCAGGATATTGGTCTACTTCTCTCTTTATCCACCTTCTGGCATAATCTTCAACAGCATCCATAATTATCTTGAAATTATGTTTCCAATTGATGTGTTGAGGTTCTCTGAATTTAGGACCATGAGAAATCACCTTCCGGAGACTCTCATGTTGAATGACATTCAGATCACCAGTGATTACATGTCCAGATGGGTTGTATTGACAAGGAGAGTGGGAGCAGTCACAAGTCAGAGGGTTCTTAAGGTACTCTTCTATGTTAATATCATGCAATGCTTCTTTGTAGTTGAAAATTTTACGGCCAATGCTGTTAGTGTAGCTATAGGAGACAATGGGAACAGATTGATTTTTGAAATATGGTGGAATTTCTTTTACGATCTCTTTTCTATTAAGAATGTTGCTGATGTTAATAGCATTGATTCCTTTGTTAGCAAACGGAATATGGAAGAATTTTCTGTTGTTATCATGAAGAGGTTCAGATCGAACTGGTTTGAAAAGACGAAAGGACGCCACGTCACATATAATACTAGACAATCTGTACTTAGGAGAAAAAGGTTCTACGCCTCCTTTGTCAAGTCCAAAAATCCCTAAGATCTTTGAGGTAGTTTACAGGTAGTGAAAATAAGATTGTACGAATGTGATGAATTCCAAGAGGTTTCTGTATATTAGAAAGTAAATCATTAAACGTATCTTGTAACGTTCTTGGCTTAGAGGCCTTTTTAATATTTGGATGTTGAATTCTTTTATGACCATGGCTGCGTTTAGTTCTTGGAATAGTATTAAAAAGGCTCATCACGTTGATTTCGCTGCATCCAGGACTTGACAAATTTCCCACTTCTTTGATATTATCATTGCAACCTAGAAACAAACGATTAGCTAGGTAGATGCAACCTAGAAACAAACGATTAGCTAGGTAGATGTAACCTAGAAACAAACGATTAGTTGCACAGAAACTATCAATTAGCTAGGTATTAACAAACGATTATTTAGGCTTGTATATGTTAGCGGCAATAAGTGAAATCAGGCATTAAGCTTAAATCCTAGGCAATAAGCTAATGCCTAGGCATTAGGCTTAATGCCTAAAATTACAGGCATTAAGCTTATTTCCGGAAATGAATTGATGATTTTTTCACTTATTGCCGAACTCATTTTAGGCAATAGGTGAAATTCAGTTTTATGAATTCTGACAAATGCATGCTCAATTTTTCAAATTATTCTGTATTTCAATCTGTCTTATAAGTTGAATAAAATTAGATATTGTCTAAAAATGTTTTGTTTTGCTTAAGAATGAAAAAAAGGTTGATGACAGAATTATTTTATTATAGAATAATTTCAAGATATTTTCCCAAAATAAAATTCACACTTCAGTGGCTTGGCTGGTTTCAACTGGACACATTTAGATTTGAATTTTGCTCACTTACTTGTTAAAAGGAACAAGGGACACCAACAATCGGCCAATCAGTTGCAGTGCCAATACCTACGTTTGATGGAGGGAAGGGCGATAGTAGAAATTTACTAGGAATAATTATTGAGGTATTTAATTTAACCATTTTTTTATGATCGTTATTCGTTTATTAAGATTTAAAAAGTTTGTATTCATTTAAAAACAATAGCTCAAAACGGCAATAGAATAACATGTGTATTTGTTGATGAGACAACAACCTAAAACTGAATGACTTCACTAAATCGCTATGTTTGTTTAAAAAGAAGAGATGTTGATAATGTCAGAGAGACAAAATCCCTTCTCCTAAGAATGACACCAAATGCGTCATCCAGAGGTCATCTCAATGTCTTCAACACAGTGGAAATAAACAACATGCATTGAGCTCTGAATTGCCCCGACAACACAACACAGTGCACAAATCATTAAAACACTGTAAGGAAGAAAATAATGCAAATGCCTACCTTCCCTATTTTTCTTAGCTTGGGGACAAGAATAACACATATATTTTGTTTGGCCTAAGCCAAAATACTACAATAATATGATGACTAACAAACCTCAAAAAGAGAAGTAATTTGGACTCTATATATTTTCTATTCTTTTGGTACGAGTTTCAAGTAACAGATGCAAGTGTAAGAAAAATGGAGTACTGTGCAATAGTCGGTGCCATAGCTCTGGATCATGTGATAACAAATGATTTTTAACATATGACTTTAAATATTTCCATAAAACTTTGTTTTTTAATATTTTATTATATTTACCATTTTAAGTGAATGATGTAGTTTTAGAAATGATTTTTATTTCAGGTATTTGACATTTTAAGTATCTCGTTTTAATATAAAATTGTTAATGTTTTACTGTTTATAATATTAATAAATGTATTATATCTATGTTTTTTATGTTTTAGGCATTAATCCTAATGCCTGGACATATATTTCAGGCATTAAGCTTAAATACTAACACAACTTAGGCATTAAGCTTAATGCCCAGGTAATAGCTTATTGCCTAGGATTTAAGCTCATTGCCTGATTTCACTTATTGCCGCTAACATATATATTGAACACTTGTTATGTAGAGAAAAGAAGCACAATAATATGACCATTTGCTGCAAATTCTAATGTATTTTTTATGTATTTACCTTTTTATATCATTCTCTCTATGAAATACATGTCTACAAATCCTTGGTCGATGCAAAAATGTAGCTTACGTGACAATCAAGTACTATTTCACATGCCAAGACAAAAACATACAATAAAGATCAAATCTAAAGGCCATCCTTTAATAAACGTGAACAAAAAGGTAGATTTTAAATCTTTAAGCTTCAATAATCAGCATGCAATCTGACACTTTACAGGTATGTTAATTGTCGTAATATTATACTTAGTTAATCTTTTTAAATAGAAGACGACAATTAGATTGTTAGAGGGGGTAGGTTAATTCATTATATACTAAGATCTGCCAGGTTAAAGTTTTGTAATTTCGTGATATTACAGATATATTTATCCCTCACATTTTTGGTACAATATATGTAATGACTAATATTGGATTTAAAAGATTACAATATAGTCCTAAATATCAGACATTTACAAGTATTCAAGTTTGACGAAATATAAATGGACATAAATAAAAATCTAGAAGCTTAAATGAACATAGATAAAAAAATATATATGATTTATGATTCAAATATTTTAGACCTCTAAGCGACGTACATAAGAAATTAAGTTGGTTTTCTCCCTGTCTTCCGGTTTCCTCAACCAAAAAACTGACCGCCACGACAAAACTGAAAATTTGTTGAAAGTGACGTTAAAACACCATAAAACAAACAAACCAACATAAGAAATAAAATAAATAAATACAATAAATAAATACAAAGGTAAAAATAAGGTAATAATAAAAACAACATGAATAATTCCAGCATGACAATGCGACCTTCAAAATTCGTAGAAAGAGGCAAAATTGATACCCTAGCACAAATACATGACCTCTCACTGTCATGGTTTACACGATATTATAGTTCATCCTCTTATGTCATTGAGATTTGCGTTGTTTGTTCAATCGTTAGTTTTCTGCTCAGTGTTTTGTGGTCCATTATTTGTTTTGTTGTCTTTTTGTGTTGTCTGTTATTCTAAGACTAACGACTTCTGATTACAACCTTGGTATCTTCAAACTGTTCTTGCAATATACAATAAAAGTAGCCAATGGTTTTATTGTCAATTAGGAATTGATTGTCCTTTTGGGGCATCTGAGTATTCTAGGTATTCAGTGGGGAACTTGATGTTGAATCTTTTTTTTTCTTACTATTATATCTATATTACACCTGTGAACAATTTACCTCTGGGTGCCAGGAAACCTCAAAGGTTTACAAATATTTACAATGAACAATATAATTAAATAAATAAATACTGGTACAGTTGTAGTAAGAATACAATACCATAAGCAAATAAATCATATTTTATCTCTCATATTCAATTTATAAACATACATTTTTACACAGTAAACAATGAAAGGAATTATTAATACAACTAAATTCATAATGTATCCAATAATAGCTGTAATTTCCTAATATTATATAAGTTTCGAACTTCTGGGTTCTTAATCATCATTTGTATATTACTTCTGAGTTCATTTTTGAGATTTGTGATAACTATTGCTTCCCTGTAAGTACTTCTATTATATTTTATATAATTTTTGTTTTCCAAATTACCCATTTTAATATACAAATTACTAAATTCATTAAAAGTAGATTTTCAGTTATTTCTCCCTCATACTCCCCAATGATTAAGTTTTCCTCAACAAGTACTATATTTTTTTCAAAAATGCTATTAAAAATGTGTTTTAATTCATATAAGACATGTTTAATTTTATGACACCTGTAAAACAAATGCATAAGGGACTCTATTTCATTTTTACAAAAATGACATTGACCATTTGATTTTCCCATTTTTTGTAATCTATATTCTGAATAGACAATGTTATGCAAACATTTCCATTGGAACTGGATAATGCTTTGTTTACATTTAATCTTGTTCAGTATATACCAAATTGATATCCAGTTAAATTTCTTTTCATAAATTGTATCCCATTTGAATTGACATTTTGGCGTAATTGGTTTACGTATTTCTTTCTGGATATTCTTCAGCTTCAGCTCTTTTGGAACAATGATTTTATTATTATGATTTCTAATATTCAAATTACTATCTATTTTTAAACCTAATGATTTTTTTTTCTTTTCGTTATCATCAGATTTTAATTTCTTAACAAAATTTTCTGGTATTGATTTTTTTTATTTTTGCCCATTCTGATATCCAGTTCCTTTTATCATCCAGTCTATTAAATATAGTCTGATTATCAACAAAGGTATTATTGTTTTTATCCCATATATCGTTTATTTTAAATATATTATTTCTCAAAAACGATTGAAAAAAAAGTAGATTTCTATTAAATTTGATCTCAGAGTTACCAAATATGCTTTTATCTAAAATGTCATTTTTAGACTCCGTAGAACATGACCCCAAAAAATTGTTCCATGCTTGTATAGCGTCTTGATAGTATTTTGGAATGGATGCAATATCTAAACCTTTGATATCGGAGCATTTACAAAGAAAAAAATCAACTCCAAATTTTTTATCGTATTTCTGTAACCAGTGTTTACCTATCGCATTCCATGAGTCCATCTCACTGTTGATTATTTTGTATATAAATTTTATCTGTTTACTTTTGACAAAATTGTCTATGTTAATCATTCCCATCCCCCCTTCATTAATATTTAAGCAACATACGTTTCTTTCTATTTGGTTTGGCTTATTGTCCCAAAGAAATTTCCAAATCAAATCATTCACCTCTTTTTTATATTTCTCTGGTAACCCCCTCATTTCAGTTTCAAATCCCATTTGAACTAACAGAAAGTTTTTAACGATTAAAGTTTTTCCCTTAAAGGTTAATTTCTGGTTTTCCAAACCTGAGTGCAGCTTTTCATTTTATTTATTATTTTTTTCCAATTGTCATCAGTGTCTATATTGTACCCGTAAAACACCTAATGTCTTTATATTATCTGAAATCCATGATATGTTTGTTAATCTGGGTCGTTTCCCCCTTAATCTACCAATAAATAATCCTTTTGTTTTTTCATAATTTATCTTAGAGCCGGATGCCTTTTCAAATTTCGAAAGAATTAAAAAGGATTGTTCAACAGATTCTTCGTTTTTGTTTAAGAGTTGCGTGTCGTCTGTAAACATGCATATTTTTGCTTCCTTTACGGGCTGCCCCTCAAAGTCGGGTAGTTTGATACCATGTATTTCCGGAGTGTTTCGGATAGCACAAGCCATCGGCTCTGCCTGAATAATGTACAAAATCGGTGCAGCAGGACATCCTTGTCTGGCTGAACGCGACATTGCGAAAAATGTTGATATGAAACCATTTGTTTTTATACAGGTTTTTCCCTTTTTAAATAACATATAAACCCATTCACGAAATTTCAGTCCAAAATTAAAACATTCCATAACATAATTTAACCACCCCCATTCCATTCTATCAAATGCTTTTTGCTGATCAACAAAAATAATTACACCTTCCTCATCTTCATTATCTACAAATGCTATAATATCATCAATCATACGATTATTTTCGCTTATAATTCTCCCTGCTACGAATCCTTTTTGATCCGTATGAATAATTTTGTTTAATACTGGCTTCATGCGATTTGCTAAAAGTTTTGATATGATTTTATAGTCACTATTTGATAATGTTATTGGACGCCAGTCACGTATGTTATCTAGAAACAAACGATTAGCTAGGTAGATGCAACCTAGAAACAAACGATTAGCTAGGTAGATGTAACCTAGAAACAAACGATTAGTTGCACAGAAACTATCAATTAGCTAGGTATTAACAAACGATTATTTAGGCTTGTATATGTTAGCGGCAATAAGTGAAATCAGGCATTAAGCTTAAATCCTAGGCAATAAGCTAATGCCTAGGCATTAGGCTTAATGCCTAAAATTTCAGGCATTAAGCTTATTTCCGGAAATGAATTGATGATTTTTTCACTTATTGCCGAACTCATTTTAGGCAATAGGTGAAATTCAGTTTTATGAATTCTGACAAATGCATGCTCAATTTTTCAAATTATTCTGTATTTCAATCTGTCTTATAAGTTGAATAAAATTAGATATTGTCTAAAAATGTTTTGTTTTGCTTAAGAATGAAAAAAAGGTTGAAGACAGAATTATTTTATTATAGAATAATTTCAAGATATTTTCCCAAAATAAAATTCACGCTTCAGTGGCTTGGCTGGTTTCAACTGGACACATTTAGATTTGAATTTTGCTCACTTACTTGTTAAAAGGAACTAGGGACACCAACAATCGGCCAATCAGTTGCAGTGCCAATACCTACGTTTGATGGAGGGAAGGGCGATAGTAGAAATTTACTAGGAATAATTATTGAGGTATTTAATTTAACCATTTTTTTATGATCGTTATTCGTTTATTAAGATTTAAAAAGTTTGTATTCATTTAAAAACAATAGCTCAAAACGGCAATAGAATAACATGTGTATTTGTTGATGAGACAACAACCTAAAACTGAATTACTTCACTAATTCGCTATGTTTGTTTAAAAAGAAGAGATGTTGATAATGTCAGAGAGACAAAATCCCTTCTCCTAAGAATGACACCAAATGCGTCATCCAGAGGTCATCTCAATGTCTTCAACACAGTGGAAATAAACAACATGCATTGAGCTCTGAATTGCCCCGACAACACAACACAGTGCACAAATCATTAAAACACTGTAAGGAAGAAAATAATGCAAATGCCTACCTTCCCTATTTTTCTTAGCTTGGGGACAAGAATAACACATATATTTTGCTTGGCCTAAGCCAAAATACTACAATAATATGATGACTAACAAACCTCAAAAAGAGAAGTAATTTGGACTCTATATATTTTCTATTCTTTTGGTACGAGTTTCAAGTAACAGATGCAAGTGTAAGAAAAATGGAGTACTGTGCAATAGTCGGTGCCATAGCTCTGGATCATGTGATAACAAATGATTTTTAACATATGACTTTAAATATTTCCATAAAACTTTGTTTTTTAATATTTTATTATATTTACCATTTTAAGTGAATGATGTAGTTTTAGAAATAATTTTTATTTCAAGTATTTGACATTTTGAGTATATCGTTTTAATATAAAATTGTTAATGTTTTACTGTTTATAATATTAATAAATGTATTATATCTATGTTTTTTATGTTTTAGGCATTACTCCTAATGCCTGGATATATATTTCAGGCATTAAGCTTAAATCCTAACACAACTTAGGCATTAAGCTTAATGCCCAGGTAATAGCTTATTGCCTAGGATTTAAGCTCATTGCCTGATTTCACTTATTGCCGCTAACATATATATTGAACACTTGTTATGTAGAGAAAAGAAGCACAATAATATGACCATTTGCTGCAAATTCTAATGTATTTTTTATGTATTTACCTTTTTATATCATTCTCTCTATGAAATACATGTCTACAAATCCTTGGTCGATGCAAAAATGTAGCTTACGTGACAATCAAGTACTATTTCACATGCCAAGACAAAAACATACAATAAAGATCAAATCTAAAGGCCATCCTTTAATAAACGTGAACAAAAAGGTAGATTTTAAATCTTTAAGCTTCAATAATCAGCATGCAATCTGACACTTTACAGGTATGTTAATTGTCGTAATATTATACTTAGTTAATCTTTTTAAATAGAAGACGACAATTAGATTGTTAGAGGGGGTAGGTTAATTCATTATATACTAAGATCTGCCAGGTTAAAGTTTTGTAATTTCGTGATATTACAGATATATTTATCCCTCACATTTTTGGTACAATATATGTAATGACTAATATTGGATTTAAAAGATTACAATATAGTCCTAAATATCAGACATTTACAAGTATTCAAGTTTGACGAAATATAAATGGACATAAATAAAAATCTAGAAGCTTAAATGAACATAGATAAAAAAAATATATATTATTTATGATTCAAATATTTTAGACCTCTAAGCGACGTACATAAGAAATTAAGTTGGTTTTCTCCGTCTTCCGGTTTCCTCAACCAAAAAACTGACCGCCACGACAAAACTGAAAATTTGTTGAAAGTGACGTTAAAACACCATAAAACAAACAAACCAACATAAGAAATAAAATAAATAAATACAATAAATAAATACAAAGGTAAAAATAAGGTAATAATAAAAACAACATGAATAATTCCAGCATGACAATGCGACCTTCAAAATTCGTAGAAAGAGGCAAAATTGATACCCTAGCACAAATACATGACCTCTCACTGTCATGGTTTACACGATATTATAGTTCATCCTCTTATGTCATTGAGATTTGCGTTGTTTGTTCAATCGTTAGTTTTCTGCTCAGTGTTTTGTGGTCCATTATTTGTTTTGTTGTCTTTTTGTGTTGTCTGTTATTCTAAGACTAACGACTTCTGATTACAACCTTGGTATCTTCAAACTGTTCTTGCAATATACAATAAAAGTAGCCAATGGTTTTATTGTCAATTAGGAATTGATTGTCCTTTTGGGGCATCTGAGTATTCTAGGTATTCAGTGGGGAACTTGATGTTGAATCTTTTTTTTTTTACTATTATATCTATATTACACCTGTGAACAATTTACCTCTGGGTGCCAGGAAACCTCAAAGGTTTACAAATATTTACAATGAACAATATAATTAAATAAATAAATACTGGTACAGTTGTAGTAAGAATACAATACCATAAGCAAATAAATCATATTTTATCTCTCATATTCAATTTATAAACATACATTTTTACACAGTAAACAATGAAAGGAATTATTAATACAACTAAATTCATAATGTATCCAATAATAGCTGTAATTTCCTAATATTATATAAGTTTCGAACTTCTGGGTTCTTAATCATCATTTGTATATTACTTCTGAGTTCATTTTTGAGATTTGTGATAACTATTGCTTCCCTGT
Source organism: Bathymodiolus septemdierum (assembly GCA_963383655.1). Classification (NCBI taxonomy): domain Eukaryota; kingdom Metazoa; phylum Mollusca; class Bivalvia; order Mytilida; family Modiolidae; genus Bathymodiolus; species Bathymodiolus septemdierum. The sequence continues at coordinate 61,734,869 of OY726530.1, forward strand.
AAGTACTTCTATTATATTTTATATAATTTTTGTTTTCCAAATTACCCATTTTAATATACAAATTACTAAATTCATTAAAAGTAGATTTTCAGTTATTTCTCCCTCATACTCCCCAATGATTAAGTTTTCCTCAACAAGTACTATATTTTTTTCAAAAATGCTATTAAAAATGTGTTTTAATTCATATAAGACATGTTTAATTTTATGACACCTGTAAAACAAATGCATAAGGGACTCTATTTCATTTTTACAAAAATGACATTGACCATTTGATTTTCCCATTTTTTGTAATCTATATTCTGAATAGACAATGTTATGCAAACATTTCCATTGGAACTGGATAATGCTTTGTTTACATTTAATCTTGTTCAGTATATACCAAATTGATATCCAGTTAAATTTCTTTTCATAAATTGTATCCCATTTGAATTGACATTTTGGCGTAATTGGTTTACGTATTTCTTTCTGGATATTCTTCAGCTTCAGCTCTTTTGGAACAATGATTTTTTTATTATGATTTCTAATATTCAAATTACTATCTATTTTTAAACCTAATGATTTTTTTATCTTTTCGTTATCATCAGATTTTAATTTCTAAACAAAATTTTCTGGTATTGATTTTTTTATTTTTGCCCATTCTGATATCCAGTTCCTTTTATCATCCAGTCTATTAAATATAGTCTGATTATCAACAAAGGTATTATTGTTTTTATCCCATATATCGTTTATTTTAAATATATTATTTCTCAAAAACGATTGAAAAAAAAGTAGATTTCTATTAAATTTGATCTCAGAGTTACCAAATATGCTTTTATCTAAAATGTCATTTTTAGACTCCGTAGAACATGACCCCAAAAAATTGTTCCATGCTTGTATAGCGTCTTGATAGTATTTTGGAATGGATGCAATATCTAAACCTTTGATATCGGAGCATTTACAAAGAAAAAAATCAACTCCAAATTTTTTATCGTATTTCTGTAACCAGTGTTTACCTATCGCATTCCATGAGTCCATCTCACTGTTGATTATTTTGTATATAAATTTTATCTGTTTACTTTTGACAAAATTGTCTATGTTAATCATTCTAAGCAACATACGTTTCTTTCTATTTGGTTTGGCTTATTGTCCCAAAGAAATTTCCAAATCAAATCATTCACCTCTTTTTTATATTTCTCTGGTAACCCCCTCATTTCAGTTTCAAATCCCATTTGAACTAACAGAAAGTTTTTAACGATTAAAGTTTTTCCCTTAAAGGTTAATTTCTGGTTTTCCAAACCTGAGTGCAGCTTTTCATTTTATTTATTATTTTTTTCCAATTGTCATCAGTGTCTATATTGTACCCGTAAAACACCTAATGTCTTTATATTATCTGAAATCCATGATATGTTTGTTAATCTGGGTCGTTTCCCCCTTAATCTACCAATAAATAATCCTTTTGTTTTTTCATAATTTATCTTAGAGCCGGATGCCTTTTCAAATTTCGAAAGAATTAAAAAGGATTGTTCAACAGATTCTTCGTTTTTGTTTAAGAGTTGCGTGTCGTCTCTAAACATGCATATTTTTGCTTCCTTTACGGGCTGCCCCTCAAAGTCGGGTAGTTTGATACCATGTATTTCCGGAGTGTTTCGGATAGCACAAGCCATCGGCTCTGCCTGAATAATGTACAAAATCGGTGCAGCAGGACATCCTTGTCTGGCTGAACGCGATATTGCGAAAAATTTTGATATGAAACCATTTGTTTTTATACAGGTTTTTCCCTTTTTAAATAACATATAAACCCATTCACGAAATTTCAGTCCAAAATTAAAACATTCCATAACATAATTTAACCACCCCCATTCCATTCTATCAAATGCTTTTTGCTGATCAACAAAAATAATTACACCTTCCTCATCTTCATTATCTACAAATTCTATAATATCATCAATCATACGATTATTTTCGCTTATAATTCTCCCTGCTACGAATCCTTTTTGATCCGTATGAATAATTTTGTTTAATACTGGCTTCATGCGATTTGCTAAAAGTTTTGATATGATTTTATAGTCACTATTTGATAATGTTATTGGACGCCAGTCACGTATGTTATCTAGAAACAAACGATTAGCTAGGTAGATGCAACCTAGAAACAAACGATTAGCTAGGTAGATGTAACCTAGAAACAAACGATTAGTTGCACAGAAACTATCAATTAGCTAGGTATTAACAAACGATTATTTAGGCTTGTATATGTTAGCGGCAATAAGTGAAATCAGGCATTAAGCTTAAATCCTAGGCAATAAGCTAATGCCTAGGCATTAGGCTTAATGCCTAAAATTTCAGGCATTAAGCTTATTTCCGGAAATGAATTGATGATTTTTTCACTTATTGCCGAACTCATTTTAGGCAATAGGTGAAATTCAGTTTTATGAATTCTGACAAATGCATGCTCAATTTTTCAAATTATTCTGTATTTCAATCTGTCTTATAAGTTGAATAAAATTAGATATTGTCTAAAAATGTTTTGTTTTGCTTAAGAATGAAAAAAAGGTTGAAGACAGAATTATTTGATTATAGAATAATTTCAAGATATTTTCCCAAAATAAAATTCACACTTCAGTGGCTTGGCTGGTTTCAACTGGACACATTTAGATTTGAATTTTGCTCACTTACTTGTTAAAAGGAACTAGGGACACCAACAATCGGCCAATCAGTTGCAGTGCCAATACCTACGTTTGATGGAGGGAAGGGCGATAGTAGAAATTTACTAGGAATAATTATTGAGGTATTTAATTTAACCATTTTTTTATGATCGTTATTCGTTTATTAAGATTTAAAAAGTTTGTATTCATTTAAAAACAATAGCTCAAAACGACAATAGAATAACATGTGTATTTGTTGATGAGACAACAACCTAAAACTGAATTACTTCACTAATTCGCTAGGTTTGTTTAAAAAGAAGAGATGTTGATAATGTCAGAGAGACAAAATCCCTTCTCCTAAGAATGACACCAAATGCTCATCCAGAGGTCATCTCAATGTCTTCAACACAGTGGAAATAAACAACATGCATTGAGCTCTGAATTGCCCCGACAACACAACACAGTGCACAAATCAGTAAAACACTGTAAGGAAGAAAATAATGCAAATGCCTACCTTCCCTATTTTTCTTAGCTTGGGGACAAGAATAACACATATATTTTGTTTGGCCTAAGCCAAAATACTACAATAATATGATGACTAACAAACCTCAAAAAGAGAAGTAATTTGGACTCTATATATTTTCTATTCTTTTGGTACGAGTTTCAAGTAACAGATGCAAGTGTAAGAAAAATGGAGTACTGTGCAATAGTCGGTGCCATAGCTCTGGATCATGTGATAACAAATGATTTTTAACATATGACTTTAAATATTTCCATAAAACTTTGTTTTTTAATATTTTATTATATTTACCATTTTAAGTGAATGATGTAGTTTTAGAAATGATTTTTATTTCAGGTATTTGACATTTTAAGTATCTCGTTTTAATATAAAATTGTCAATGTTTTACTGTTTATAATATTAATAAATGTATCATATCTATGTTTTTTATGTTTTAGGCATTAATCCTAATGCCTGGACATATATTTCAGGCATTAAGCTTAAATCCTAACACAACTTAGGCATTAAGCTTAATACCCAGGTAATAGCTTATTGCGTAGGATTTAAGCTCATTGCCTGATTTCACTTATTGCCGCTAACATATATATTGAACACTTGTTATGTAGAGAAAAGAAGCACAATAATATGACCATTTGCTGCAAATTCTAATGTATTTTTTATGTATTTACCTTTTTATATCATTCTCTCTATGAAATACATGTCTACAAATCCTTGGTCGATGCAAAAATGTAGCTTACGTGACAATCAAGTACTATTTCACATGCCAAGACAAAAACATACAATAAAGATCAAATCTAAAGGCCATCCTTTAATAAACGTGAACAAAAAGGTAGATTTTAAATCTTTAAGCTTCAATAATCAGCATGCAATCTGACACTTTACAGGTATGTTAATTGTCGTAATATTATACTTAGTTAATCTTTTTAAATAGAAGACGACAATTAGATTGTTAGAGGGGGTAGGTTAATTCATTATATACTAAGATCTGCCAGGTTAAAGTTTTGTAATTTCGTGATATTACAGATATATTTATCCCTCACATTTTTGGTACAATATATGTAATGACTAATATTGGATTTAAAAGATTACAATATAGTCCTAAATATCAGACATTTACAAGTATTCAAGTTTGACGAAATATAAATGGATATAAATAAAAATCTAGAAGCTTATATGAACATAGATAAAAAAATATATATTATTTATGATTCAAATATTTTAGACCTCTAAGCGACGTACATAAGAAATTAAGTTGGTTTTCTCCCTGTCTTCCGGTTTCCTCAACCAAAAAACTGACCGCCACGACAAAGCTGAAAATTTGTTGAAAGTGACGTTAAAACACCATAAAACAAACAAACCAACATAAGAAATAAAATAAATAAATACAATAAATAAATACAAAGGTAAAAATAAGGTAATAATAAAAACAACATGAATAATTCCAGCATGACAATGCGACCTTCAAAATTCGTAGAAAGAGGCAAAATTGATACCCTAACACAAATACATGACCTCTCACTGTCATGGTTTACACGATATTATAGTTCATCCTCTTATGTCATTGAGATTTGCGTTGTTTGTTCAATCGTTAGTTTTCTGCTCAGTGTTTTGTGGTCCATTATTTGTTTTGTTGTCTTTTTGTGTTGTCTGTTATTCTAAGATTAACGACTTCTGATTACAACCTTGGTATCTCCAAACTGTTCTTGCAATATACAATAAAAGTAGCCAATGGTTTTATTGTCATTTAGGAACTGATTGTCCTTTTGGGGCACCTGCGTATTCTAGGTATTCAGTGGGGAACTTGATGTTGGATCTTAGTTTTCTGTGTAGTGCTTTGTAGATCATTGTTTATCATTTTGACCTTTTTCTCTTTCACCATTGTATTGTGTGTCTTTCTTCCTATTAACCCTTTGGTATCTTCAAGTATTCTCGCTACCTTCAAATAAACATGTTTAGTAAATTCGGGAATAATACTTAGCACCTGCGTTTATCTCCTGATCTTCATTGGGTTCGTGCTTTGTAAAACTTCACACAATCACAATATGCCGATGTTCAAGAGTCGACCATATTGATTGGAATACTCTATTTGACAAACAGGTAAACTTCTAACTTTCTCGTCGAAGTTGTGTTATTGAGTAACGCTGTAACTTATCTATGACTTAGCATATCGCCTACCATATATTCTTGTTATAAAATAACCACCATATATTATCCCCTGCTATCCATCTAATAGAAACGTTTTACCAAACCATATACTTCACTTGTCAATCTAATTATTAAATGATTACCGTACACTATTCTCAACACAAAAATAATTAAATGATTAACAATAACATGATTACTGTTGCATATACTATGCCTGCCTGTCTGTGTTATTCTGTAGATAATGGAGGTTATGGTTTCGGATTATGGTGTTTAACGCCACTTTCAGTAATGTTTCAGTTTTATTGATTTATCTTTAATTTTCTGCTCCTCAGTGTATTTTTTTCTTTTATTTTTTTTTGTTTTGTTGTAATTTTTTTTCTTTTTCCATTGCGTGGTCTGTTCTTGTAAGACTTGCCGCTTCTGATTACACTTTTGGTATATACAAACTTTGCTTGACAATGCAAAGTAAAAGTAACGAATGCTTGTATTGCCATCTATGTACTGAATACCCTTCCGGGGCACCTGAGCTCGTGTAGTTACTCAGTGGGTTTCGTGATGCTCGATATTATTTTCTGTGTAGAGTGTAATATATCGTTGTTTGTCATTTTGTACTTTTTTTTTATTCCCATTGTATTGTGTCCTTCTTCCATTTACTCCTTTGATATCTTCAAGTTTTTCCTTTACCTTCAGATAATCGCTATTAATAATTTCGGAAATAATACTGTGCAGTTTTTGTTGGCCATTATTTGTTGTGTTGTCTTTTTTTCTTTCTTCTGTTCTTCTTAGACGTACAGCTTCTGATTACACCTTGGTATCTTCAATCTTTGTTTTACAATGTAATGCTGTCTTTTAGTTCTTTTTCTTCCGGCCATTGTATTATCGTTCTTTAAAAGACTTAGGCTTCTGATTACCCTATTGGTATCCCCAATTTGTACAATTAACAAAGGTTTTATAACAATTTATAAACTAATTACTTGCTCGTACCGTTTGCGTTGTACTTTTTGTTTGGGCAATTGCGTTGTCTGTTCCTCTTCGATATACAGACTCTGATTACCCCTTTGGTATCTTCAAACTCTTCTTATAGTCTTCTTTGGGTAACGTTCACCATAACATCATCGATGTGGTCTCCATTGAAAAGCTTGTTTGAAATTTTCATTGACATTTTTTTTTAGATCAGGTCGCTTGTAGGCATTATTTTTCATTATACCAATTCGTCGCTTTCAAAATGTTTGTACAAAAGCTTATCCAGTACGACCGTTTCAGCTACATGACATATTCGTTGTAAGCTTGATTTGACATACATATAGCTGGTGTGCTGCCCACTTAAATAATAATGAATGAAGCATTATAACCTTAATTACCGTAGAATACGAATTCTGGTATGTCTTTTCATTGATAAACTAGATGCAATTACCGTGAATTCATTTTCAATTGCTTAATTCCAATTTTCGTGAATTTTGTTGGTAGCAATAGACCACGAAAATTAGTGCAACATGAAACACATATGTAACAAGAGAAGTCAAGTATCTAAACCATGAAATCAAATGTCAACCGTTTATCCATGATAATAGATACCAGCGAAAGTAAATGATATCACAGTAATATAGTCCGTTTGTAGTATATTTTATCTTAATTTATCCTGGATAACCCGAATACTCGGCTTTTGAAGAAAACCGCCCATAGCCATCGGTTGTCGGCAATCTTCGTTAAATACATCAACAATTAAGTTAATGCTCGGTTAATATAAGAAATAATTCATGGAAGCCAGAATGTGTTTTGAATTTTAATATGGGTTGGCGGATAAAATTTAACAGTATCCTGCCAACCCATATTTTAACTCAAAACACATTCTGACTTCCATGAATTATTTCGATTCTGATATGTCTAAGAGTACAAATACGGTAATATACTGTAGCGAACTAGGGTTATGGAGCAAGGAAAATAACTGACTTAATTGTATATCACTCTTCCCACTGGAGATTGTGCTTGAGTATGCCAATTCTTTTCTTATACCACAGGGTTATGTAAAGCTACATATACCAAACTTGTCACTGAGCAGTTTACAGTGTAAGGGAACTAACTCTATAATTTCTTGTCAAGAATTAAGATGTATAATAGTTAACAGCTTTATTTGTTGCAAAGTAATTCAACAATATTTCAAACATTATTCATATCAGAATTTAAATCAAAGTCTGTTAGCCAGTCCACCTGTAGCGTTATAGTACACAAAATATGTATAATAATTAACTCACACAATCATACCATGAGTCAATACATGGGAGCACAGTTTATGATAAAATCTGACTCTCGACAAATACTCCTCTGACCTTTCAGAGATCTCAATATAACCAAAAAATGTGTGAAAGGTAAACTATCATTTTAGTCTACTTTTAATAATACAGAAAATACCAATTATCAATAGAACACAACACGACGCAGGTTGAGTTCTGCACTTAATTAACTATTTTATTAATTTCGAACCAGTTGAAGTTAGAGTCCTTTCTCTCCCTTCGAGATAAGTTTAAGTATATATAGCAAAAAAAAAATAGCAAGAATGTCCAGTCCTTTCTGGACTTGAGTCTCACTCAATTGTTCAACTCAAATTGAGTTCCAATTCTTATGGAATCTCGCCCTACAGATTTAAATGAGTTTTAAAAATTACTACTCGCAAGGAATCCTTTTCCGCTGCAAGGTAATTTACTTTCCAGTCCTTCTGAAAAGTTTCCTTATAATTTATATGTCAAATATCTAAATCTTATTTAAAAAGATAACAGTTTTTGCCAGCAAATCATTTCTAAAAATGTAATTAACCAAATTCTCCATAAATACTTTAACAAAATATACAGCTTCCCCAACTTTAGAATAAAATTTAAGAGACCAGCTCGAGTCTGCTAAGACAAAAATTTACTTCAGAAAATAAGAATGTTTAGTCTTTAGCCATTTTTGTCTCAATTATTCCTTCTCAAAAATAATTCCAATAAAAATAAATTGAAAAAATTGCCAAAGATACGCCAAAATTTTACCTAAAAATTAACACTGAACTGTCTTGTTCAAAAGATGAAGCAGAACTCCTTTTGTTGGATTTACGTCACTCGTAGGAAATATTTGTTGGAAAATATGTTGGAGGAAGTTGAATCCTCCCGCCACATAACTTTATTTTACAATCATTCATGAAAATTCTAAAAATACCGAATTCACACTTCTATGCAAGTACACACATCATTACAATCTTTATTTTCTAAAAATAAATTATTTCCGTGGCAACAATACACAATCGTAAGCGCCACCCCGGAAGTTATACTCGCCACTACACAGGTACACAACGTGACAAACATGTCGATCAGAAATGTGAAATTTCAACAATATGACGCCGTGACAACGTTAATTAAGGATATACATGAATTCTACTATTTGGATGAGCAATGTCTATGCCCGTGAGTACTACGTTAAAAATATAACTACTGAAAAATCAACATGAATCGACTACAATTGAACTAACCAAATTTGATCGTTCTACGCATGTGTAATGTGCAAATACACAACACTGCAAGTGCCCGTTATTTAGATGAAATATTTTCCGAGCACAGAGACATGAAAAGCAACGACTACAGTGGACTGGTACTGTTTTTATCTTACAACTTCAACAACATTCAGTTCTGTTCTTAACAAATAACAACAGTTGACAGACAAAAGTTAACTTTACAAAACAAAACGTGGGACACGTGTACACGAGGTAATTTGCAGACGACAGATTCAAGAACTAGACCTAAGGAAATGTCAAGTAAAATTTATAAATCATGTAACCTGCAAATCAAATATAGGAAAGATTAAATAAAATAACCATGTGGGCAAACAAATGTTATTTTAGTCACTGTTGGCTGTCCATGGGCAAATTCATAATAAGTGAGAATAAATGTTCACGAGACTTATGCTCATGAGTAAATGAGTTCTTACTACGATTCCCATTTCCACGCTTACACAATGCACACATACTACAACTACCTTTGACTCACTCTTCCAGCTCCCTCACTTTCATACAAAATACAGTTCGAACACTCTCATTCCCTCATATGTTGTTGACCACACATGTAAATTTCACACTCGGCTCGCTAACATATACTGAAGATTTAACTATGTACAAACAAAAATGATATCCTCATATGTATCTTACAATTTCTTGATGGGAAAGACGGTAATCTATATTTATGTTTGCGGACAATGTCGCACACAATTTATGCTGCCAAATTCGAGCAGACGATAACTCATTAACATATACATTTACGACGGGAAAGTCAGTCGTATTGATGGAGCATCCGTAACAATAATATTGTGTCTGCTCATTTTAATTGCACATCGCCTATTTATTAATTTGGGATATTTTGATTATTTTCAGTGAATATAGATGTTTAAAACTTTAACAACCGTGTACATCATTTTATTTTGTGATTTTATCACATGACTTATATATGTGTACCCCGTATGTGCTAATGAGATTTTGCCATCTATTAAATAGCTCGTTTGTTTGCAAAACGAAAGAAGGACGTCATATTATAATTTGAAGCAAAACCATCGGTCCATTCTACTTCGAAAAGCAAACAGAACTGTTATTATATATGAATCTGTTAATATTCAAATTGTACTTCGGTCAACTCGTTTACACATCAATAAAACAACAGCAAAATGTATTCATGCTCAATATAAAAGTATTGATTAAAATTATTTATAGGATACCGATTGAAAAGGGATATCACTCGTCAGCAAAAAAGATTACTTGAATCATCACGTTCCAAATATAGATGATGACACATGTTTGATTGCTATTGGAAACAAGAATAAATAGGAAATACAAATAAGGGTAATAACAAAATTACCGAACTCCGAACAATCTTACAAAGGGAAAGTCAAAACTCATAAGTATATAAACAGACAAAATCAGTCAACAACCGGAAAACTGTTAAAAACTTGGTACAGGCATTTCTAAAGAACTAGACTTTTTAGATTTTAGAGCTGTCAAATTTTTGTTCTTCCCTCGACGGAATTTGAACCCACACCATTGATACACTGCAGCACCATTCGCTTAGCCTTACGTCCAGCGCCCTAGACCACTCGACCACATCCACTCCTTAAAAAAAGGAGCTTCAATAATCGTAGTGTTACCTTTTCTCGTAAGGCAAATCTAGGGATATACCTAAGACATGTGTATAAGCGTGTGTAGATGGTACATATATACTTAATATTATAATTTGACAGCAATCTAACTCAGCAATTTTTAATATATTGCATAGGATAATGAAGAATTCATTATACAGTCACAGGAAATAAAGTATATTATACAAACGTCTAGAAGCAAGTGACAACCATACAATATATCTGTCCCACTGGATCTCAAAGTTACTTTAAAGGATACTAGGTTAATACTAAATATTATATACGTCTGAAAATTAAACCAAACAGTGTTAGAATTAGATTTTAGAGCTGTCAAATTTTTGTTCTTCCCTCCACGGGATTTGAACCCACACCATTGATACACTGCAGCACCATTCGCTTAGCCTTACGTCCTGCGCCCTAGACCACTCGACCACATCCACTCCCTTATATATATATATATACATGTACCACATTAGTTCTGCAATGGCTAGCGTGCGGTAGACCGTGGGTTCGAACCTCGGTCGGGTCAAACCAAAGACAAAAAAAATGGTATTTTTTGCTTCTCCGGTAAGTACACAGCATTAAAGAGAAAGAGCAAAGACTGGTTGGTTCAGAATGAGGATAATGTGTCAAGAGTTGGGCGACATGTCTATCCGTAGACTGTTGTTTCAGTCAACTAGCACTATAAAAATCCAACTGATCGTGTTGGTCTAGTACAAAGCAGACTTCATCATCATCTCATTAAAAATAAACTTGTTTTCGCCATTGAAAGAGCTGAAATATTTCTGAGTTAATGTTAAACAACAATCACTCGCTAACTCAAAACAATTGAAGGTTAACGAGTTATTACATTTAAGGATACAATTTGATGTTTATAACAATAAATAAATATTGACAATGCTGTGTATTATTAACCCTTTAGTATCTTCAAACTCTTCTTATGTCGTCTTTACCCTGCAATATACCAGAAATAAATTAGAGCTTTGCTGGCAGTGTACAGTAGCTGGAAGTAGGTATACTCTGGTACAATAAAAATATGGAAAAAGGCCGTAAAATAGTTTATATAGGCCGTAAAATAGTTTATATAGGGTGTTAAGGTGCTTAACGCTACTTTCAACAATATTTCAGTTATATTGTGGGCATCAGTTTTATTGGTTGAGGAAACCAGAGTACCCGGAGAAAACCACTGACCTTCCGCAAGTCACTAACAAATTTTAATTTTATCTCATAATGTTGTATCGAGTAGACCTCACCTGAACAGGATTCGAACTCTGAACGTTAGTGGTGTTAGGCACTGATTGAATAGGAGTGATGATCGGCATTGACTGCATAAGTAGTTGTAAATCCAACTTCTATATAATCACGATGTCCCCTAGTATATATATATTTATATATTCTTCACTATTTATTCATATTGTTCAATAAATGTGAAAATGTAAGTGTGTTAACAACATGATGCGGTTTTAGTTTATTTAATCCTGTGTACCTAACATAGAGACAATTAATACAAATCTTATCGTGCTTAGTTTGATTCCACTGGAGATCGAACTCACAAACTTCCGAACTCGTGACGGAAACGCTTACTTATTTACCATTACAACAACTAGGCGGTTTAGATTATTACAATTTGTACTAAATCATAGATATAACATGATTACCATTTATAACAACGATAAACCAAAAGATTTCCCGAATGACACATAGAAACGAGTATATACAATGATGTTCAAAAATAAGTAAATGGAATGTCATGAAAGGAAATATGATATAAATAGTTGTATAAGTACATCTAATTAAAAACAAACTAAATACCAAGTCATGCAATATGTGCTGATTAAATCATTCATATCGTTTGGGGGTTTGATCTGTCCCTGTGATAATGGCAGAGGCGTAGCTGTATATACGCTGTCACGCTATGGCGTGCACATCGGCAGGTTTAAAAAAAATGGAAATAAAATTAAAATAAAATGTACTGTTACTTTTAACAGTCTAATTAAATCAGTATAATTAATATATCGCTAATAAGACATACTAGTAACTTTTGTATGCTAATTATGTGATGGACAAGTCGAGCGGACGCATTGTATACCCTAAAAGACGTCAATATCCAGTTGTTGTCCATGCGTTAGAACGTTTACAAAACCAAGGCGATGAAAACACCGGGCAGTTTCTTGCATCCATCATGCGGTTTCAGTTTATCATAGCTTTGGTAATAGCGGAACATATTTTACACAGCGCTGTTTGTCAACATTCCTCCAAGATACCCATTACGACATTCTTGAAGCAATCAAAGAATCCATGACCGTGATTGAAATGCTAAGAGCTGAACGACAGGATGAATCGGTTTAGGATGAATTGTATCAGTCTGCACTTAGCTTAACCAAATCTTTTGATATATCTGATAGTATGTGGTAGACAGACTACCAAAGCCAATCACCCCGCGGAAACGCCAAAACAGTATTGGCGAATTTCTTTGTACTATCCATTTTTGGACAATTTGATTACGAACTTGAAACACATCTTCTTAAATCGGAAAACCGCTTCTATACACAGCATCTACTGCCCCGTGCATTAACTGCTACAATATACGAGGCATATCAGGCTGACATTTATTTGTCATTAGAGGATTTCAGGAGAGAAGTAGCAAGATGACGAACCCGATGGGTCATTACTAAACGTAATGATTGGCCAACAACACTTTGTACCACACTTGATTCTGTAAATCCAGTTCTCTATCCTTCTATAGATACAATATTAATAAAACTATGTGTTTTGTCCACCATGCCAGTAGCAAGCGCTACTGCTGAAAGGTCATTTAGTGTACTGATGTGTTTGAAAAATTATGTTAGGTCGACCATGAAGAATGACAGGCTATCTTCCCTCGGATTGGTGCATATTCATCGAGATTTTGAAGTGGACTTGCACAAAGCAATGGAGGTGTTCGTATCTTATCAGACACGAAGGGCAGATTTTTGACAATTTTAAGAAATCCTTGTCTATCAAAGTCATAAAAATTGTGCTTGATTCTATGTTATATGAAACCCTAAAATAGCCCCAGATCGCGCCATTTTGCATCTCACAGTAAAAATAAAATCCCAGACCCCCTCACCCTCTCAGGAATTATGGCATGCATACTATTAAGCCTCAGCTACGCCCCTGAATGGTAACGTTGATAATCGTTTCTTTTTAATTATGTACGCATGCAGTTTTGTAATGTTCGGAACTTTCTATTTTATCGATCAGTCAGTTATAGTGTATGCTTCATTATATGTAACATTACACATGCGCATTTCAGCAAATTATATTTTATCAGAGTTTATCAAAGATATATTAGATATCGAAAGATTAAACCAGTTTAATTGGTTGTTGTTTTGTAATGGACACGAACACAACACCGTATTGTTGATTCTGTACTTTTTTTTAATTTAATTAAAAAGATTCGTAGGATTTATATAAGAGTGAAAATATACCCTTCCCTTCCGCAACACCTTAATGTTATGCGCCCTAATATAATAGTCATGTGCTTGACAAGGTATATATAATGTCACATTCTCGACTTCCAATCTTAACACCACGAACTTATGGTAAAACCGAAGCCGGAAATTATGTACCATGTCTATCACCTGAATAACATATCATGTTTTCGTTCTAACCTGCTTATTTATTATAAATAAACGTTATAGAAACCGAATGGGCAATCAACAATGGACAATTCAAACAAACTGGCAACATAAGGTACACGAGAAGAAAAACACAATATGTGTTGGACACCACTATACCTGCATTGCATCTATACTTTGCTAAGACGCGTTCATCTGATGTTTGCCATTTTGTACAATGGTACACGTGAATGTTAAATGCATGTTATAACATAAAACCTGAGTTAATCCCCGGTTTTTAATTGAGTTCGTGTTACTCGATCTTTAGTTTTATATGTATGTTTTGTAGATCGTTGTTTGTCTTTTTGTACTTTAACTTTTGGCCATTGTGTTGTCTGTTCTTCTTCGATATACGGATTCTAATTACCTCTTTGGTATCTTCCAACTCTTTTTGACTGTAATTGGATTTCTATGGTCAACGTTGGGGTCATTCAACAACACATTTAGCCTACCACACTATTCTCATGTCACTACACGTGAATAAAGAAAGTTAATCAAATATTAGCAGTTATTTCTACTAATTAGGGTTCAAAAGGTCGATGCCTTTTTATTCATGACTTATCACCGGGTGTGTAACACGACGAGTGCCACTAGTGGAGCAGAAACTGCTTCCTCTTCTGGAGCACCTGCCTGTACCTCGGGTTTTTAATGGGTTCGTGTTGTTCGAGCACTAGTTTTCTGTGTAGTGTTTTGTAGATCATTGTTTGTCTTTTTTCTTTTGACAATTGTGTTGTCTCCCTTTACAGCTTCCTATTACCCCCTGCGATATCTTTTCTCACAGTATTGTAAATACATATATTAATATATAAAATGTATATGTTTTACTGTAATATTTTCAGTATTATACATCATGTGTAATAAAAAAAAAAGCGTAGATATCTAATTTAGTAGGCACGAAGGATTTATGGAGTAAGCTTCATCATGTATTCTTAAGGTCAAAATATTTGAAAGCCGAATATATAAGTCTCTCGGGAGCAAATGAACCAAAAGCCAGATCTGCTACGGTTGCATGTGTCTGAGGGTTGATTGAATGATTGATTGGTGTTTAACACCAACTTTAGTATCTGTCTATATGATCAGTAACCGTAAATTTCAAACATTAACATTTAATGAACAATGTCGGTATCGAAGCACTGACTACTGGGTGGATGATACCCTAATAGTCAAACAGCAAAGGTATTATTTATACGTGTATAATCAGCTGGTGGGTTTAGTCTCAACTGTTAGCATTTCCGTTCAAGGACTTCTTAATTGTAACTCTTCATGAATATAATTGTCATTCGCATTAAATTTGATATCTACGTTTTTAGTTAACAAAGATGGCCAACAATTTCCCAAATATCAATAAAACGAACAGCCACCTCTCACACCAAACACCCGAATACAAACAAGATCACGACATCAAACACCCGAATACAAACAAGACCATGACATCAAACACCCGAATACAAACAAGACCACGACATCAAACACCCGAATACAAACAAGACCACGACATCAAACACCCGAATACAAACAAGACCACGACATCAAACACCCGAATACAAACAAGACCACGACATCAAACACCCGAATACAAACAAGACCACGACATCAAACACCCGAATACAAACAAGACCACGACATCAAACATAAGAATACAAACAAGACCACGACATCAAACACCCGAATACAAACAAGACCACGACATTAAATACCCGAATACAAACAAGACCACGACATCAAACATCCGAATACAAACAAGACCACGACATCAAACACCCGAATACAAACAAGACCACGACATCAAACACCCGAATATAAACAAGACCACGACATCAAACACCCGAATACAAACAAGACCACGTCATCAAACACCCGAATATAAACAAGACCACGACATCAAACACCCGAATATAAACAAGACCACGACATCAAACATCCGAATACAAACAAGACTACGACATATTGCGTTGACAATCTATGTCCTAGCTTGGGATAAGCACACAAATGTGGCGGAGTTGAACTGGATAATGGAATCTCAACTATACCCTCTTAATACTTGGATCTGCAACGTCGTTACAGAGATAAACAAATGATGAAAAACACCTTACATTTTAAAATAAGAGAATTCATTTATAAAATATAAAGGAGAAGCCCCTTATTAGAACTACTTATCCTTCTGGAACATCTGCGTTTGCTCCTCCTCCGATTCTTAATTGAGTTCGTGTTACTCATTCCATAGTTTTCTATGTATTGTGGATCATTGATCGATTTACGGATTTGTGTTGCCCTTTGTTATCGTCAGACTTTTTGTCACCCTTTGTGGACGGATTATATTTACTATTATATGGTTCGTTTTAGTCTTCACCTCACGACGACTTTGTTGTTTTTGGCTATGTAATCCTATATTATAGGAAAGGGGTGGGTTAAAGTGCCGACGTATTTAACTGTGTTTCATATGAATAACAGAACTGCTAGTTGGGAGAAATAACTTCTGAAACTTTTCGTCCTAAACGTTCTGCTAACTGAAGTTATTAATGCACGTATCGTGGAAACAAACATTTGTAAATTTGAAATAAATGATAATAAGAAGAGTTTGAAGATACCAAATGGACAATCAGAATCCCTAAATCGGAGAAGAACAGACAACACATTGGCCAAAAGAAAAAGGACAAACAGCAATCTACAAATCTGCACAGAAAACTAAAGATCGACCAACACGAACCCCATTAAAAACTGGAGTGAACTCAGGTGCTCAGGAAGGGTAAACAGTTCTTTGCTCCACTAGAGCCACCCGTCGTGTTAATCTTGTTACAAACCCGGTGATAAGCCATGAATGAGGAAAGGACCGGGATGTGTTTACAAGTGAAACATATCCGTGGTCATTTGTGACACAAATATTCCGCAAAAGGTAGCAAAGTTATGGTGGCGACGGGTAAACCTTGTAATAAATAAAAACTGCAAAATTACTCTAACATTTCTAAGCAGGTTATTGTGTGCAAGGATTAACTGTAATAAGGATAAAAACGCTGAAATGTTGCAATAGTCATATTTCAACTTTAGCAATGCAATAAAAGTTACAAGTCAGTTGCTTAGCAACTCTCAAAAAAAATGTACATGTAGGTCATATGGTTAAATGTTGGAACGCTGCAAAAAGTTGCGGCAGTCATTTTGTAGCTCTAGCAACATTGCAGCTGTTATTTTTCAATTGTGTCATTTATTTTTCCAATCTTTGTAAGTTCTATTGTTTTGTTTTAGTTTTTTTTATCACAGATTAAAAGGGGGTTCTGTAACTGGTTATTTCAGTCATTTTTTTCATTTAGTAGGGATGTTGTAATTTCTTGGTTTAGTTGTGGATGTTGTCAAAGTCAACATTTTTGCTTAGATATATCGCACTGACATCTTTTAGTGATAGATGTTGCCGAGATCAATCGATGAAGCCACATAGAAAACCATCGACCCACTGCGCAATCAGTCCTGTATGACACTGGTACCTCTTGGGCTTTTTTTACTATTGGAATACGTCATACTTCTCTGTTTTACTATTGGAATACGTCATACTTCTCTGTTTTACTATTGGAATACGTCATACTTCTCTGTTTTACTATTGGAATACGTCATACTTCTCTGTTTTACTATTGGAATACGTCATACTTCTCTGTTTTGAGAGGCACGAATATTTGTGAATTGATAAAGTTTATAAATGCAAGCAATATGTAGTTCTTCTATGAACGCTAGAGGGAGCCGAAGGAACAATCGAGGATGGACAATCCAGAGGAGACACGGGCAACATTGGGCACAAGACACAGAGGATGGAAAATCCAGAGGAGACACGGGTGGGCACAAGACACAGAACGAATGCAAACAGAAAACACAACACAGAAAACTAATAACATGAAAATTATGAACTCCACCATGAAAAATCACCGGGGTGAACCCAGGTGATCGAGAAGGGTAAGATTGAACCCAGGTGATCGAGAAGGGTAAGATTGAACCCAGGTGATCGAGAAGGGTAAGATTGAACCCAGGTGATCGAGAAGGGTAAGATTGAACCCAGGTGATCGAGAAGGGTAAGATTGAGCCCAGTTGCTCGAGAAGGGTAAGATTGACCCCATGTGATCGAGAATGGTAAGATTGAACCCAGGTGCTCGAGAAGGGTAGGATTGAACGCAGGTGATCGAGAAGGGTAAGATTGAACCCAGGTGCTCGAGAAGGGTAGGATTGAACCCAGGTGCTCGAGAAGGGTAATATTGAACCCAGGTGCTCGAGAAGGGTAAGATTGAACCCAGGTGCTCGAGAAGGGTAAGATTGAACCCAGGTGCTCGAGAAGGGTAATATTGAACCCAGGTGCTCGAAAAGGGTAAGATTGAACCCAGGTGCTCAAAAAGGGTAAGATTGAACCCAGGTGCTCGAGAAGGGCTAGATTGAACCCAGGTGCTCGAGAAGGGTAAGATTGAACCCAGGTGCTCGAGAAGGGTAAGATTGAACCCAGGTGCTTGAGAAGGGTTAGATTGAACCCAGGTGCTCGAGAAGGGTAAGATTGAACCTAGGTGCTCGAGAAGGGTCAGATTGAACCCAGGTGCTCGAGAAGGGTAAGATTGTCCTATTTCGTATTAGAATCCTGCCATGTTACTCATGTTGTCAAGTATAATCATTTATTTATATGTGTAACAACATCTTATAGAACAATTAAAAGGGGAGTGCTACTAGAACATTATCTTATGGACAAGCATTAAATTCTGAGAGATAACATTTACAACAAGTTTTCTTCCTTTTTAATTAGAAACAAGACACAGCAGACCAATAACATTGTCTGGTGCGTTTGACTTTACGGTTTTTATGAATGAATTTCACTAAATCGTCTCTGTCTTGTAATAATAGCTTTATTAGGCTGGCTCTAGAGCTTACTGGAAGAGTTTCCTGAATCATAGCGTTTATAGGAATGTCCAAACTAGGCGCACTGTTCTCGTCAAAATTAGATGGTATATCAGATGGCGTGTCCTGGAAATAGATAAAAGAGAAGTGTAATTAAATAAGGTAATAAGGTATTGTGTTACTGACACAAAATTTGTAAATATGATTAATTTGAATATTTGGTGTAATAAATTAGATATCAACCTTTTTATTTGTTTTATCTGATTTTTGTTAAGAACTATCACCACGGATATTGTCAGTTCGAACCCCGTTCATAGTGAGGTGTACTCGATATAACATTATGTGACAAATGCATCTGTAACTTGTGACAGGTCGGTGGTTTTCTTCGGGTACTCTGGTTTTCTCCACCAATAAAACTGACCACCACGATATAGCTGAGATATCGTTGAAAGTAGCGTTAAACACATGCACTAAACCA
Source organism: Bathymodiolus septemdierum (assembly GCA_963383655.1). Taxonomy (NCBI): domain Eukaryota; kingdom Metazoa; phylum Mollusca; class Bivalvia; order Mytilida; family Modiolidae; genus Bathymodiolus; species Bathymodiolus septemdierum. Next base: position 61,754,297 of record OY726530.1, read on the forward strand.
AGCCATAGACTGATTTCTGTTTCTATCTCCATGATTTGAATCTACTGTTGTTTTTTGTTATAAAAGGTGAGGGTCAGAGGTTAGAGGTTGTTCGTTTTGTTGATATTGATGGAATTGTTTACCATCACTGTTTAAGCTTTCTTTTCATAAGGTGTTTTAGTGAAACCTCTTAAAACCACACCTCCTTTGTTTCGGAATAGAAAAAGACAGGTGTTCGGAATATACAGGTTAAATTAGCAAAGATTTCCTATATTGGAACTTTACTTAAAGTTCGATTTATACCGTTTTATACAGGGTTCTACTTAGACAGGTTTCACTTTAATTACAATGCAATACAATTGTAGTCTCATATATGTTTTATTGATATTTTAGACATTACTGCTTTAATCTCATGGAGTGATATTATCAATATCCACGAACAAACTCTGGTACTGAAGATAACCAGTCAGTGTGACGGTACCAATGAAAACAATAACGATCGTTTTTACGGTCATTTCGGTTTTCACAGTTTTCCGGTTGTTGACTGATTTTGTCTGTTTATATACTTATGACTTTTGACTTTCCCTTTGTAAGATTGCTCGGAGTTCGGTAATTTTGTTATTACCCTTATTTACCAGTTGAGAGATTGTATGTGTTTAATACAAGATTTATTGTTTAATAAATGCAAGAAAATGTTACTCGTGAGTGAAATGGAAGATACAGTCACAGTTTATTACAAAGACAGAATCTGGCAAGATGAAACAGACTGTCAGTGTTTCACTGATAACAATGAAAACATAAAACCCTCAATGGAAATAGTTCAAGGGACGCGATCCCTCATACCCAAGCCCAGATTGTATGCGTTTAAATGTGAATGCGTTAATGCTTGAAATGCCGACATATATAATAAATTGTCTTAAAAATTGCACACAAATCATTATTCTGCTTGGCTTGGGACAATTGCTCCAACATCCGTACTATAAATCTTCCCACATTTCTGACAACTTGGTAGATTATATCAGGTTGTTAAGGTATTTTGTACATTCAGAAAATATTACTCTTTTATCTATTTAATTCAGATTGAAACACTAGGACTGTATACATCATCAACATTTCATTTTCCTACATAAACATCCTCAATCTTTGTCTAAAATTAGACGTTTTTCAACATTTCATTTTCCTACAATGGAGGGTTTTCTATAATTTTGTATAGTTTAATCGGATTACGAGTACATTACGAAGGAGATTAGCTAGACTAACAAATCACTCTTCTCTGATTATAATCTAATCGTAAAAAATCAGATTGATTTCAACGTATTTCAAATTACATCGACCTTTATAGGTTGAAATTATTCAATGTACAACCAGAAAGTTAAAAAGATCCCACAATGCCTGGGTAACAGATCTATAGTAAACAGGGAACCGTAGATTTAGTTTTTTTTTTTTTTTTTTTTTTTTTAGTTTTTTTTTTAGTTTCTGCCTTCCTGTCTTGTGACCAATGTTGTGTGTGGATTGTTCATTCTTGATTGACCCACCCGTTTTCTTTAACATTCATATATAAGCAATGAAGCATTTTTAGTAGGAAATAACTCTTAACAGATTTTATTTTTCTTAACGAAAGTAAAAAACGTTTGACGATAGCATAGGAGTATAAATCAGAAGCCGTATATCGAAGTAGGACAGACAACACATACAATGGTCAAAAGAAAAACAAAGACAAATAATGATTTACAGAACCAGAACGATACACAGAAAAGCTTAAAATTGAGTAAAACGAAGAAAAATATATAATAACAAAAGTCTTGGATAAGATTATTATACTTCCGAGTTTAATACATTTTTCTGGAAATAATTGGTATATCTAAAACGAGATCGATTGGTTGCTTATATTAAGGATTATATGTGTCTATTAAACAGAAGCAGAAAAACGATAACATTTATTTCAAAGGATTTTTTACTCAATATTTAATTTATTTAAGTCTCAACTCTCAATATAATATTTGTATAATATAAAACCCCATTAAAAAGTACATACACATAAATATTGAGAGCCATTCAATACAGAATTATGAAAGACTAAATACATTTAAATAACTTCCACATAAAAACCATGTTCAGTTCCTCTTTACCTCCAGTTGTTTACAGTATGAGGACTCATGTCTTATTAACGTTATTTGTGTTTGTTCAGTTCCTCTTTACCTCCAGTTGTTTACAGTATGAGGACTCATGTTTTATTAATGTTATTTGTGTTTGTTCTGTTCCTCTTTACCTCCAGTTGTTTACAGTATGAGGGCTCATTTCTTATTAACGTTATTTGTGTTTGTTCTGTTCCTCTTTACCTCCAGTTGTTTACAGTATGAGGACTCATGTCTTATTAACGTTATTTGTGTTTGTTCTGTTCCTCTTTACCTCCAGTTGTTTACAGTATGAGGACTCATGTTTTATTAATGTTATTTGTGTTTGTTCTGTTCCTCTTTACCTCCAGTTGTTTACAGTATGAGGGCTCATTTCTTATTAACGTTATTTGTGTTTGTTCGGTTCCTCTTTACCTCCAGTTGTTTACAGTATGAGGACTCATGTCTTATTAACGTTATTTGTGTTTGTTCTGTTCCTCTTTACCTCCAGTTGTTTACAGTATGAGGACTCATGTCTTATTAACGTTATTTGTGTTTGTTCGGTTCCTCTTTACCTCCAGTTGTTTACAGTCTGAGGACTCATGTCTTATTAACGTTATTTGTGTTTGTTCTGTTCCTCTTTACCTCCAGTTGTTTACAGTATGAGGACTCATGTCTTATTAACGTTATTTGTGTTTGTTCGGTTCCTCTTTACCTCCAGTTGTTTACAGTATGAGGACTCATGTCTTATTAACGTTATTTGTGATTGTTCTGTTCCTCTTTACCTCCAGTTGTTTACAGTATGAGGACTCATGTCTTATTAACGTTAGTTGTGTTTGTTCGGTTCCTCTTTACCTCCAGTTGTTTACAGTATGAGGATTCATGTCTTATTAACGTTATTTGTGTTTGTTCTGTTCCTCTTTACCTCCAGTTGTTTACAGTATGAGGACTCATGTCTTATTAACGTTATTTGTGATTGTTCTGTTCCTCTTTACCTCCAGTTGTTTACAGTATGAGGACTCATGTCTTATTAACGTTAGTTGTGTTTGTTCGGTTCCTCTTTACCTCCAGTTGTTTACAGTATGAGGATTCATGTCTTATTAACGTTATTTGTGTTTGTTCTGTTCCTCTTTACCTCCAGTTGTTTACAGTATGAGGACTCATGTCTTATTAACGTTATTTGTGTTTGTTCGGTTCCTCTTTACCTCCAGTTGTTTACAGTATGAGGACTCATGTCTTATTAACGTTATTTGTGTTTGTTCGGTTCCTCTTTACCTCCAGTTGTTTACAGTATGAGGGCTCATGTCTTATTAACGTTATTTGTGATTGTTCTGTTCCTCTTTACCTCCAGTTGTTTACAGTATGAGGACTCATGTCTTATTAACGTTATTTGTGTTTGTTCAGTTCCTCTTTACCTCCAGTTGTTTACAGTATGAGGACTCATGTCTTATTAACGTTATTTGTGTTTGTTCAGTTCCTCTTTACCTCCAGTTGTTTACAGTATGAGGACTCATGTCTTATTAACGTTATTTGTGTTTGTTCAGTTCCTCTTTACCTCCAGTTGTTTACAGTATGAGGACTCATGTTTTATTAACGTTATTTGTGTTTGTTCAGTTCCTCTTTACCTCCAGTTGTTTACAGTATGAGGGCTCATGTCTTATTAACGTTATTTGTGTTTGTTCAGTTCCTCTTTACCTCCAGTTGTTTACAGTATGAGGACTCATGTTTTATTAATGTTATTTGTGTTTGTTCAGTTCCTCTTTACCTCCAGTTGTTTACAGTATGAGGACTCATGTTTTATTAATGTTATTTGTGTTTGTTCAGTTCCTCTTTACCTCCAGTTGTTTACAGTATGAGGACTCATGTCTTATTAACGTTATTTGTGTTTGTTCAGTTCCTCTTTACCTCCAGTTGTTTACAGTATGAGGGCTCATGTCTTATTAACGTTATTTGTGTTTGTTCAGTTCCTCTTTACCTCCAGTTGTTTACAGTATGAGGACTCATGTTTTATTAATGTTATTTGTGTTTGTTCAGTTCCTCTTTACCTCCAGTTGTTTACAGTATGAGGGCTCGTGTCTTATTAACGTTATTTGTGACTGTTTGCCTATAGTGGTGTCCAACACATATTGTATTGTATTTTTTTTTTTATCTTCGTCTTTTGTACCCAATGTTGCAAGTTTATCTGGATTCTCCTTTTTTGATTGCCCCATCGGTGTTCTCTAATTTGAATACTAGAAATATGACGTCATTACAGCGTAGATGTCTAATTTAGTGCGCACGACGCGTTTCTAGAATTACCTTCATCGGGTACAGGCAGTCAAAATCGAAAGATTGGTAAACTAAATACGTAAAATCATTGCTGTGTAAATGTAAACTTATACGTTTTAATAAAAACGTAGATATCAAATTTAGTTCGCACGATGTGGTGCTGGAATAGCCGTCATCAGGTAGGCTCAAAATCGACAGATTGGAAAGCCAAATAATTTAAGGTTTGGGGCCGAAACAGGATATCTAAGATCGTCTAAGGTCACCGATGCCTGAGGGAGGAGAACCTTATTAATAATTACATTATTTAGCACTGACTGCTGGGCGGGTGACACTAAGTTAGTCATTGGAACACTCAATGTTCCCAAATGACCAGTGTATATTGATGTTTGACCAAAAACAGATGTACATGACTGATATGACTTTTGAATAATTAATGGCGACGAGACAATGAAAAAATAGTAATTAATTGTGGGAGTATGATGAGTGACGGATAAGACAAATTGCGAAATATTCAGGGAAACGAATTTATCTTGTTAAATAATAGATTATTAGTCCCTGGAGGGTATCATCCGCCCAGTAGTCAGTGTTTTCGGTACAGATATGATTTATTAGATATATTTGTTATTGAAGTTTACAGTTTCTATGTACTGTAATTATTATTAAAAGTAAGGTTCTCCTCCCTCAGATATAGGTGACCTTAGCCGAATTTCGTTATCCTGTGTGTATGTAATTTAGGTTTACAACGCTCCCAAAGACATTTGAAGGTTCTCCTCCCTCAGATATAGGTGACCTTAGCCTATTTTTTGCTATCCTGTGTGTAGGTAATTTGGCTTACATGCTTCCAAAGATTTTAGAATTATTTGGCTTTCTATTCTCTTGACTTTGAACGTACTTGATGAAGGTTATGACAGAAAAACGTTGTTTCCAACTCACACAAATATGTCTACGATTTCCTTTATTCCGTTTTATTAACATCATATTTAGTTTTCTTTTAAAATCAATAATTGTATATGTAATTTGTTTTAGAAAATTTGTATTTTACATTTTTGAAAGAACATTCTAACAAAATATTTGTCAAGTAATATCTGGTACACTTGATTTTAAATATTGTTAACGTAGTCATACTTTTTATATTTCTACTATAGAGTGCTTCATTACGTCTATGATTTTCATGTATATGAAATCTTTGGTTGTTATACAAACAGGTGCGTCGTGGTCGTGACCATATTGTAGTTGGATTTACATATGCAGTTTATCAAATATAGGCTACCAAATAACAGGTACCATTTCTAATTGTGCATATTTTATGCACAGTCAAACCTGCTTTAGAGACCACCTCTATTAAGCAATAACTTGTATTATGTGACCTAAAAAAAATTCCTTCACAGCGTATTTCATATCAATTAAACCTGTATTAAGCGACCACCTGTCTTATGTGACCCTATTTCACTGTTCCCTTCGAAAGTCACATCAGACAGGTTTGACTGTACTTTTACAATTATGTTGCAAATAGGATCTTATGAGTTATAATGCTACAATGGATGCCGTCGTGGTCATGATCGTTTGATAGTTGGATTTACAGCTACCTATGCAATCAGTGCAGAGTTTGAACCCCGTTGATGGGGAGGTGTACTCGATACAACATTATGTGATAAGGTTTGTCAGTCACACGCGGCAGACCGATGGTTTTCTCTGGATACTCCGGTTTCCTCCACCAATGGAACTCACCATCACGATATAACCAAAATATTATTGAAAGCGGTGTTAAGCACCATAACATTAACCCCTAACCCTTTTATACCCGTAGACAGGTGTACTCGACACAACATTATGTCAACAATGAATCTGACCTCCACGATCTAACAGAAATAGTGTTTAAAGTAGAGTAAAATACCATTACCCACAATGCATTGTAATCATCTTCTCTAATGTAACGAATACTAAAAAGAAAGTTCTTACATTTGTTATGAAAGTATTTACAACAATCCACAATATTTTCGAAAATGTCTTTGATTGGATAAACAGCCAAGATCTACATGTAGTGATGTTTTAAATTGAAATTGATAGATTTGATATTTCTGTAATTTATATAGAAACGGGTAGGCATGAAAAGGTCACATTTTGGCATCAAAAATGGGAAAACTATAAATGAAATATACTGCTTTCATTGTTTCTTGAAGTTTTAACAATGGGCCGAAAATAGTCCTTATGCATACTCCTTTGAATATACTACAAGATGATATATTTCTTAGTTAAACAATCACTCCCTGGACTCAAATCGATGTCCAATTTTCTAGATTTTAAGATCAATGTGCATTTTATCAATTTGCTTACATTGTGTTGAGAAAGTTAGAAGAGTTTGAAGATACTAAAGGGGTAATCAGAATCTGTAAATCACAGGAGGACAGACAACACAATGGCCAAAAGATACTAAAGCGGTAATCAGAATCTGTAAATCACAGGAGGACAGACAACACAATGGCCAAAAGACAAACAAAAAAACGACAAACAACTACAAAACATTACACATAAAACAAAATGTGTAGGCTGAGCAAAATTAGATTCGAAAAACAAATTGCTTTGAAATTTCTTATTAATTTACAAACAATTGATTTTAAAATACAAAAAGCAAGCATACAGACATTGCAAGGATTATTTTCTAATTTAAGAAATATAAACGATGTATAGCTAAATCCAATTAACAGATAATTAGCTAAAATTCAAAGCCGTTCAAAAAAAGGAAAAAATCTTTCCCTAGTATGTCTCTTATTTACAGATAATCAAAATTCTACAAAGGAAACCATCTGATGATACATTTTGAGTGCAGGGTCAACACGGAAAAATGTCGTTTGAAAACAATAATATACAAAATTAGACGAGTTATTTATTTTTGTTGACTTTGATATTTTAATTGTCATCATTGTGATGATTCCATTATCCCCTTTGTTTGTTGAGATGACGTCTTGGGAAGTGTAGTCTTAAGAAAGTACAAAAATGTCGTTATTTAAATATAAAACGCAAGAAATTATAAAAATAAAGAGTTTATTTATAAGGTAATCAGTAAATACCAAAGTTTAAAAGACCGTTTTTTTGTCGTGATCGTTTGGTAGTTGGATTTACAACTATCTGTGCAATCAGTGCCTATCATCACTAAAGTTGTGAATTCGAATCCCTTTCATGGCGAAGTGTATTCGATACAACATTATGTGAGTCAGTTTGTCAGTGACTTGCGGCAGGTCGGTGATTTTCTCCGGCTTCCATCACTAATAAACCTGACCGGTCACGATATAAATGAAATATTGTTGAAAGTGGCGATAATCACCATAACCATTTCAATGATCATTATTATTTCTGTTTTCACCAAGTTTGTTTATTTCTTTTAATTCTCTTTTTGCTTTGGCCCTTAAGACTAATTTAACGACGCCACTTTTAATTGAAGTATCTGTACCAGGCCATGAAAGTGAGTGGTCATGTATTCTGCCGATTTTGCCTTCCATTTGGTAATAGAAGAGTCTAAAGATACCAAAGGGGTAATCAGAATCCGTAAATCGAAGAAGAACAGACAACACAATGGCCAAAAGAAACAGGACAAACAACGATCTACAAAGCATGTACACACACAAAGCTAAAGATCGAGTAAAACGAACCCCACTAAAAACCGAGGGTGAACTCAGGTGCTCCGGAAGGGAAGGCAGTTCATGCTCCGGAAGGGAAGACAGTTCATGCTGCGGAAGGGAAGGCAGTTCATGCTCCGGCAGGGAAGGCAGTTCATGCTCCGGCAGGGAAGGCAGTTCATGCTCCGGAAAGGAAGGCAGTTCATGCTCCGACAGGGTGGTGTTGGGTTTTTTTTCATTTTATTTGATAGATTTAAGTTTTTTATTCTAAATATTCTGCACTACATTGTATATGACCTACTATATTGTGTAAGCTGATCTTTAATGGGATCTTTTAAGATATATGTAGATTCTTCTATAATACAAGCCGATACAGGTAAAAATCTTCTACATACCAAATGAATAATCAGAAGCGCAATTCAATGAAAAAAATGGACAAAATTCAACTAAGCGTGTTCATCTAACACAAAATTATAACTAATGTTATATTTTGATTGGATTAGACGAAACATATTGCTCTATTATTAAACACACTCATTCATGCATGGAATAGAAGTATAAAGGTATGTACTATTGATTTGAATAGGTTTAATCTTAGCCAAACTTGAATCTGCTTAACTTCAGTATTGACCAAAGTGTGCTTACTGAACAAAATGGCTTCGAGCAACACTGATGAAAAATGTACATATGACAATACTATACTACACTGTTGGAACAGTTCCAAAATCTAATGGTAGAAAGAGATAAACCATTCGATCACGTCCACGACGGTCCCTCGGAAACTATAGATAAAGACAAGAGAAAACAAACATTTATCTATAAAGCAATACACCGAGGAAAATGACACGTTTAGTATTCACAAATAAATACAACCCACGAATAAAACAGATGGTGGAAAGATTTTTAGGAAAACATTAGAACCTCATTGGATTAGGTGTTAGCATCTATCATTTATTCCCGACAAGCCCTCTAACTGCTTGTTATTATATCAAGTTAAAATTAAAAACAAAATGTATCACATCATTAGAACTGTTACATACTTCAATCGGAAAATCACACAAACAGACAAAATCGATACCTCTAGTTTATACATGACCGCCTACTTTTGTGACTCGCCACAGACATTTCCAAAAATTCAGTCTTTGCAAAATATCGCGGTCATGTTAGTAAGATTACTCACCTATCATATAACTAGGTGAGCAGCGTTATAGTAAAAAAACGCTGAGTCATCTCTATATTAATATGATATCTTTCTGCATTGCCAAATTATATGGTTGTTGACATGGCTTTAATATTCATGGTTTTTGACCTGGCTTTAATATTCATGGTTTTTGACCTGGCTTTAATATTCATGGTTTTTGACATGACTTTAATATTCATAGATTTTGACCTGACTTTAATATTCATTGTTTTTTACATGGCTTTAATATTCATGGTTTTTTACACGGCTTTAATATTCATGGTTTTTGACATGACTTTAATGTTCATGTTTTTTGACATGGCTTTAATATTCATGGTTTTTGACATGGCTTTAATATTCATGGTTTTTGACATGACTTTAATATTCATGGTTTTTGACATGACTTTAATATTCATGGTATTTGACATGGCTTTAATGTTCATGGTTTTTGACATGACTTTAATATTCAACTGAAACAAAAATAACCACAATTCCATAGCCTGAAGTACAAATGACTGCTAAATATAGCATTAATCATTACATAATGAAGTGTGTTGTTATCTCTCTGAAATAATACTGTGTCTATTTTATTATTAACATAAACGTAGATATCTAAGTTAGAGTACTCAAAATAAAAAGATTGGATAGGTTATAGGTTATAGTTTTGCAGAGCAGTTGTGTGTGTTATTGTTGTTCAACACCAAATGAGCAATTTTCCTCCACCAATAAAACTGACCACCACGATATAACTGAAAGTTACGGTTAGCACTATTCATGTACAGGGCCGTCCAGTGTGCTCGCGCACCTAAAGGTTCAGTGGTTAATTTCACAGCTTACCAAAATTTTATTGAATTAATTTAAATCATCCTCAAATACATTGAAGTATTATCTTTATGGTTTTTATCCAGATTCCGCTACAATTTTTTACATTTCAGTGAAAGCGAAGTGTAAACAAACCAACCCTCGATTTTTGACAAATGTTGCAACGTCCGGTGATATCGCGCATGCATACTTTGGATGGTTCTTAAAATGAATAAAGGAAAAATTTTATTTTGAAAGTTTTCGAAATTGAAGCTTATACCTATTTCTTCAAAATAAGCTCAAATTTGAAAACATTTGATGTCTTTTAATATAATTAGAGTTAATCCTCACATACCAGTGTCTCCATCTTAACTTTTCCAATGATTTTGCAATTTTGACATGTAGAATACGTATTCGCGAACTCACCGGATGCGCGAACACCGGTGCCAAGTCAGTAACCCTTAGTGTAATAGTATGCAACAAATGTCTTAGTTAATCGACAGTTAACCATAACAAACAACTGAAAAGGTTTATATTGATGCCGTTTAGTTATTTTAGTTGGTGTAAATAAGAACATTTCTTTAATATAAGTTTATTTCTGTCTGAACTGGAATCAATGCAACTATGGGATCCCCATTACTGATTAATTACATGCGTTGTTTCCAACAAACGTTAAAGAATACCGAAAGGGCAATCAAAAACGAACAATCCAGAGAAACTGGCAACAAGACGAAGGAAAACAAAACAAAAACACAACACAATATGTGTTGTACATCACTATCCCCAAAGAAACACAAATAACGTAAATAAGACATGAACCCTCCTACAAATAACTGGAGGTAAAGACGAACCGAACACGTTTTCATTTTTTGCGAAAATCCTAACCTCACAACACGGAACTCATAACGTAAAGAAACATAATAGGACAACACAAAAAACTAAACACCTTTGTGATAAATATCGCTGAACTGTTAAATGTTAGTGAATTAAATTAAAACTCATAGCAATGCCGATTGATGTATATTCTGAGTAGGATTACATGCGTTCGTCTTGAGAACAAAATTCAGGATCTATCCGAGCATTATCACAATTTAGTTGACACATCATTCATTAATTCACAAATCTCGCCTTATATATAGGGTAAGTAAAACAGAAAAAAATCTCAATTTTGTTTTGTCGCGTAAAATTACATTGATTATAATTTGTTCTGAAAAATGAATATCCAAGTCCCAACACCCCCGATAAGGAAATCAGGGGCGGATCCAGGGGGCGATTTTTTGGTGTAAAATCGTGATTTTTCACACGAAATACCCCAACAATTTTCTCGCCTCCCTCCGCAATTAGAAAAAATATTATTTTTTTAGTGTAAAATCGTGATTTTTCACACGAAATACCCCCAAAAAAAAAATTAATTGCGCCCCCCCCCCCCTAACTTGAAATCCTGATCCGCCCCTGGAAATGATTTGTCCCTAATGCTATTTTCTATTATCATGGTAAAAGATGAAATTGTCGTTATAACAATATATCCTTTATGAATTCTTCAATCATTGTTAATATGTCAAAAAATACATTTTGCTACTAAAAGATACTTAATCATGAGTCACTATGGAAATTATGAGGACATATTATATGTCAAAGCGAGGCGCCAATTAGACACCTTTCATGTTTGTGAATGAATAGATTTAACGTTAGAGGATAGGATCCTTTCAACTTCTGATTGAATTAATTCATAAAAATTGATGTAAATTTCAACACAATTAGGTTTATTTTGAATGATTATCATATTAGAAAAATGACGAATAGTTATATGCTGTTTTCCCACTGGAATTTCTATTGCGTATTTATAACAGTTTTTTCCAACAATCCCAGAAATTACAGGATCCAGGGGGGATAATAAAATACATAATGATGAGCCGCTTGTCGAATTATATTCATTCATAATTCATGGCTTAATCTGTACTGAATGTTATTAATTATAGCCGAGTCTGAGTTATAGGACAATCAACAGATATAAATTATAAAGAACGTGTGGTTGCTAAATTTTATCAGTAGCTTAATATAATATTTTGAACTCAAAATTTAGATATTTATTTTATTTCTAATAACACAAGTTTGAAAATACCAAATATGTGATCAGAATCCGTAAACCGAAGAAGGACAGAAAACACAGTGACCAAAGGAAAAGGGACAAATAGAAAAATCAACGATTTACAAATAAACTAATCCTTAAGACGTTTCGTTTTATGTTCTATTGATATATGAAAGCCTATCTATATGATATGTTAAAGCTTAAGTGGTGTGTTTATTCGGAATTTTCCGGGTTAATGAACATACATATTTAGTTTTTGAATTGTGACAGAGAGCAATAGTCCATTTTTGGACGAACAAGAAAAAGTGGGGAAATCTTTAGCTTTCTGTGTAATGTTTTGTAGATCATTGTTTGTCCTTTTTCTTTTGGCCATTGTATTGTCTATTCTTCTGTGTAATGTTTTGTAGATCATTGTTTGTCCTTTTTCTTTTGGCCATTGTATTGTCTATTCTTCTTCGATTTACGCCTTCTGATTAACCCTTTGATATCCTAACACCTTTCTTAGATGTAATAGAACCTGATTACAATAATAACTATACATTGTTGTTCAATAAAAGATTTTGGACACCTGTTGTATAGTATCCCTGTATTTGTTCTTACTCTAGTCTGGTAAGGGATATTCCGTCCGAAATGTCGCTCGAATTTAGAAGTTTAAATTGCATGCATGTATTAGTTTTTAATTTTCACATGATTCTATTTGTGGAATTATTAGGGTTTTTGCTTAAGCTCAGATTGTTTGATGACTAACTTCTTATATTCTGTACAGGGCAAAATTTTTTATATAATTTGTAAAACGATAACTGCATATCATGCTTATCTGAAACATAGTATGCATTACTTCATCTTAGTGATCACTGTGATGAACAGCGCTGTATATTAGCTATATTCAGAACGAGATCAACTTTCCAATCAAAAACGTCATGTAGATACAAAGATGGTGGTGGAATGGGCCTAGAACCGGATGTTGTGAATACGGCGGAACAGGGGGAGATAATCGACAGGGTCGGCTACGCTTGCCTTGCGCATTACGGACTGCAATAAGTTGACTTTTACGTGCATTTTACAGAAAGGAAGTGTTATACATTGGAGTTGTGAATTTGATTATCCGTCCCCTTAACCAACAGTCACCATTTTCATGAAGAGTCGTTTCCACTATCAGATAGGGTTAGGGTTTTGGTATTTAACGCCACTTTCAACAATAATTCTGATACATCATGGCGGTCAGTTTTATTGTTGGAGGAAACCACCGAACTGTCGGTACCAGGAGAAAACCACCGAACTGTCGGTACCAGGAGAAAATCAACGAACTGTCGCAAGTCAATGACAAACATTATCACATAATATTGTATCGAGTACACCTCGCCTGAGCGGGATTCGAATTCACAACTTTAGTGGTGATATGCACTGATTGCATAGGTAGTTGTAAATCCTACTACCACACGATCACGACCACGACTGCTCCTCAGTATCAGATAAGCTTGATCATAATTCTATACTCAGAGATCTCTTTGGGGACAACATTTTTTTTACATCATCTTCTTCTATTTGACCAACAAGATTCCTAGATATCAAAAGCTGCTTAAAAATAAAATGAATTACTTCTAAGTTGTGGGTACATAATTCAATTGTATCTTAAGACATTATAAATTTTCATAAGTAATCAAATAAATAAAAAAAAAGAAAAATACCATACTGTTCAAACAGTTCCAAGAACCAATAGAAAAATCGTAGAAAGAGTCAAAAATCGAAACTTTTTTTCAAATTCCTAAAATATTTGACAATTTTGCTGTGAAAATCAAAAATATGAATAAGAAATATGCGGAAAAGTAATAATTGTAATTTCAAGTGATTGAAACTTTATTGCTTTCCACAATACTGGATAAGAAATTTCTCTAAGTTGACAAAACTTGTATCTGATTCATTTGTTGTTAACGATGACCAATTAAATATGTTTAAATTATTTCTTTTCCGTCCGCCTTCTTTAAATAAAATAATGTATCTGAATTCTGGTAGTAAAGCTGACAAACTAAAGTCTAATTAGATAACAAGTTAGTGTACATAGCCTCGTTTTGGAATTAACTTTCATTAAAGTAAATTTCGCCATCAATTATAATTCTGTTCTCCACATTTCCCACTTAATGTGAATTATCTCTTACAAGAACAAACAAATGATTCATAGAACAATTTAAAACAAATAGCTCTATTAAATTCGCTGCTTTTAAACGCTTTATAAACGACTGTGTTAATTTTGTATCCCTGGTTGGCCACCAGTTTGTAACATAGTTATGCTTAAATCTTTGCTTATTTGTCTACGTTGCTGCGCTGTCTACTCCTGTTTTCGAAAACACTTAGGTTTCCGAAATGGAATAAAACTTATATAGCGATCTGGGGTTATGGGTTGTTAACGCCAGTTTCAACAATATTTCAGCTATATCGTGGCGGTCAGTTTTATTGGTAGGGGAAATCGGAGTACCCGCAGAAAACTACCTTATGTTGTATCGAGTACACCTCGTCATGAACGAAATTCGCACTCACAACTTTCGTGGTGATAGGCACTAATTGCATAGGTAGTTGTAAAGCCAAATGATATATAAAACTAGTCAAATATAAATATACTACGTCCATTTGTCAACTACAACTGGAATCAATTTAAAAGGAAATTCATGGGAGACTTCTATGAAGAAAATATTTAAAGGGCATTAGCTACGATTTTGACCCAAAAAATTACGTGTTTGGTAAATAGCTTTAAAATGATGAAATAAAGGTAAATATTTCACATTAAACAGCTTATCGAACCACTTTTCGCCTTTTGAGAACGAAAATTACCATCGATTAATTATTTCCTTGCAAGCAAATAATTTGACTTCGCTTTTTCCGTATGCAACTGACCTTACTAGTGACAAGTAAAAACGAATAATTTGTATTTTGTCGCTTATTAACTGCAAACTTGCATGGTTCTTTGTCCGTAATTAACGCCGACTAAAAGCAGATTCACAGAAAATAAGAAATAAGTGCATTGTTGTACTGATTTAATGACGATTCGACAAACTCCATAAACAATGCCGATAATTAATAAGATGGCGTCCATTTCTTGATCGATCTCTAAACACGAGCAGTTGCATGTTTTTTCCTCGATGCGCGTACATTTCATAACATTTATAAGTTACAGAAACACGTTTTATTAAGGCATTACTCATATCTGATAGTTTTTATGGGTAACAAAAATTTACGATTATGGCAGATAATGCCCCTTTAAATAGTAATGGTCATCAATTCAACAAAACAAACAACGGTATCTCATCTCAACTCATTACTTGATTAATATACAAATAGATATTAATATACAAATGGATTTATTCAAAACAATATCAGGGTGGGAATAATTAAAAAGATTGTCTCTGGAATAACCTTCAATGTCAATAGATTGAAATTAAATAAATATAAACGTCATTGAACGCAAGAAAACCATCATATCTAAACAAGATGGCGCCAACATCAGTTTTAAGGTTACCTATTTTAAAGCTTTAAAACTATTTATCAATTTCCAAAACATATATTTGTTTTGGTCAAAATCGTAGCTAATGCCCCTTTAAATAAAAAAAAACTACTGTTGAAAGTGGCATTAAACACCATAGCCCTAACTCTAACCCTTGGTTGATTGGTGTTTAACACCAACTTGAGTAGCATTTCCGCTTTATCCAAGCATGAACAAAGTATTTATAGTAATTCTAATACTATAAAAAAAACTTTGAGGTAAATAATGTGTGTAGAAAACAATCAAGTTTGATATACACATAAAAGAAGGATTACATGGATAAAATCACATATTCACACAGGACGTATCTATTTATATTAAAGTACATTCATTAATTTCTTCTTAACAGTCTTAACTCTTAGATTGCGTCACCTGAGACATTTATAAATAAATCAGATAAGAGTTGATGCAATGTAAAATGTTTGCTTAACATCAGTAATATCTATGCAGTTGATCAAATAGTATTTTGAAAGCTTTAATCTAAAACCGATATTCGAAATAAATATGTATAGTTTGTTTTTCTCTCACTAGCCTGAATTAAACTAATATTATCGAGAAAAAAATAGTTTTTCTAAAATCGCATGTAAATCTATTATGTAGATTACACAGACGAAATAATTAGCGATTCAAATCATCTGTTTTATCATTATAGTTTATTAAAGAGAGTAGAATGTTTTTTTTCTTTAAATAACATGCATTTAACCTTTACATAGTTTTAATGATGGAACAAAATTACTAATACTGTTTTCTATTGGAAACATAATCCTATAAAGCCAGATTATAATGGTAGACAATTCCATGATCCCCATTTTAATCGTAAGCGTTGTGGTCGTGATCGTATGGTATTTGACATTTGTGAGTAAAATGCCGACCTTCAAATATATATTAGAAAAAAGGGTGCACTCGACTCGCAACCGCAAGTGATAAAGCTTACCAGTTGTTTACCCATGGTCGGTGGTTCTCTCCGGGTACTCAGGTTTATTCCACCACTAAAACTGGTCGCCATGATATAGCTGAAATATTGCTGAAAGTGGCGTTAAACACAATAAATCAATCAATCAATCAAATATAACTAGGTAAGTAGCGTTGTTGTAAAGAATATCGATTCATAATCCTGAATTGAAGACAATAGTGTGATGGTAGGTTGATAGTGTTTGCTATCATTTTCCTTGCTCTAAAAGACATCTATATTATTTGGATTTATACTTTATACTTTCGACTTTGAGCGTACCTGATGAAGGTTATTCGTACCTAGTGAAGGCTATTCGTAACTAATGAAGGTTATTCGTACCTAATGAAGGTTATTCGTACCTAATGAAGGTTATTCGTACCTAATGAAGGTTATTCGTAACTAATGAAGGTTATTCGGAACTAATGAAGGTTATTCGTACCTAATGAAGATTATTCGTACCTAATGAAGATTATTCGTACCTAATGAAGATTATTCGTACCTAATGAAGGTTATTCGTACCTAATGAAGGTTATTCGTACTTAATGAAGATTATTCGTACCTAATGAAGATTATTCGTACCTAATGAAGATTATTCGTACCTAATGAAGGTTATTCATAACTAATGAAGGTTATTCGTACCTAATGAAGGTTATTCGTACCTAATGAAGGTTATTGGTGAAAGCTCCATACTCACTATATTAGACTTCTACGCTTTCATTAGATAATTTACATCACTGGGTCTATACCTCTGCTGGTGGACTATTAGTTCCCGATGGTATCATCCGCTCAGTTGTTAGTACTTCGGTATTGACATAGTTTATTAGCTATATCTTTTTATCAAAATTTACAGTTCCTAAATAATGTAATTATTATTAAAACTAATGCTCTCCTTCCTAAGGCATAAGTGACCTTGGCCGATCTCCTTCCTAAGGCATAAGTGATCTTGGCCGATCTCCTTCCTAAGGCATAAGTGACCTTGGCCGATCTCCTTCATAAGGTATACTGACCTTGGCCGATTTCCTTCCTAAGGCATAAGTGACCTTGGCCGATCTCCTTCCTAAGGTATACTGACCTTGGCCGATCTCCTTCCTAAGGCATAAGTGACCTTGGCCGATCTCCTTCCTAAGGTATACTGACCTTGGCCGATCTCCTTCCTAAGGCATAAGTGATCTTGGCCGATCTCCTTCCTAAGGTATACTGACCTTGGCCGATCTTCTTCCTAAAGCATAAGTGACCTTGGCCGATCTCCTTCCTAAGGTATACTGACCTTGGCCGATCTCCTTCCTAAGGCATAAGTGACCTTGGTCGATCTCCTTCCTAAGGTATACTGACCTTGGCCGATCTCCTTCCTAAGGCATAAGTGATCTTGGCCGATCTCCTTCCTAAGGTATACTGACCTTGGCCGATCTCCTTCCTAAGGCATAAGTAACCTTGGTCGATCTCCTTCCTAAGGTATACTGACCTTGGTCGATCTCCTTCCTAAGGCATAAGTGACCTTGACCTTGACCGACTTTTGTTATCCTGTTTAGGCCCTTTGATTGTCTTTTTCCCAAAGACTTTTAAATTATTTGGCTTTTAAATATTTGGATTTTGAAAGTACCTGATGAAGGTTATTCCAGAAAGCGCAGTGAACAGTAATTTAGATTTCTACGTTTTTATTAGATATTTTGTATCTATATCATATCTACCAGACTAAATGTAAGAGGAAAACCTGGATAGATATGAGAAACTGTTTTCTCAGTCCTCGTGTAGAATATAACAGCGCAAATAGAACTGCCGAACATACATTTACACGAAAATCGCTTAAACCACAATATCCAAAGAAATATTTAATATGTACGTGTACAAGTGTACAATAAAACTGACAGTAGCACAACTTGAACAGCATATAATTAGGCTTAGTAAATGCTCGTAGTAATGAAAGAAAATATACATTCTCCCTTCGATTCAAATGACCAAAACAGATTTATATAAACGTTAGAGAATACCGAAGGGGTAATCAAAAAAGGACAATCCAGAGAAACTGGCAACCTAGGGTACAGAAAACTAAAAAAAGACAAAACAAAAACACAACGACACCACTCTATGCAAACAAACACAAATAACGTAAATAAGCCATGAGCCCTCCTTAAAACAACTGGAGGTAAAGATGGGCCGAACATCGTTTTTAAAGGAAAATCTTAACGGACATTTATCATATAGATTGTGAGAGGGTTCGTGCTGTCAATGTATGTGTTAAATATACTGTGGTAAAATGTGCTATGCTATATCCACGTGTTTGTATCGGTACTTTATGTCAATTGTTGTACTTCCTGTTAACGTATCGTGTCCACCAACACTCCCGCTTAATAATGATGTTCGTGCCATCATTATACACAACGCGTGCCGTGCCATACATGGCACTGGAAATCATGTATGGTTTCAATAATGTTTTGTATGGAATTCGTGCTGACCGATCCCGTTGTTTGTTTATTTCTATGTTTCACTGGTTGTGTTTCGTCCATCCGTATTGCAATATGTCTACTATTACCTCAAACTGATACCTTACATACCATACATTTCATGTTTGGTATCGATAAATTATGAATGCATTTTCCGATATTAAATGCTTTTATAATATGATACAATCTTTGTTTCTTTGCTATTATTAATATTCCCAAGAGTAGGAAATATGGTCAATAAAATGTTGATAAAATTTACTAGCAATTTACAAATTGTCAATTAACTGGAGATCGATTTTTAATATGAAATTCACACAATTTGCATGTGCTAATGCTAAATACATAGGTATTATTACTTATTTATGTGTCACGTACCTTAGCTTTCAGTAATTGTATACGCTTGAAAATATAACCATTGTTTTTATTTACGATGCGTTATTTATTTTAGCACATAAAAGTATTTGATTTAGAATAAAAGTGAAAATTCATTTGAAAGTTTTCACTATTAATAATGAATGGGACGGTATTATATTCAAGTAGGTTGTTGTAAAATTTTTGGGATCAAGATGGAATCTTGCAAAAATATCAATCCGAAGGTCAGAAGCAATCATAGTATTCAAGATCAGTTCAGTTCAGTTCACTCTGGTATTTAGTGGGCTTGCTATTGCGCAATGTTTGATTTTCCGTGTAGTGCCTTGTGGTTCAATGCCTGTCCTTTGTTCTGTTTATTGCATGTCTGTGGACCTACTGCTTCTAATAAACCCACTTGTTTTCTTCAAATTTTTCTTAGTATCATCAAATTGTCTTATACATAATTTCAAGACAAACCATTATCAAACCGTGACATCAAAAATAGTGACACACAACTAATATGAAAAACGAATGTATCCAGAACTCAAGTGCTCGGGAAGGGAAGGTATGCGACATTGGCGTTTCTACTCAGGGTAATAGTCAACATTCGTCCAGTAAATGATGTAAATGGTGCGAAAAGAGGCTATGACAGTTCAAATAGATCATCTATTAGACCTACATTTCGTAGCAATCAACCAATTCATGATGGCTACCGCAAAACTTCCGTCATAAGCCTATGTGTAAATAAAATGCTCGTAAGTACCTATCCACTATCCAGAATATCCAGATGGGATACACAGGCTCTAGAATATCGTATCAGTTTAGATATGTAAACTCCTTTTGCTGATTTTGCGGGAATTTTTCTTACAAATGAATGGGAAGTTTACAATTTGAAATATGAAGTCATCTCGTTTGTCGAACAATTAGAATCTCATTTGGTCTTCATCGTCATTTTTCAAAGACTGTTAGATAGAGGTAGGGGCACAATTAGCACCCATTCACACACCCACTGTATGCTGAGAAACACGACCACCATACACAACAAATATGTTGTCGATCAAAACGTTCAGCATTTTAAAAGTGTCAGGTTCAGATTACAGAACCAGAGTGTTGTTCTTTTCTTTTCTTTTTTTTCTTTCGCAAAACAAGACACGTGGTAGCAAAACAAGACAACAATATAGGTGTTATTAACTAATTAACTAAATTCCTAAAAACAGAATATCATTTCTCCACACGTGCATGTAAGAAGAGTTTGAAGATACTAAATGAGTAATCAGAATCAGTATATCGAAGAAGAACAGACAACACATTGCCCAAAAGAAAAAATACAAAAGGACAAACAACGTTCTACAAAGCATACACATAAAACTAAAGATTGAGTAACACGAACCCCATTAAAAACCGCGGGTGAACTCAGGTGCTCCGGAAGGATAATTAGTTCCTGCTCCATTAGTGGCACCCGTCGTGTTAATCTAGTTAGAAACCCGGTGATAAGTCATGAACGAGGAAAGGACCGGGAAGTGTTTACGTCAAGTGGAACATATCCGTGGTCATTTGTGACACAGATATTCCATAAGGTGATTGCTTGCTTAGTTGATATTGGTGGCATTTGGGGCGAGAAGTGATTGCTTGCTTAGTTGATATTGGTGGCATTTGTGGCGAGAGGCAATTGTTTGATTTGTTGATATTGGTGGCATTTGAGGCGAGAGGTGATTGCTTGCTTAGTTGATATTGGTGGCATTTGCGGCGAGAGGTGATTGCTTGATTTGTTGATATTGGTGGCATTTGAGGCGAGAGGTAATTGTTTGATTTGTTGATATTGGTGGCAATTGAGGCGAGAGGTGATTGCTTGCTTAGTTGATATTGGTGGCATTTGCGGCGAGGGGTAATTGTTTGATTTGTTGATATTGGTGGCATTTGCAGCGAGAAGTGATTGCTTGCTTAGTTGATATTGGTGGAATTGTTGACCATCACTGTGCTAACTTTCTTTTAATAATCTTTTCCTTTTCCGTGGATTTAATGTCGGAAAGGAAATGAATTGCCTTCCAAACTTATAGAATATGTTTGTTTTTAAAAAGTAAAATTAAGAGTTATAAATCCATATCAGATAATGTTGATTTACCATATGTTTTATCTTACGATGGTAATAAGTGTAACTAAGAGGGGGATTCGGTCAATAAAACTAGTTTAACTTTAGTAATATTTCAACTATATCTTCTCCAGACAGATGTCTGTATTAAATAATAACGACTTCGTTGATATATGCAAATATAATTAAAGTCGCATACATCAATTTTAATAACACGTAGATATCTAATCTAGTGCGCTCGACGCGTTTCTGGAATGACCTTCATGAGGTCAAACCCTCAAATGTCAGAGGACTGGAAAGACAATTAATTTTAAAGTATTTGGGAGCGTGACAGGCAAAGGGCCTAAACAGGATAGCCACACTTGGCTAAGGTCACTTATGGCTGAGGGAGGGGTACCTTAGTTTTAATAATAATTCAATAATTTAGCAATTATTTAATCCAATGTAAGTTTTCCCTTGAAATTGAAGTAGCTAGTCTGATACAAGGTGTCTGATAGAATATGTTGTATTACCACATTGGTGATAACAGACTACTTGTTCATGACGTCATAGTATTGGAATGCGGGGGAAATACTGTTCAGTGTTCATTCATTTATATTTGTTCGTTCATCCGGCAGATCAATGTATCATGAATTAACTGTCATATTTCAAAGGATATAATTTCAGTATGTACGGCTACTGTACGGTTCAGTACATAAACATATACTGCATATTTCACCAAAAGAGGCGTTTTCTGCGAATTTCATAGTGACACTGAATGTTGAACGGTACATGTTTTAATGAACGGTGACACATAAAGTGACGTCGTGTACACAAAATCGTCGCTCTCTAAATATTGTAATAAATTAGTTAATATTGATTCAATCCTGTATTCAATCGTGCATTTACTACATTTTCTCACATAATTTTGAGTAGAATGGTTAATTAAGCGATTTCATTCAACTGAGTATTGCCATTCAAAGACAATTTTTACCTTCAAATTAAGCACCTATCGAATAAATTATGCAAAACCAAGGACATCCAATTAGAAAATGAATAACATTAAATGGATTGGATATGTTGTGTAATGTTTCTATGAAAATGCTGTTACATATTTGGCCGATACAACACATCGCCTTTTTGGGTTGTACAATATTTACTAGAAACAATTCACAAATAATTATATAATAGTTACTTATGTATAGGGCATTATCGTGATTTATTGACTACCCAAGGGACAATAGTATTGACTGAAACATTGATATTGCCTGAGCCGCAGGCGAGGGAATTATCAGTGTTGAAGTCAATGCTACTATCCCAAGGTCAGTCTATCTATCACGATAATGTCATATACATAAGTAACTATTATTTTTATTTCATTGAAAAAAATAAGACTTTCTAAATAATTTTGCTAATTTTAGTACTATTTGCGTTGCTTTTTATAAAAGGGACGCAACTCTAAAACCTCGAGCGGTCATTATCATGTTAATGACTGATTGATATCTTTAACGCAGATTAATGCATGACACATGACCATGTCTTCACCAATGAAAAAGTCGAATTTAAAACTGATATGAAATAATGCATAATATATACAAAGATTACAGAATGTGGATTCGAAAATAAACTTAAAGCTTATGTTAATCCGTCTATAACACCTCGCTCTTTTGTTCTCAAATTCTGGCCGAATGGACAGTTGGACTTAGGTTTTTTTTCATTTTAAATATGTTTGCGTTTATTTGATAAGCTTATTAAGTCCAGAGGAGCTTACAGTGATTATTTCTATGTAGCTTCAAATTACGTTGGTGTGTTTACTTGATTAAATGAAACGCCATAAGAACAGTTACAAAAATCGTAGAAACAGAGGGAAAATCTATATCTAAAACACACATGTAGTGACCGGTCAACACACATGTACAGTGATCAGTCAACACACATGTACAGTGACTGGTCAACACACATGTACAGTGACCGGTCAACAAACATGTACAGTGACCGGTCAACAAACATGTACAGTGACCGGTCAACACACATGTACAGTGACTGGTCAACACACATGTACAGTGACCGGTCAACAAACATGTACAGTGACCGGTCAACACACATGTACAGTGACCGGTCAATACACATGTACAGTGACTGGTCAACACACATGTACAGTGACCGGTCAACAAACATGTACAGTGACCGGTCAATACACATGTACAGTGACCGGTCACTCTCATAGTTTGATATATTAAAAAATCATTAAAAATGTCGAGTTAAGCTAATTCTATTGGCGCAAATCTCCCTTCTGTTTGAAACTAAAAAAAAAGAAAAAAAGAAAACAAATTACAGAGAGGGGGTTGTACCAGTTAGCATTGAATACCTGCGTTAAAGAAACAATCGGTCTGGGTTTTGGTTATGGTGTTTAACTCCACTTTCAACAATATTTCAGTAATATCATGGCGGTCAGTTTTATTGGTGGAGGAAACCGGAGAAATCCACCGACCTGCCGCAAGTCACTGACACACTTTATCACATGAAGTTGTATCGAATACATATCGAATGAGCAGTATTCGAACTCACAAGGTTATTGGTGATAGACACTGATTGCATAGGCAGTTGTGATTCCAAACACTATACGATCACGACCACCACGCCCCTATGAAGCAAGGGAGAAAGCATAAATCACAATCATTAAGCATTTATTCTACTGATTAGATAATTAGATGCACAAATGTATATTCCTTTTGTTCTTAATACAAAAATGATGTTTTAATCGTGAATTTGCAATGTTGTTGTTCAATCCATTTGGAGAAATTGTTAAAAAGTAAGGTACTAAGATAATAATGTCTGCTGAATAAATTAGCATGATGCCGTAAGTGTAATTAATCAAAAGTCGTAATACTCTCTGAAGGACATACAATTCCATGGAAAAGAGAAAAAAGACCTTTGAGGAAATTGTTAAAAAGTAAGGTAAATAACGCTTAATAAACGTTCAAGATCCTGAAAGGCTAATTGATAAAAGGTCGTAATATACTAAGAAGGACAGATAGTACAATGGCCACCAAATTCTACTGTATATCAGAGCACGTGTTCTTACAGACAGTACAATGGCCACCAAATTCTACTGTATATCAGAGCACGTGTTCTTACAGACAGTACAATGGCCACCAAATTCTACTGTATATCAGAGCACATGTTCTTACAGACAGTACAATGGCCACCAAATTCTACTGTATATCAGAACACATGTTCTTACAGATAGTACAATGGCCACCAAATTCTACTCTATATCAGAGCACGTGTTCTTACAGACAGTACAATGGCCACCAAATTATACTGTATATCAGAGCACGTGTTCTTACAGACAGAACAATGGCCACCAAATTCTACTGTATATCAGAACAAATGTTCTTACAGACAGTACAATGGCCACCAAATTCTACTGTACATCAGAACACATGTTCTTACAGACAGTACAATGGCCACCAAATTCTACTGTATATCAGAACACATGTTCTTACAGACAGTACAATGGCCACCAAATTCTACTGTTTATCAGAGCATGTGTTCTTACAGACAGTACAATGGCCACCAAATTCTACTGTATATCAGAACACATGTTCTTACAGACAGTACAATGGCCACCAAATTCTACTGTATATCAGAACACATGTTCTTACAGACAGTACAATGGCCACCAAATTCTACTGTATATCAGAGCACATGTTCTTACAGACAGTACAATGGCCACCAAATTCTACTGTATATCAGAACACATGTTCTTACAGACAGTACAATGGCCACCAAATTCTACTGTATATCAGAACACATATTCTTACAGACAGTACAATGGTCACCAAATTCTACTGTATATCAGAACACATGTTCTTACAGACAGTACAATGGCCACCAAATTCTACTGTATATCAGAGCACGTGTTCTTACAGACAGTACAATGGCCACCAAATTCTACTGTATATCAGAACACATGTTCTTACAGTCAGTACAATGGCCACCAAATTCTACTGTATATCAGAGCACGTGTTCTTACAGACAGTACAATGGCCACCAAATTCTACTGTATATCAGAACACATGTTCTTACAGACAGTACAATGGCCACCAAATTCTACTGTATATCAGAGCACGTGTTCTTACAGACAGTACAATGGCCACCAAATTCTACTGTATATCAGAGCACGTGTTCTTACAGACAGTACAGTGGTCACCAAATTCTACTGTATATCAGAACACATGTTCTTACAGACAGTACAATGGCCACCAAATTCTACTGTATATCAGAACACATGTTCTTACAGACAGTACAATGGCCACCAAATTCTACTGTATATCAGAGCACGTGTTCTTACAGACAGTACAATGGCCACCAAATTCTACTGTATATCAGAACACATGTTCTTACAGACAGTACAATGGCCACCAAATTCTACTGTATATCAGAACACATGTTCTTACAGACAGTACAATGGTCACCAAATTCTACTGTATATCAGAGCACGTGTTCTTACAGACAGTACAATGGCCACCAAATTCTATTCTATATCAGAACACATGTTCTTACAGACAGTACAATGGCCACCAAATTCTACTGTATATCAGAACACATGTTCTTGCAGACAGTACAATGGCCACCAAATTCTACTGTATATCAGAACACATGTTCTTACAGACAGTACAATGGTCACCAAATTCTACTGTATATCAGAGCATGTGTTCTTACAGACAGTACAATGGCCACCAAATTCTACTGTATATCAGAGCACATGTTCTTACAGACAGTACAATGGTCACCAAATTCTACTGTATATCAGAACACATGTTCTTACAGACAGTACAATGGCCACCAAATTCTACTGTATATCAGAACACATGTTCTTACAGACAGTACAATGGCCACCAAATTCTACTGTATATCAGAACACATGTTCTTACAGACAGTACAATGGCCACCAAATTCTACTGTATATCAGAACACATGTTCTTATTTAGATTTGTAATTATATGTAAACTTTTGAAACTTTCTTCTAAATTTAGCATATATATATAACTGTAGAAATTGGAAAAAAAACTTAAGAGCTTCTGAATCTTCATAAGAACACGAATTAATCACAAATTTTGTTTATTTAATAGAAATAATGTTGTTTAATCACACACAAAGTCAACTTCTGTTTCCTCATTTAAATTGTATGTTTCAGCATTAGGGGGTATTTGGTATATAATCAATACGATGACTAGAATACAGAAATGGTTAATGTTTATTTGGGTTGGACATAAAAGCCAAACATGTTAATATACTATTTTATCGGCAAAAATACTTTGTAGGCCAAGTGGATATTTGTTGAATAGCAGTTGAACAGCACATCTTTCTGAGCACCTGTGTGCACCCTTTAATTTATGTTTGGTTCGTGTTCCTCAATGCTAAATCTTCTGTGCAGTGTTTTATGGATCATTCCTTTTTTGCTTTTTGTTCTTTTTTTGTCATTGTAATTTCTATCCTTCTTCGATTTACAGTTTCTGATTACCCCTTTGTTATCTTCAAACTGTTCTTGTCTTTTTGTCATTTGTCTCTTGGCCATTGTAGTGTCTGTCCTTCCTCGATTTATAGTTTCTGAGTACCCTTTTGTTATCTTCAAAATTGGAGGTGAAGATGAACAGAACTTAAATAAGCCATGCGTCTTCCTATAAACAGCTGGAGGTAAAGACGAACAGAACTTAAATAAGCCATGCGTCTTCCTATAAACAGCTGAAGGTAAAGACGAACAGAACTTAAATAAGCCATGCGTCTTCCTATAAACAGCTGGAGGTGAAGACGAACAGAACTTAAATAAGCCGTGCGTCTTCCTATGAACAGCTGGAGGTAAAGACGAACAGAACTTAAATAAGCCATGTGTCTTCCTATAAACAACTGGAGGTAAAGACGAATCGAACTTAAATAAGCCATGCGTCTTCTTATAAACAGCTGGAGGTAAAGACGAACAGAACTTAAATAAGCCATGCGTCTTCTTATAAACAGCTGGAGGTAAAGACGAACAGAACTTAAATAAGCCATGCGTCTTCTTATAAACAGCTGGAGGTAAAGACGAACAAAACGTAAATAAGCCATGCGTCTTCCTATAAACAACTGGAGGTAAAGACGAACAGAACTTAAATAAGCCATGCGTCTTCTTATAAACAGCTGGAGGTAAAGATGAACAGAACTTAAATAAGCCATGCGTCTTCCTATAAACAACTGGAGGTAAAGACGAACAGAACTTAAATAAGCCATGCGTCTTCCTATAACCAGCTGGAGGTAAAGATGAACAGAACTTAAATAAGCCATGCGTCATCCTATAAACAGCTGGAGGTAAAGACGAATCGAACTTAAATAAGCCATGCGTCTTCTTATAAACAGCTGGAGGTAAAGACGAACAGAACTTAAATAAGCCATGCGTCTTCTTATAAACAGCTGGAGGTAAAGACGAACAGAACTTAAATAAGCCATGCGTCTTCCTATGAACAGCTGAAGGTAAAGACGAACAGAACTTAAATAAGCCATGCGTCTTCTTATAAACAGCTGGAGGTAAAGATGAACAGAACTTAAATAAGCCATGTGTCTTCCTATAACCAGCTGGAGGTAAAGACGAACAGAACTTAAATAAGCCGTGCGTCTTCCTATGAACAGCTGAAGGTAAAGACGAACAGAAGTTAAATAAGCCATGCGTCTTCTTATAAACAGCTGGAGGTAAAGACGAACAGAACTTCGTTTTTATGCAGACATTTACACTACGTCATCAATTGTATTATAGACAAGATCACAAATACCAAGCATGCAACTTGATTAATAACTTGAATTTCTTTGAGGTAAAGTCCTTAACTTAAAGCGTTATTAAAGTTTAAAATCTGCTTACGACCAACATCATGCCATTGCTTTGTCATGTGAGAGTTTTGTGTATCTACTTTCAGTTTTAAGGTTTATATTTTCAATTGTGAGGTATACCTTGTAAGAAAAATATCTTGACAATCACTGTTAGCCAAACGAACAGACTTAACTTGTAATAAACATACCTTGACAACCACAGTTAGCCAAATTAACAGACTTACATTGTAATAAACATACCTTGACAACCACTGTTAGCCAAACGAACAGACTTAACTTGTAAGAAAAATACCTTGACAACCACTGTTAGCCAAACTAACAGACTTACCTTGTAAGAAAACTACCTTGACAACCACTGTTAGCCAAACTAACAGACTTACCTTGTAAGAAAACTACCTTGACAACCACTGTTAGCCAAACGAACAGACTTAACTTGTAATAAACATACCTTGACAACCACTGTTAGCCAAACTAACAGACTTAACTTGTAATAAACATATCTTGACAACCACTGTTAGCTAAACGAACAGACTTAATTTGTAATAAACATACCTTGACAACCACTGTTAGCCAAACTAACAGACTTGATTTGTAATAAACATACCTTGTCAACCACTGTTAGCCAAACGAACAGACTTAACTTGTAAGAAAAATACCTTGACAACCACTGTTAGCCAAACGAACAGACCTACCTTGTATAAAAAATACCTTGACAACCACTGTTAGCCAAATTAACAGACTTACCTTGTAAGAAACATACCTTGACAACCACTGTTAGCCAAGCGAACAGACTTAACTTGTAATAAACATACCTTGACAACCACTGTTAGCCAAACTAACAGACTTAACTTGTAATAAACATACCTTGACAACCACTGTTAGCCAAACTAAAAGACTTAACTTGTAATAAACATACCTTGACAGCCACTGTTAGCCAAACTAACAGACTTAACTTGTAATAAAACTACATTGACAACCACTGTTAGCCAAACTAACAGACTAAATGTGACATGAATGCTATAACATTTGTTGGAGAAATTATTGGAATGGTCATATATGATGATGACCAATTTTTTGTTACGCCATTAGAGAAGCTTGAAGATGCCAAATGCGTAATTAGAAGCAGTAAATCGAAGACAGACGGACAATGCAATGACCAAAAGAAAAAAAGACAGGACAAACAATGATCTACAAAACACTCTTCGGGTATATATTAATACGGGTCCGTTGTCAATAAACATTAGAGAATACAGAAATGGCAACAACCAAAAATGGAAATCCAGAAAACATGGCAGCATTATATAGGACACACAAGAAAAAGACAAACAAAGCAAAATCACAGCACAATATGTGTTTGACACCACTATGCAAAAACAAACAAAAATAACGTGAATAAGACATGAGCCCTCCTTACAACAAGTTGAGGTAAAGACAAACAAAACATCGGTTTTATGCGGAAATCGCAACGGGCATCACAAAAAGGAACTCAGAACGTAGTGAGTGATTGTTGTTTAACGTCAATTCAGCTATTTTTCAGTCTATTATAATCTTTTCATCTTTTAAAAATCTTCCATCTATATCTTTTAATTATATCTAAATAACCCCAATATCTTCCAGCTCCGGATAAAGACATGACAAAAACATAGAAACAAATCTTAATTCTATACAGTAAACATAACAAAAGAGTACCATTACTTTGGTTTATACGTTCACAAACGATCAATCATGGGCTATCAGAAGATAACCTTGAAGATACTAATGGGGGTAATCGGTATCCGTAAATCGAAGGACAGATAACACAATGACCAAAAGAAATCAGATGAAATAACAAACAACGATCTACAAATCATTACACAGAAAACTAATGATCGACTAATGAACCACAATAAAAACCGTGCGTTTAAGTAAAGGCTAGCACTGAGATGATTATATAGACGAAAGTTTTGCTTAGTTTTATGTGTAATGTTTTGTAGATCGTTTTTTGTCCCTTTGCTCTTTTTCTTTTGGTCATTGTGTTGTCTGTCCCTCTTTTGGTCATTGTGTTGTCTGTCCTTCATTTGATCATTGTGTTGTCTGTCCCTCTTTTGGTCATTGTGTTGTCTGTTCTTCTTTTGGTCATTGTGTTGTTTGTCCCTCTTTTGGTCATTGTGTTGTCTGTCCCTCTTTTGGTCATTGTGTTGTCTGTTCTTCTTTTGGTCATTGTGTTGTCTGTCCCTCTTTTGGTCATTGTGTTGTCTGTCCCTCTTTTGATCATTGTGTTGTCTGTCCCTCTTTTGGTCATTGTGTTGTCTGTCCCTCTTTTGATCATTGTGTTGTCTGTCCCTCTTTTTGTCATTGTGTTGTCTGTCCCTCTTTTGGTCATTGTGTTGTCTGTTCTTCTTTTGGTCATTGTGTTGTCTGTCCCTCTTTTGGTTATTGTGTTGTCTGTCTCTCTTTTGGTCATTGTGTTGTCAGTCCCTCTGTTGGTCATTGTGTTGTCTGTCCTGCTGTTGGTCATTGTGTTGTCCGTTCTTCTTTTGGTCATTGTGTTGTCTGTTCTTCTTTTGGTCATTGTGTTGTCTGTTCTTCTTTTGGTCATTGTGTTGTCTGTCCCTCTTTTGGTCATTGTGTTGTCTGTCCCTCTTTTGGTCATTGTGTTGTCTGTTCTTCTTTTGGTCATTGTGTTGTCTGTCCCTCTTTTGGTCATTGTGTTGTCTGTCCCTCTTTTGGTCATTGTGTTGTCTGTTCTTCTTTTGGTCATTGTGTTGTCTGTTCTTCTTTTGGTCATTGTATTGTCTGTCCCTCTTTTGGTCATTGTGTTGTCTGTCCCTCTTTTGGTCATTGTGTTGTCTGTCCCTCTTTTGGTCATTGTATTGTCTGTCCCTCTTTTAGTCATTGTGTTGTCTGTCCCTCTTTTGATCATTGTGTTGTCTGTCCCTCTTTTTGTCATTGTGTTGTCTGTCCCTCTTTTGGTCATTGTGTTGTCTGTTCTTCTTTTGGTCATTGTGTTGTCTGTCCCTCTTTTGGTTATTGTGTTGTCTGTCTCTCTTTTGGTCATTGTGTTGTCAGTCCCTCTGTTGGTCATTGTGTTGTCTGTCCTGCTGTTGGTCATTGTGTTGTCCGTTCTTCTTTTGGTCATTGTGTTGTCTGTTCTTCTTTTGGTCATTGTGTTGTCTGTTCTTCTTTTGGTCATTGTGTTGTCTGTCCCTCTTTTGGTCATTGTGTTGTCTGTCCCTCTTTTGGTCATTGTGTTGTCTGTTCTTCTTTTGGTCATTGTGTTGTCTGTCCCTCTTTTGGTCATTGTGTTGTCTGTCCCTCTTTTGGTCATTGTGTTGTCTGTTCTTCTTTTGGTCATTGTGTTGTCTGTTCTTCTTTTGGTCATTGTATTGTCTGTCCCTCTTTTGGTCATTGTGTTGTCTGTCCCTCTTTTGGTCATTGTGTTGTCTGTCCCTCTTTTGGTCATTGTATTGTCTGTCCCTCTTTTAGTCATTGTGTTGTCTGTCCCTCTTTTGGTCATTGTATTGTCTGTCCCTCTTTTGGTCATTGTGTTGTCTGTTCTTCTTTTAGTCATTGTGTTGTTTGTTCTTCTTTTGGTCATTGTGGTGTCTGTTCTTCTTTTGGTCATTGTGTTGTCTGTTTTTCCTTTGGTCATTGTGTTGTCTGTCCCTCTTTTGGTCATTGTGTTTTCTGTCCCTCTTTTGGTCATTGTGTTGTCTGTTCTTCTTTTGGTCATTGTGTTGTCTGTCCATCTTTTGGTCATTGTGTTGTCAGTCCCTCTTTTGGTCATTGTGTTTTCTGTTCTTCTTTTGGTCATTGTATTGTCTGTCCCTCTTTTGTTCATTGTGTTGTTTGTTCTTCTTTTGGTC
This sequence comes from Bathymodiolus septemdierum, assembly GCA_963383655.1. Taxonomy (NCBI): domain Eukaryota; kingdom Metazoa; phylum Mollusca; class Bivalvia; order Mytilida; family Modiolidae; genus Bathymodiolus; species Bathymodiolus septemdierum. The sequence goes on from OY726530.1 coordinate 61,786,398, forward strand.
ATTGTGGTGTCTGTTCTTCTTTTGGTCATTGTGTTGTCTGTTCTTCCTTTGGTCATTGTGTTGTCAGTCCCTCTTTTGGTCATTGTGTTGTCTGTTCTTCTTTTGGTCATTGTGTTGTCTGTCCCTCTTTTGGTCATTGTGTTGTCTGTTCTTCTTTTGGTCATTGTGTTGTCTGTCCCTCATTTGGTCATTGTGCTTTCTGTTTTTTTTTGGGTCATTGTTTTCTGTTCTTCTTTCAGTCATTGTGTTGTCTGTTCTTCTTTTGGTGATTGTGTTGTCTGTCCCTCTTTTGGTCATTGTGTTGTCTGTCCCTCTTTTGGTCATTGTGTTGTCTGTTCTTCTTTTGGTCATTGTGTTGTCTGTTCTTCTTTTAGTCATGGTGTTGTCTGTCCCTCTGTTGGTCATTGTGTTGTCTGTCCTTCTTTTGGTCATTGTGTTGTCTGTCCCTCAATTGGTCATTGTGTTGTCTGTTCCTGTTTTGGTCATTGTGTTGTCTGTCCCTCTTCGATTTACGGCTTCTAGTTACCACTTTGGTATCTTAAAACTTTTCTTTTGAAAGCTCCATAGAAAACTTGACGAGAAGGAGAGGTTCGGACAATTCTGACTCTGAACACTATCGATCGCTTCTAAAACACTTTTGATCATTTGGTGGTGTGTTTTACGTGTAAGGAGCTTGCCATTCTCCAAATTCGAAGGCACTTATTACATAGCACCTCGAAACCTGCGGACCCCGCTGTTGGAGATGTTGGACACCGTAGCAGAGACAATACAACATGTACCTATACCCCGGTGTATATGTGAACGATTGGGTAATGCTAGTATTTTTCCAAACGATTATACGCGTTCGTGCAAGGTACTTGTTAGGTTAATTGAATGGGTTCTTTACCACATGATAACTACCTGTTGAATTGTTTCCTGTCAATAATCTCTTTTGAGTTGTGTTATTTGAAATTAGTTGCGTATAGGTTTTAATGGTATTTGCTTTTAATTGGACCGACTTCTGTCAACCAAACAATTAAGTTGTTTGAAATAAATTCTAAAATTTGCTGCCATCAATATTTTCTATCTGCTTAATTCAAATATAAGGTAAATTTACAGCATAGGCACATATCTACGAAATGTACTTTATTCTTGATTATAAACCAAGACTTCACTTCATTAAGAAAATGAATTCTTAATTGTAAAATGTGCTAGATTTTAAAAGTAAAAAGTTGAAGGTGGAGCTTTTAAGAAATTAAATAACATTTTAAAAACAATTAAAAAAAAGATCTGGGAACTAGTGAAATATAAATGTCATAGTTTGCAAGGGTAAGCATTTACATTTCGAGGTAAACATAATTTAAATAAGTTTGATATGACATAAACTATTCCAATTGTTTTGCAATATGTTTTTTTCACCAATGAGTAGAATTTATTTATTTTGAATAATAATAATAATAATAGTAATAATAGTAATAATAATGATAACATAATAATAATAGATAAATAAAAACATAATAAAAAATAATAAAAATAAAAATAAATGAATATTGAAAGAATGTTTATAGGAAAAAAAACCATATAGTATATTTTACCTGTAACTGAAAAATAAGATCCGGGTCGTAGTCCAATCTTACAGCCACAGCATACCCAAGGCACAAGATGATTAGGAGTTGTAAGCACATCAGAGGTGAATATGTCATCATACAATTAAAACAATCGTACTTTAACTGGAATGAAAACTAATATAAAAGTTTCCAAAGGCAAAAAAACAAATCTAAAAAATAATAATGCTATCGAGACTTATAAGTTAATGAGCGATAATCAACAGTTGCGCCACTTTGAACGAATACGCTTAATTTACGCCTTTTTCGGCTTTTATGAAAGGTCTCAAGTACGTAATCAAATTCTTCCCGTGTTCGGTGTTTGATGAAAATCGATAGAGCGTGAAATGTGATATAGTACAGGATCCCTCCAGGGTGTAGTAGAGAAACAGGAATTAAAGCTGGCTGTTAAGAATTTAACGGATTAAAAACAAGGTGGAGTGGAATGTACTTCATACGTCATAATTAATGAATGGAAACCTACACAAAATACAATTGGGCGTTGATTAAAAAAAAGAGAGAAAATAAGGGAATTTAATCTGACCAGTTTGATTTATATGATATAATGAATAAATGATAAGAACTTATTTCAATTAAAGTAATTTCAACCATTAAAGGAACAAAGGAATGATAATTACGTCTAATGTTGTATGGATCGATGTGGTATAAATTCTCTGTAATGACATATATACACTATATAAGTAGAATATTCTAGAAATTAAAGGTTAAAGGAAAGCGAAGGGGGCTATCAAGATTGGACAATCTATAGGAACTGGCAACATTGCCTACACAAGACGAAGAGAATACTGAAGGGGCTATCAAGAATGGACAAATTAGAGGAACTGGCAACATTTTCTACACAGGAAATAGGACGCATACAAACAAAACACAACACAATATGTGTCCGACACCACTATACGCAAATAAATACAAATAACGTAAATAAGAAATGAGCCCTCCTACAAACAATTGGAAGTAAAGACGAACCGAACAAATACAAATAACGTAAATAGGAAATGAGCCCTCCTACAAACAATTGGAAATAAAGACGAACCGAACAAACACAAATAACGTAAATAAGAAATGAGCCCTCCTACAAACAATAGGAAATAAAGACGAACCGAACAAACACAAATAACGTAAATAAGAAATGAGCCCTCCTACAAACAATTGGAAGTAAAGACGAACAGAACAAACACAAATAACGTAAATAAGCCCTCCTACAAACAATTGGAAGTAAAGACGAACAGAACAAACACAAATAACGTAAATAAGAAATGAGCCCTCCTACAAACAATTGGAAGTAAAGACGAACAGAACAAACACAAATAACGTAAATAAGAAATGAGCCCTCCTACAAACAATTGGAAGTAAAGACGAACCGAACAAATACAAATAACGTAAATAAGAAATGAGCCCTCCTACAAACAATTGGAAATAAAGGCGAACCTAACAAATACAAATAACGTAAATAAGAAATGAGCCCTCCTACAAACAATTGGAAGTAAAGACGAACCGAACAAATACAAATAACGTAAATAAGAAATGAGCCCTCCTACAAACAATTGGAAGTAAAGACGAACCGAACAAACACAAATAACGTAAATAAGAAATGAGCCCTCCTACAAACAATTGGAAATAAAGGCGAACCAAACAAATACAAATAACGTAAATAAGAAATGAGCCCTCCTACAAACAATTGGAAATAAAGGCGAACCAAACAAACACAAATAACGTAAATAAGAAATGAGCCCTCCTACAAACAATTGGAAGTAAAGACGAACCGAACAAATACAAATAACGTAAATAGGAAATGAGCCCTCCTACAAACAATTGGAAATAAAGACGAACCGAACAAACACAAATAACGTAAATAAGAAATGAGCCCTCCTACAAACAATTGGAAGTAAAGACGAACCGAACAAACACAAATAACGTAAATAAGAAATGAGCCCTCCTACAAACAATTGGAAGTAAAGACGAACAGAACAAACACAAATAACGTAAATAAGAAATGAGCCCTCCTACAAACAATAAGAAATAAAGACGAACAGAACAAACACAAATAACGTAAATAAGAAATGAGCCCTCCTACACACAATTGGAAGTAAAGACGAACAGAACAAACACAAATAACGTAAATAAGAAATGAGCCCTCCTACAAACAATTGGAAGTAAAGACGAACAGAACAAACACAAATAACGTAAATAAGAAATGAGCTCTCCTACAAACAATTGGAAGTAAAGACGAACAGAACAAACACAAATAACGTAAATAAGAAATGAGCCCTCCTACAAACAACTGGAAGTAAAGACGAACCGAACAAACACAAATAACGTAAATAAGAAATGAGCCCTCCTACAAATAATTGGAAGTAAAGACGAACAGAACAAACACAAATAACGTAAATAAGAAATGAGCCCTCCTACAAACAATAGGAAATAAAGACGAACCAAACAAACACAAATAACGTAAATAAGAAATGAGTCCTCCTACAAACAATTGGAAGTAAAGACGAACCAAACAAACACAAATAACGTAAATAAGAAATAAGCCATCCTACAAACAACTGGAAGTAAAGACGAACCGAACAAACACAAATAACGTAAATAAGAGATAAGCCCTCCTACAAACAACTGGAAGTAAAGACGAACCGAACAAACACAAATAACGTAAATAAGAAATAAGCCCTCCTACAAACAACTGGAAGTAAAGACGAACCAAACAAACACAAATAACGTAAATAAGAAATGAGCCCTCCTACAAACAACTGGAAGTAAAGACGAACCAAACAAACACAAATAACGTAAATAAGAAATGAGCCCTCCTACAAACAACTGGAAGTAAAGACGAACCGAACAAACACAAATAACGTAAATAAGAAATGAGCCCTCCTACAAACAACTGGAAGTAAAGAGGAACCGAACAAACACAAATAACGTAAATAAGAAATGAGCCCTCCTACAAACAACTGGAAGTAAAGACGAACCGAACAAACACAAATAACGTAAATAAGAAATGAGCCCTCCTACAAACAATTGGAAGTAAAGACGAACCAAACAAACACAAATAACGTAAATAAGAAATGAGCCCTTCTACAAACAATTGGAAGTAAAGACGAACCGAACAAACACAAATAACGTAAATAAGAAATGAGCCCTCCTACAAACAATTGGAAGTAAAGACGAACAGAACAAACACAAATAACGTAAATAAGAAATGAGCCCTCCTACAAACAATTAGAAGTAAAGACGAACAGAACAAACACAAATAACGTAAATAAGAAATGAGCCCTCCTACAAACAATTAGAAGTAAAGACAAACAGAACAAACACAAATAACGTAAATAAGAAATGAGCCCTCCTACAAACAATTGGAGGTAAAGATGAACCGAACAAACACAAATAACGTAAATAAGAAATGAGCCCTCCTACAAACAATTGGAAGTAAAGACGAACAGAACAAACACAAATAACGTAAATAAGAAATGAGCCCTCCTACAAACAATTGGAAGTAAAGACGAACAGAACAAACACAAATAACGTAAATAAGAAATGAGCCCTCCTACAAACAATTGGAAGTAAAGACGAACCGAACAAATACAAATAACGTAAATAGGAAATGAGCCCTCCTACAAACAATTGGAAATAAAGACGAACCGAACAAACACAAATAACGTAAATAAGAAATGAGCCCTCCTACAAACAATAGGAAATAAAGACGAACCGAACAAACACAAATAACGTAAATAAGAAATGAGCCCTCCTACAAACAATTGGAAGTAAAGACGAACAGAACAAACACAAATAACGTAAATAAGCCCTCCTACAAACAATTGGAAGTAAAGACGAACAGAACAAACACAAATAATGTAAATAAGAAATGAGCCCTCCTACAAACAATTAGAAGTAAAGACGAACAGAACAAACACAAATAACGTAAATAAGAAATGAACCCTCCTACAAACAATTGGAAGTAAAGACGAACAGAACAAACACAAATAACGTAAATAAGAAATGAGCCCTCCTACAAACAATTGGAAGTAAAGACGAACCGAACAAATACAAATAACGTAAATAAGAAATGAGCCCTCCTACAAACAATTGGAAGTAAAGACGAACCGAACAAACACAAATAACGTAAATAAGAAATGAGCCCTCCTACAAACAATTGGAAATAAAGGCGAACCAAACAAATACAAATAACGTAAATAAGAAATGAGCCCTCCTACAAACAATTGGAAATAAAGACGAACCGAACAAACACAAATAACGTAAATAAGAAATGAGCCCTCCTACAAACAATTGGAAGTAAAGACGAACCGAACAAATACAAATAACGTAAATAGGAAATGAGCCCTCCTACAAACAATTGGAAATAAAGACGAACCGAACAAACACAAATAACGTAAATAAGAAATGAGCCCTTCTACAAACAATAGGAAATAAAGACGAACCGAACAAACACAAATAACGTAAATAAGAAATGAGCCCTCCTACAAACAATTGGAAGTAAAGACGAACCGAACAAACACAAATAACGTAAATAAGAAATGAGCCATCCTACAAACAATTGGAAGTAAAGACGAACAGAACAAACACAAATAACGTAAATAAGAAATGAGCCCTCCTACAAACAATAGGAAATAAAGACGAACAGAACAAACACAAATAACGTAAATAAGAAATGAGCCCTCCTACAAACAATTGGAAGTAAAGACGAACAGAACAAACACAAATAACGTAAATAAGAAATGAGCCCTCCTACAAACAATTGGAAGTAAAGACGAACAGAACAAACACAAATAACGTAAATAAGAAATGAGCCCTCCTACAAACAATAAGAAATAAAGACGAACAGAACAAACACAAATAACGTAAATAAGAAATGAGCCCTCCTACAAACAATTGGAAGTAAAGACGAACAGAACAAACACAAATAACGTAAATAAGAAATGAGCCCTCCTACAAACAATTGGAAGTAAAGACGAACAGAACAAACACAAATAACGTAAATAAGAAATGAGCTCTCCTACAAACAATTGGAAGTAAAGACGAACAGAACAAACACAAATAACGTAAATAAGAAATGAGCCCTCCTACAAACAACTGGAAGTAAAGACGAACCGAACAAACACAAATAACGTAAATAAGAAATGAGCCCTCCTACAAATAATTGGAAGTAAAGACGAACAGAACAAACACAAATAACGTAAATAAGAAATGAGCCCTCCTACAAACAATAGGAAATAAAGACGAACCAAACAAACACAAATAACGTAAATAAGAAATGAGTCCTCCTACAAACAATTGGAAGTAAAGACGAACCAAACAAACACAAATAACGTAAATAAGAAATAAGCCCTCCTACAAACAACTGGAAGTAAAGACGAACCGAACAAACACAAATAACGTAAATAAGAAATGAGCCCTCCTACAAACAATTGGAAGTAAAGACGAACCGAACAAACACAAATAACGTAAATAAGAAATGAGCCATCCTACAAACAATTGGAAGTAAAGACGAACAGAACAAACACAAATAACGTAAATAAGAAATGAGCCCTCCTACAAACAATAGGAAATAAAGACGAACAGAACAAACACAAATAACGTAAATAAGAAATGAGCCCTCCTACAAACAATTGGAAGTAAAGACGAACAGAACAAACACAAATAACGTAAATAAGAAATGAGCCCTCCTACAAACAATTGGAAGTAAAGACGAACAGAACAAACACAAATAACGTAAATAAGAAATGAGCCCTCCTACAAACAATAAGAAATAAAGACGAACAGAACAAACACAAATAACGTAAATAAGAAATGAGCCCTCCTACAAACAATTGGAAGTAAAGACGAACAGAACAAACACAAATAACGTAAATAAGAAATGAGCCCTCCTACAAACAATTGGAAGTAAAGACGAACAGAACAAACACAAATAACGTAAATAAGAAATGAGCTCTCCTACAAACAATTGGAAGTAAAGACGAACAGAACAAACACAAATAACGTAAATAAGAAATGAGCCCTCCTACAAACAACTGGAAGTAAAGACGAACCGAACAAACACAAATAACGTAAATAAGAAATGAGCCCTCCTACAAATAATTGGAAGTAAAGACGAACAGAACAAACACAAATAACGTAAATAAGAAATGAGCCCTCCTACAAACAATAGGAAATAAAGACGAACCAAACAAACACAAATAACGTAAATAAGAAATGAGTCCTCCTACAAACAATTGGAAGTAAAGACGAACCAAACAAACACAAATAACGTAAATAAGAAATAAGCCCTCCTACAAACAACTGGAAGTAAAGACGAACCGAACAAACACAAATAACGTAAATAAGAAATAAGCCATCCTACAAACAACTGGAAGTAAAGACGAACCGAACAAACACAAATAACGTAAATAAGAGATAAGCCCTCCTACAAACAACTGGAAGTAAAGACGAACCGAACAAACACAAATAACGTAAATAAGAAATAAGCCCTCCTACAAACAACTGGAGGTAAAGACGAACCAAACAAACACAAATAACGTAAATAAGAAATGAGCCCTCCTACAAACAACTGGAAGTAAAGACGAACCGAACAAACACAAATAACGTAAATAAGAAATGAGCCCTCCTACAAACAACTGGAAGTAAAGACGAACCGAACAAACACAAATAACGTAAATAAGAAATGAGCCCTCCTACAAACAACTGGAAGTAAAGAGGAACCGAACAAACACAAATAACGTAAATAAGAAATGAGCCCTCCTACAAACAATTGGAAGTAAAGACGAACCGAACAAATACAAATAACGTAAATAGGAAATGAGCCCTCCTACAAACAATTGGAAATAAAGACGAACCGAACAAACACAAATAACGTAAATAAGAAATGAGCCCTTCTACAAACAATAGGAAATAAAGACGAACCGAACAAACACAAATAACGTAAATAAGAAATGAGCCCTCCTACAAACAATTGGAAGTAAAGACGAACCGAACAAACACAAATAACGTAAATAAGAAATGAGCCATCCTACAAACAATTGGAAGTAAAGACGAACAGAACAAACACAAATAACGTAAATAAGAAATGAGCCCTCCTACAAACAATAGGAAATAAAGACGAACAGAACAAACACAAATAACGTAAATAAGAAATGAGCCCTCCTACAAACAATTGGAAGTAAAGACGAACAGAACAAACACAAATAACGTAAATAAGAAATGAGCCCTCCTACAAACAATTGGAAGTAAAGACGAACAGAACAAACACAAATAACGTAAATAAGAAATGAGCCCTCCTACAAACAATAAGAAATAAAGACGAACAGAACAAACACAAATAACGTAAATAAGAAATGAGCCCTCCTACAAACAATTGGAAGTAAAGACGAACAGAACAAACACAAATAACGTAAATAAGAAATGAGCCCTCCTACAAACAATTGGAAGTAAAGACGAACAGAACAAACACAAATAACGTAAATAAGAAATGAGCTCTCCTACAAACAATTGGAAGTAAAGACGAACAGAACAAACACAAATAACGTAAATAAGAAATGAGCCCTCCTACAAACAACTGGAAGTAAAGACGAACCGAACAAACACAAATAACGTAAATAAGAAATGAGCCCTCCTACAAATAATTGGAAGTAAAGACGAACAGAACAAACACAAATAACGTAAATAAGAAATGAGCCCTCCTACAAACAATAGGAAATAAAGACGAACCAAACAAACACAAATAACGTAAATAAGAAATGAGTCCTCCTACAAACAATTGGAAGTAAAGACGAACCAAACAAACACAAATAACGTAAATAAGAAATAAGCCCTCCTACAAACAACTGGAAGTAAAGACGAACCGAACAAACACAAATAACGTAAATAAGAAATAAGCCATCCTACAAACAACTGGAAGTAAAGACGAACCGAACAAACACAAATAACGTAAATAAGAGATAAGCCCTCCTACAAACAACTGGAAGTAAAGACGAACCGAACAAACACAAATAACGTAAATAAGAAATAAGCCCTCCTACAAACAACTGGAGGTAAAGACGAACCAAACAAACACAAATAACGTAAATAAGAAATGAGCCCTCCTACAAACAACTGGAAGTAAAGACGAACCGAACAAACACAAATAACGTAAATAAGAAATGAGCCCTCCTACAAACAACTGGAAGTAAAGACGAACCGAACAAACACAAATAACGTAAATAAGAAATGAGCCCTCCTACAAACAACTGGAAGTAAAGAGGAACCGAACAAACACAAATAACGTAAATAAGAAATGAGCCCTCCTACAAACAACTGGAAGTAAAGACGAACCGAACAAACACAAATAACGTAAATAAGAAATGAGCCCTCCTACAAAAAACTGGAAGTAAAGACGAACCGAACAAATATAAATAACGTAAATAAGAAATGAGCCCTCCTACAAACAATTGGAAGTAAAGACGAACCAAACAAACACAAATAACGTAAATAAGAAATGAGCCCTTCTACAAACAATTGGAAGTAAAGACGAACCGAACAAACACAAATAACGTAAATAAGAAATGAGCCCTCCTACAAACAATTGGAAGTAAAGACGAACCAAACAAACACAAATAACGTAAATAAGAAATGAGCCCTCCTACAAACAATTGGAAGTAAAGACGAACAGAACAAACACAAATAACGTAAATAAGAAATGAGCCCTCCTACAAACAATTGGAAGTAAAGACGAACCAAACAAACACAAATAACGTAAATAAGAAATGAGCCCTCCTACAAACAATTGGAAGTAAAGACGAACAGAACAAACACAAATAACGTAAATAAGAAATGAGCCCTCCTACAAACAATTAGAAGTAAAGACGAACAGAACAAACACAAATAACGTAAATAAGAAATGAGCCCTCCTACAAACAATTAGAAGTAAAGACAAACAGAACAAACACAAATAACGTAAATAAGAAATGAGCCCTCCTACAAACAATTGGAGGTAAAGATGAACCGAACAAACACAAATAACGTAAATAAGAAATGAGCCCTCCTACAAACAATTGGAAGTAAAGACGAACAGAACAAACACAAATAACGTAAATAAGAAATGAGCCCTCCTACAAACAATTGGAAGTAAAGACGAACAGAACAAACACAAATAACGTAAATAAGAAATGAGCCCTCCTACAAACAATTGGAAGTAAAGACGAACAGAACAAACACAAATAACGTAAATAAGAAATGAGCTCTCCTACAAACAATTGGAAGTAAAGACGAACAGAACAAACACAAATAACGTAAATAAGAAATGAGCCCTCCTACAAACAACTGGAAGTAAAGACGAACCGAACAAACACAAATAACGTAAATAAGAAATGAGCCCTCCTACAAACAATTGGAAGTAAAGACGAACAGAACAAACACAAATAACGTAAATAAGCCCTCCTACAAACAATTGGAAGTAAAGACGAACAGAACAAACACAAATAATGTAAATAAGAAATGAGCCCTCCTACAAACAATTGGAAGTAAAGACGAACAGAACAAACACAAATAACGTAAATAAGAAATGAACCCTCCTACAAACAATTGGAAGTAAAGACGAACAGAACAAACACAAATAACGTAAATAAGAAATGAGCCCTCCTACAAACAATTGGAAGTAAAGACGAACCGAACAAATACAAATAACGTAAATAAGAAATGAGCCCTCCTACAAACAATTGGAAGTAAAGACGAACCGAACAAACACAAATAACGTAAATAAGAAATGAGCCCTCCTACAAACAATTGGAAATAAAGGCGAACCAAACAAATACAAATAACGTAAATAAGAAATGAGCCCTCCTACAAACAATTGGAAATAAAGACGAACCGAACAAACACAAATAACGTAAATAAGAAATGAGCCCTCCTACAAACAATTGGAAGTAAAGACGAACCGAACAAATACAAATAACGTAAATAGGAAATGAGCCCTCCTACAAACAATTGGAAATAAAGACGAACCGAACAAACACAAATAACGTAAATAAGAAATGAGCCCTTCTACAAACAATAGGAAATAAAGACGAACCGAACAAACACAAATAACGTAAATAAGAAATGAGCCCTCCTACAAACAATTGGAAGTAAAGACGAACAGAACAAACACAAATAACGTAAATAAGAAATGAGCCCTCCTACAAACAATTGGAAGTAAAGACGAACAGAACAAACACAAATAACGTAAATAAGAAATGAGCCCTCCTACAAACAATAGGAAATAAAGACGAACAGAACAAACACAAATAACGTAAATAAGAAATGAGCCCTCCTACAAACAATTGGAAGTAAAGACGAACAGAACAAACACAAATAACGTAAATAAGAAATGAGCCCTCCTACAAACAATTGGAAGTAAAGACGAACAGAACAAACACAAATAACGTAAATAAGAAATGAGCTCTCCTACAAACAATTGGAAGTAAAGACGAACAGAACAAACACAAATAACGTAAATAAGAAATGAGCCCTCCTACAAACAACTGGAAGTAAAGACGAACCGAACAAACACAAATAACGTAAATAAGAAATGAGCCCTCCTACAAATAATTGGAAGTAAAGACGAACAGAACAAACACAAATAACGTAAATAAGAAATGAGCCCTCCTACAAACAATAGGAAATAAAGACGAACCAAACAAACACAAATAACGTAAATAAGAAATGAGCCCTCCTACAAACAATTGGAAGTAAAGACGAACCAAACAAACACAAATAACGTAAATAAGAAATAAGCCCTCCTACAAACAACTGGAAGTAAAGACGAACCGAACAAACACAAATAACGTAAATAAGAAATAAGCCATCCTACAAACAACTGGAAGTAAAGACGAACCGAACAAACACAAATAACGTAAATAAGAGATAAGCCCTCCTACAAACAACTGGAAGTAAAGACGAACCGAACAAACACAAATAACGTAAATAAGAAATAAGCCCTCCTACAAACAACTGGAAGTAAAGACGAACCAAACAAACACAAATAACGTAAATAAGAAATGAGCCCTCCTACAAACAACTGGAAGTAAAGACCAACAGAACAAACACAAATAACGTAAATAAGAAATGAGCCCTCCTACAAACAACTGGAAGTAAAGACGAACCGAACAAACACAAATAACGTAAATAAGAAATGAGCCCTCCTACAAACAACTGGAAGTAAAGAGGAACAGAACAAACACAAATAACGTAAATAAGAAATGAGCCCTCCTACAAACAACTGGAAGTAAAGACGAACCGAACAAACACAAATAACGTAAATAAGAAATGAGCCCTCCTACAAACAACTGGAAGTAAAGACGAACCGAACAAATACAAATAACGTAAATAAGAAATGAGCCCTCCTACAAACAATTGGAAGTAAAGACGAACCAAACAAACACAAATAACGTAAATAAGAAATGAGCCCTCCTACAAACAATTGGAAGTAAAGACGAACCGAACAAACACAAATAACGTAAATAAGAAATGAGCCCTCCTACAAACAATTGGAAGTAAAGACGAACCAAACAAACACAAATAACGTAAATAAGAAATGAGCCCTCCTACAAACAATTGGAAGTAAAGACGAACAGAACAAACACAAATAACGTAAATAAGAAATGAGCCCTCCTACAAACAATTGGAAGTAAAGACGAACCAAACAAACACAAATAACGTAAATAAGAAATGAGCCCTCCTACAAACAATTGGAAGTAAAGACGAACAGAACAAACACAAATAACGTAAATAAGAAATGAGCCCTCCTACAAACAATTAGAAGTAAAGACGAACAGAACAAACACAAATAACGTAAATAAGAAATGAGCCCTCCTACAAACAATTAGAAGTAAAGACAAACAGAACAAACACAAACAACGTAAATAAGAAATGAGCCCTCCTACAAACAATAGGAGGTAAAGATGAACCGAACAAACACAAATAACGTAAATAAGAAATGAGCCCTCCTACAAACAATTGGAAGTAAAGACAAACAGAACAAACACAAATAACGTAAATAAGAAATGAGCCCTCCTACAAACAATTGGAAGTAAAGACGAACAGAACAAACACAAATAACGTAAATAAGAAATGAGCCCTCCTACAAACAATTGGAAGTAAAGACGAACCAAACAAACACAAATAACGTAAATAAGAAATAAGCCCTCCTACAAACAACTGGAAGTAAAGACGAACCGAACAAACACAAATAACGTAAATAAGAAATGAGCCCTCCTACAAACAATTGGAAATAAAGGCGAACCAAACAAATACAAATAACGTAAATAAGAAATGAGCCCTCCTACAAACAATTGGAAATAAAGACGAACCGAACAAACACAAATAACGTAAATAAGAAATGAGCCCTCCTACAAACAATTGGAAGTAAAGACGAACCGAACAAATACAAATAACGTAAATAGGAAATGAGCCCTCCTACAAACAATTGGAAATAAAGACGAACCGAACAAACACAAATAACGTAAATAAGAAATGAGCCCTTCTACAAACAATAGGAAATAAAGACGAACCGAACAAACACAAATAACGTAAATAAGAAATGAGCCCTCCTACAAACAATTGGAAGTAAAGACGAACAGAACAAACACAAATAACGTAAATAAAAAATGAGCTCTCCTACAAACAATTGGAAGTAAAGACGAACAGAACAAACACAAATAACGTAAATAAGAAATGAGCCCTCCTACAAACAACTGGAAGTAAAGACGAACCGAACAAACACAAATAACGTAAATAAGAAATGAGCCCTCCTACAAATAATTGGAAGTAAAGACGAACAGAACAAACACAAATAACGTAAATAAGAAATGAGCCCTCCTACAAACAATAGGAAATAAAGACGAACCAAACAAACACAAATAACGTAAATAAGAAATGAGCCCTCCTACAAACAATTGGAAGTAAAGACGAACCAAACAAACACAAATAACGTAAATAAGAAATAAGCCCTCCTACAAACAACTGGAAGTAAAGACGAACCGAACAAACACAAATAACGTAAATAAGAAATAAGCCATCCTACAAACAACTGGAAGTAAAGACGAACCGAACAAACACAAATAACGTAAATAAGAGATAAGCCCTCCTACAAACAACTGGAAGTAAAGACGAACCGAACAAACACAAATAACGTAAATAAGAAATAAGCCCTCCTACAAACAACTGGAAGTAAAGACGAACCAAACAAACACAAATAACGTAAATAAGAAATGAGCCCTCCTACAAACAACTGGAAGTAAAGACCAACAGAACAAACACAAATAACGTAAATAAGAAATGAGCCCTCCTACAAACAACTGGAAGTAAAGACGAACCGAACAAACACAAATAACGTAAATAAGAAATGAGCCCTCCTACAAACAACTGGAAGTAAAGAGGAACCGAACAAACACAAATAACGTAAATAAGAAATGAGCCCTCCTACAAACAACTGGAAGTAAAGACGAACCGAACAAACACAAATAACGTTAATAAGAAATGAGCCCTCCTACAAACAACTGGAAGTAAAGACGAACCGAACAAATACAAATAACGTAAATAAGAAATGAGCCCTCCTACAAACAATTGGAAGTAAAGACGAACCAAACAAACACAAATAACGTAAATAAGAAATGAGCCCTCCTACAAACAATTGGAAGTAAAGACGAACCGAACAAACACAAATAACGTAAATAAGAAATGAGCCCTCCTACAAACAATTGGAAGTAAAGACGAACCAAACAAACACAAATAACGTAAATAAGAAATGAGCCCTCCTACAAACAATTGGAAGTAAAGACGAACAGAACAAACACAAATAACGTAAATAAGAAATGAGCCCTCCTACAAACAATTGGAAGTAAAGACGAACCAAACAAACACAAATAACGTAAATAAGAAATGAGCCCTCCTACAAACAATTGGAAGTAAAGACGAACAGAACAAACACAAATAACGTAAATAAGAAATGAGCCCTCCTACAAACAATTAGAAGTAAAGACGAACAGAACAAACACAAATAACGTAAATAAGAAATGAGCCCTCCTACAAACAATTAGAAGTAAAGACAAACAGAACAAACACAAATAACGTAAATAAGAAATGAGCCCTCCTACAAACAATAGGAGGTAAAGATGAACCGAACAAACACAAATAACGTAAATAAGAAATGAGCCCTCCTACAAACAATTGGAAGTAAAGACGAACAGAACAAACACAAATAACGTAAATAAGAAATGAGCCCTCCTACAAACAATTGGAAGTAAAGACGAACAGAACAAACACAAATAACGTAAATAAGAAATGAGCCCTCCTACAAACAATTGGAAGTAAAGACGAACCAAACAAACACAAATAACGTAAATAAGAAATAAGCCCTCCTACAAACAACTGGAAGTAAAGACGAACCGAACAAACACAAATAACGTAAATAAGAGATAAGCCCTCCTACAAACAACTGGAAGTAAAGACGAACCGAACAAACACAAATAACGTAAATAAGAAATAAGCCCTCATACAAACAACTGGAAATAAAGACGAACCAAACAAACACAAATAACGTAAATAAGAAATGAGCCCTCCTACAAACAACTGGAAGTAAAGACGAACCGAACAAACACAAATAACGTAAATAAGAAATGAGCCCTCCTACAAACAACTGGAAGTAAAGACGAACCGAACAAACACAAATAACGTAAATAAGAAATGAGCCATCCTACAAACAACTGGAAGTAAAGACGAACCGAACAAACACAAATAACGTAAATAAGAAATGAGCCCTCCTACAAACAACTGGAAGTAAAGACGAACAGAACAAACACAAATAACGTAAATAAGAAATGAGCCCTCCTACAAACAATTGGAAGTAAAGACGAACCAAACAAACACAAATAACGTAAATAAGAAATGAGCCCTCCTACAAACAATTGGAAGTAAAGACGAACAGAACAAACACAAATAACGTAAATAAGAAATGAGCCCTCCTACAAACAATTAGAAGTAAAGACGAACAGAACAAACACAAATAACGTAAATAAGAAATGAGCCCTCCTACAAACAACTGGAAGTAAAGACGAACAGAACAAACACAAATAACGTAAATAAGAAATGAGCCCTCCTACAAACAATTAGAAGTAAAGACGAACCAAACAAACACAAATAACGTAAATAAGAAATGAGCCCTCCTACAAACAATTGGAAGTAAAGACGAACAGAACAAACACAAATAACGTAAATAAGAAATGAGCCCTCCTACAAACAATTAGAAGTAAAGACGAACAGAACAAACACAAATAACGTAAATAAGAAATGAGCCCTCCTACAAACAATTGGAAGTAAAGACGAACAGAACAAACACAAATAACGTAAATAAGAAATGAGCCCTCCTACAAACAATTGGAAGTAAAGACGAACAGAACAAACACAAATAACGTAAATAAGAAATGAGCCCTCCTACAAACAATTAGAAGTAAAGACGAACAGAACAAACACAAATAACGTAAATAAGAAATGAGCCCTCCTACAAACAATTAGAAGTAAAGACAAACAGAACAAACACAAATAACGTAAATAAGAAATGAGCCCTCCTACAAACAATTGGAAGTAAAGACGAACCAAACAAACACAAATAACGTAAATAATAAATGAGCCCTCCTACAAACAATTAGAAGTAAAGACGAACAGAACAAACACAAATAACGTAAATAAGAAATGAGCCCTCCTACAAACAACTGGAAGTAAAGACGAACAGAACAAACACAAATAACGTAAATAAGAAATGAGCCCTCCTACAAACAATTAGAAGTAAAGACGAACAGAACAAACACAAATAACGTAAATAAGAAATGAGCCCTCCTACAAACAATTAGAAGTAAAGACAAACAGAACATTGTAGAGATTAATTGATGAGATGGACATATACATAAACATGCCTATATTTTCCTTTTTTGAAAGAAGAGTTTGAAGATAACAAAGAGATAATCAGAATCCGTAAATCTAGGAAGTACAAACAACACAATGACCAAAGGATAAAGAACTAACAACAATCTACAAAACACCAAACAGAAAACTAAAGATCGAACAACAAAATCCCACTAAAAACCGGGAGATGAACTCCGATGCTCCAGAAGGGTAAACAGTTCCTGCTCCACTAGTGACACCCGTCGGGTAAAGATAATATAAAGAATCTCGAATGACCTTTACACTGAAAATTCTACAATTTTATACGAATGCCCGAGTTTAATATATATATGAAACTGAGTTTTTCCGTTGGTTCCTGTATCTTTTAAAAATAAGAAATGAGTTAAGCCGTGGGATCTAAAAACTCATACAAGCCTATCACCAATGCGGCGCGGGTTCGCAGCCGGCTTTGTAAATTACAAAAAGGGTGCACTCGACTCGCAGTCGCAAGTGATAAAGCTTACCAGTTGCTTGCTCATGGTCGGTGGTTCTCTCCGGGTACTCCGGCTTCCTCCACCACTAAAACTGGTCGCCATGATATGGTTGAAATATTGTTGAAAGTGCCGTTAAAACACCAAAAATCAAATCAAAATCAAAAATAAGAAAATGACAGTACTATGATATAAAGTAAACACCCTATCAGTTCCATTGTACGCGTGCGCGCGGTGTCCATGAAATTTGGCCAAAATGCAGTTGGCTTACAATGGTGTGGAATACTGAGGATTAAAATAATGTAAACGTTCTTTTGTTGCTCAATTGTTGCTTTCTGTGTTGTGTTTTGTTGATCATTATTTGTCTTTTTGTCCATTTTCTTAAGGCCATTGTATTGTTTGTCTTCCTTCAGCTTCTTCCAACTTTTCTTCCTATTCTGTACGATGACAATTTATGAGGGGCCGTCGTTGTCGTGATCGTGTAATAGTTGGATATATAACTATCTATGGAATCAGTACATATTACCACTTAAGTTGTGAGTTCGAATCCCGCTGATGGCGATATGTACTCGATACACTATTATGTGATAAAATTTATCAGGTCAGCGGCAGGTCGGTTGTTTTCTCCGGGTATTTGGCTTCCCTCCACCGATACAACTGACCGCCACGATATAGCTGAAATATTGATGAAAGTGGCACTAGACATCAGAACTATAACCCTAGCAACTTCTGTTGAAATAGAACGTGCTTCTGCAAAAAAACATATCAGAATGGTAACACTAACAAGCTATAAATGTTATGTTTTAGTCTCTTTAAATACACGTTAGAGAAAACCGAAGGGGCAATCAACAATAGACAATCCAGAGACACTGGCAACATTGGCCACACAAGACGAAGAGAAAACCGAAGGGGCAATCAACAATGGACAATCCAGAGACACTGGCAACATTGGACACACAAGACGAAGAGAAAACCGAAGGGGCAATCCACAATGGACAATCCAGAGACACTGGCAACATTGACCACACAAAACGAAGAAAATACTGAAGGGGCAATCAACAATGGACAATCCAGAGACACTGGCAACATTGACCACACAAGACGAAGAGAAAACCGAAGGGGCAATCAACAATGGACAATCCAGAGACACTGGCAACATTGACCACACAAGACGAAGATAATACTGAAGGGGCAATCAACAATGGACAATCCAGAGACACTGGCAACATTGACCACACAAAACGAAGAAAATACTGAAGGGGCAATCAACAATGGACAATCCAGAGACACTGGCAACATTGACCACACAAGACGAAGAGAAAACCGAAGGGTCAATCAACAATGGACAATCCAGAGACACTGGCAACATTGACCACACAAGACGAAGATAATACTGAAGGGGCAATCAACAATGGACAATCCAGAGACACTGGCAACATTGGCCACACAAGACGAAGATAATGTTGAAGGGGCAATCATCAATGGACAATCCAGAGACACTGGCAACATTGACCACACAAGACGAAGAAAAAACGGAAGGGGCAATCAGCAATGGACAATCCAGAGACACTGTCAACATTGTCCACACAAGACGAAGAAAAACAAAACACAAAAAACACAACACAGAAAAATAAATAATAAGAATAAACATTTTAGAAAGCCATTAGATTTACAAAACTCTATTTTTTTTCCTTCAGCGTAATTTCAATCTTTCTACTTTCACACTATGATGTAACTGAGAAAAATGTTCGCCTGATGCTAAACAATAACCACTCCCTTGCACTTGTGTATTCTCCATTCCGTTCTATCGTAATGTGATATTAGTCGTCAATATGACTAAGTTTAATAGTATACTGTTCACTATGAAACACAAATACAATAATCGGTTCTTGGGTAGGAAGGAGGTAATACAATAATCGGTTCTTGGGTAGGAAGGAGGTAATACAATAATCGGTTCTTGGGTAGGAAGGAGGTAATACAATAATCGGTGCTTGGGTAGGAAGGAGGTAATACAATACTTGGTGCTTGGGAAGGAAGGAGGTAATACAATAATCGGTGCTTGGGTAGGAAGGAGGTAATACAATAATCGGTGCTTGGGTAGGAAGGAGGTAATACAATACTCGGTGCTTGGGTAGGAAGGAGGTAATACAATACTCGGTGCTTGGGTAGGAAGGAGGTAATACAATAATCGGTGCTTGGGTAGGAAGGAGGTAATACAATAATCGGTTCTTGGGTAGGAAGGAGGTAATACAATAATCGGTTCTTGGGTAGGAAGGAGGTAATACAATACTCGGTGCTTGGGTAGGAAGGAGGTAATACAATACTCGGTGCTTGGGTAGGAAGGAGGTATTATTGTCAGGTATTACTCGGTGCTTGGGTAGGAAGGAGGTAATACAATAATCGGTTCTTGGGTAGGAAGGAGGTAATACAATACTCGGTGCTTGGGTAGGAAGGAGGTAATACAATACTCGGTGCTTGGGTAGGAAGGAGGTATTATTGTCAGGTATTACTCGGTGCTTGGGTAGGAAGGAGGTAATACAATAATCGGTGCTTGGGTAGGAAGGAGGTAATACAATACTCGGTGCTTGTGTAGGAAGGAAGTAATACAATACTCGGTGCTTGGGTAGGAAGGAGGTAATACAATACTCGGTGCTTGGGTAGGAAGGAGGTAATACAATACTCGGTGCTTGGGTAGGAAGGAGGTAATAAAATAATCGGTGCTTGGGTAGGAAGGAGGTAATACAATACTTGGTGCTTGGGTAGAAAGGAGGTAATACAATACTCGGTGCTTGGGTAGGAAGGAGGTAATACAATACTCGGTGCTTGGGTAGGAAGGAGGTATTACAATACTCGGTGCTTGGGTAGGAACGAGGTAATACAATACTCGGTGCTTGGGTAGGAAGGAGGTAATACAATACTCGGTGCTTGGGTAGGAAGGAGGTATTACAATACTCGGTGCCTGGGTAGGAAGGAGGTAATACAATAATCGGTGCTTGGGTAGGAAGGAGGTAATACAATACTCGGTGCTTGGGTAGGAAGGAGGTAATACAATACTCGGTGCTTGGGTAGGAAGGAGGTAATACAATACTCGGTGCTTGGGTAGGAAGGAGGTAATACAATAATCGGTGCTTGGGTAGGAAGGAGGTAATACAATAATCGGTGCTTGGGTAGGAAGGAGGTAATACAATACTCGGTGCTTGGGTAGGAAGGAGGTAATACAATATTCGGTGCTTGGGTAGGAAGGAGGTAATACAATACTCGGTGCTTGGGTAGGAAGGAGGTAATACAATAATCGGTGCATGGGTAGGAAGGAGGTAATACAATAATCGGTGCTTGGGTAGGAAGGAGGTAATACAATAATCGGTGCTTGGGTAGGAAGGAGGTAATACAATACTCGGTTCTTGGGTAGGAGGGAGGTAATACAATAATCGGTTCTTGGGTAGGAAGGAGGTAATACAATACTCGGTGCTTGGGTAGGAAGGAGGTAATACAATACTCGGTGCTTGGGTAGGAAGGAGGTAATACAATACTCGGTGCTTGGGTAGGAAGGAGGTAATACAATAATCGGTGCTTGGGTAGGAAGGAGGTAATACAATACTCGGTGCTTGGGTAGGAAGGAGGTAATACTATAATCGGTGCTTTGGTAGGAAGGAGGTAATACAATACTCGGTGCTTGGGTAGGAAGGAGGTAATACAATACTTGGTGCTTGGGTAGGAAGGAGGTAATACAATACTCGGTGCTTGGGTAGGAAGGAGGTAATACAATACTTGGTATTGTCAGGTATTACTCGGTGCTTGGGTAGGAAGGAGGTATTATTGTCAGGTATTATAGTCAGGTATTACTCGGTGCTTGGGTAGGAAGGAGGTAATACAATACTCGGTGCTTGGGTAGGAAGGAGGTAATACAATACTCGGTGCTTGAGTAGGAAGGAGGTAATACAATAATCGGTGCTTGGGTAGGAAGGAGGTAATACAATACTCGGTGCTTGGGTAGGAAGGAGGTAATACAATACTCGTTGCTTGGGTAGGAAGGAGGTAATACAATACTCTGTGCTTGGGTAGGAAGGAGGTAATACAATACTTGGTGCTTGGGTAGGAAGGAGGTAATACAATACTCGGTGCTTGGGTAGGAAGGAGGTAATACAATACTTGGTGCTTGGGTAAGAAGGAGGTAATACAATACTCGGTGCTTGGGTAGGAAGGAGGTAATACAATACTTGGTATTGTCAGATATTACTCGGTGTTTGGGTAGGAAGGAGGTATTATTGTCAGGTATTATTGTCAGGTATTACTCGGTCCTTGGGTAGGAAGGAGGTAATACAATACTCGGTGCTTGGGTAGGAAGGAGGTAATACAATACTCGGTGCTTGGGTAGGAAGGAGGTAATACAATACTCGGTGCTTGGGTAGGAAGGAGGTAATACAATACTCGGTGCTTGGGTAGGAAGGAGGTAATACAATACTCGGTGCTTGGGTAGGAAGGAGGTAATACAATACTCGGTGCTTGGGTAGGAAGGAGGTAATACAATAATCGGTGCTTGGGTAGGAAGGAGGTATTACAATACTCGGTGCTTGGGTAGGAAGGAGGTAATACAATACTCGGTGCTTGGGTAGGAAGGAGGTAATACAATAATCGGTGCTTGGGTAGGAAGGAGGTAATACAATACTCGGTGCATGGGTAGGAAGGAGGTAATACAATACTCGGTGCTTGGGTAGGAAGGAGGTAATACAATACTCGGTGCTTGGGTAGGAAGGAGGTAATACAATACTTGGTGCTTGGGTAGGAAGGAGGTAATACAATACTCGGTGCTTGGGTAGGAAGGAGGTAATACAATACTTGGTGCTTGGGTAGGAAGGAGGTAATACAATACTCGGTGCTTGGGTAGGAAGGAGGTAATACAATACTTGGTATTGTCAGGTATTACTCGGTGCTTGGGTAGGAAGGAGGTAATACAATACTCGGTGCTTGGGTTGGAAGGAGGTAATACAATACTCGGTGCTTGGGTAGGAAGGAGGTAATACAATACTCGGTGCTTGGGTAGGAAGGAGGTAATACAATAATCGGTGCTTGGATAAGAAGGAGGTAATATAATACTCGGTTCTTGGGTAGGAAGGAGGTAATACAATACTCGGTGCTTGGGTAGGAAGGAGGTAATACAATACTCGGTGCTTGGGTAGGAAGGAGGTAATACAATACTCGGTGCTTGGGTAGGAAGGAGGTAATACAATACTCGGTGCTTGGGTAGGAAGGAGGTAATACAATACTCGGTGCTTGGGTAGGAAGGAGGTAATACAATACTCGGTGCTTGGGTAGGAAGGAGGTAATACAATACTCGGTGCTTGGGTAGGAAGGAGGTAATACAATACTCGGTGCTTGGGTAGGAAGGAGGTAATACAATACTCGGTGCTTGGGTAGGAAGGAGGTAATACAATAATCGGTGCTTGGATAAGAAGGAGGTAATACAATACTCGGTTCTTGGGTAGGAAGGAGGTAATACAATACTCGGTGCTTGGGTAGGAAGGAGGTAATACAATACTCGGTGCTTGGGTAGGAAGGAGGTAATACAATACTCGGTTCTTGGGTAGGAAGGAGGTAATACAATACTCGGTGCTTGGGTAGGAAGGAGGTAATACAATACTCGGTGCTTGGGTAGGAAGGAGGTAATACAATACTCGGTGCTTGGGTAGGAAGGAGGTAATACAATACTCGGTTCTTGGGTAGGAAGGAGGTAATACAATACTCGGTTCTTGGGTAGGAAGGAGGTATTATTGTCAGGTTTTGACTATTTGCTTTAATAACCTTTTTAATTTCTTAATAGTAGTATAACGAGAATTAAAACGTAGTGCGGACGACGCTCATAGTCAAAAGATTTGAAATCCTTTAAAAGTCTTTGAAAGCCAAAAATCGGCTAAGATTACCTGTGTTTGGGAAGAAGAACATTAGTTTTGATAAATTAAGCATGATGCATTTCTAGTGGTTTTGGGGAATTCGATTTTGCTTCCTTGTTTCAACCATAGGGGACCCCCATAGCCGATGTTGGCTCTCAAATTCAGACACTTTATTTTTTACTCCAAAAAACTTTTAACTTATTTGGCCTTCAAATATATATTATACAATTACAGACTTTTGTAGAAGTGAATATGAGTTTTTATTGACCTGTAAAATAATATTGACCGAATCTGAAGGCTGAGGTCAATATTGGTTTTGCATTTCAATAAAAACTCATATTCACTGATACAAAAGTCTGTAATTGTTTTATTACATACTATAATGCTTTATGACGTCAATGACATCATCCGGTGAATATTACTTCCAGCAGGTGAATACTATACATTTATTGCATGCTGGTGAGGGAAATATGAAAATTTATTCACCCAAGAGTATCCTATTCCCTGAGGGCAACGCCCTCAGGGAATACGATACTCGTGGGTAAATAAATTTTCATATTTCCTGTATCCGCATGCTATAAAGGTTTAATTATACCGAATGAAACCAAGAAAACAAAAATATGTAAAATACTGCTGGCAAGCATATTTTAAGTCCATTGGAACGTTGTCTCTGATATTTAAAAACCACATTGTAACGGTCGCCTGCAAATGATGCGTTCCGAGTGCCTCTGACGTTTTCCTGTCAAAGAACGATAACTCTGGCGGGAAAACTCACGAGGCTTCCGAGGGAGTGGAATTTGACTTTGATTTCACGGAATATGATTTTTGTCCTGTGTGATGACGTGTTCTGATTTTTACCCATTGTCCAATCAAATTAATCTATTTATGGTAATTAATATATGAGGTATAATAACATTATTTATTGACTTCTAGACTTTACTTAGATAACGTACGGATATTTATAGTCATTATGTAATACATATCTTTATTCTCATAAAGCCAATGTATAACAATGGTACAGAGATATAACAATAAAATCAAAATAACAACAACTATTTACAATATATATATATATATAAGCTAAGGAGAGATATTACAAAGGATATATTGGCCTTGAGCGTACCTGATGAATTTGTTTTTCCAGAAACGCGTCGTGCGTACTAAATTTGATATCTACGTTTTTATTAATAATTTATCTGTAGTTTTCCGTTTGTCTCCGTTTGATTTATTAGTTTTTTAATTTTGTTAATTTTTTTTTTTTAATTTCTATTTTTTGCTAATTTTTTTTTTTTTTTTTTGCTCTTAGTTGTTTTCGTCTATACAATGTTAGATTCTGCACTAACCATAAGACAGCATGTTTTTGTAGTCTTATTCTTAAAATTGAGAGTGTTCCTTGATAATGTCTCATTCATATATTTGACGCGCAACGTTAACGTTTGTTCTGACACATTTTAATGCCTTTTTTAGCTCTAATATAAGGGGATTGTAAAATACTCAGTAGTCTTTACACGTTTCATAAATTTGCCGATTTAAATAGATGTGCAATCTATAGAGAATACGAACTAGAATTTAATCAGAGGAATAGAATATTTATTCATTCCATATTACGATGCCTACGATTAGTGACACAGGAGATGCTGATTTAGAACATAAAATATCCGGATTAAGAGCTTAGTCGGCACATAGCTTGGTTATTTTTTTAGTTTTAGTTGAAAACGTATTAGAGACTGATTGAAAAGGTCTTATTTATATTTACAATATAATTTTTTTCTTCAGTTGAAGAACTGATTTTATTGTAAATGAAGAGTTCTAGATGTTGAACTGAAATAATTATGAAATGCACTTTCGTTTGTTTTGGATTATTTGTTAATTTGTTATTATCTGATATTCTCGTGGCAAGTAGAATTTTGATTGGCTAAAAAGATACTTTTAAAACTTCAGGGAAGCCGTGCGGCGACAGAAAATCGATAATCGCTCTCACCTATGTGCTGTCCATTTACATTGTGCGTGCACAGCAGACGACATACATTTCACAAGATGACAGAAAATCAATAATTGAATAATCGCTCTCTGTGATCTTCGTCCAAAGATACATGTATTTATGTTTTTCCTATAATAAGGACATACTTATTAATGTTGGAACATTCAGATAAAAATGTTATCAGTCTCTAGATGTTATATATCCCGTTTTAAAGGGCAGTGGTTTTGTTAAAAGGTTCGGCTAACACCTCACCTTTTAACAAAACCACTGCCCTTTAAGACGGGATATATAGCATCTCGAGACTGATAACGTATATTATCCCACAGTATTGTCCCATTGTCCATTCTTATATAGCTCAATATCAATTTCAATGAAGAGCTCTAGCTATGGAAATAAAATATGAAAAACATTCTTGTTTGTATCGGATTATTTTAATTGATGTTATTAAATTGAACGAGTTGGTCATTCTTTATACTAAGAGTTTTAGAATATTTGATGACATTGAGTTTACGTCGGGTCGTGTATTACTTATACAATCATTTACTTACAATAAGACAGTTATATAAAACTTATGTATTAAGATAAGGTGTACTCAATTAGTATTGATATAGTTGATATATATCACAATAGATGTACTGGAATGCGATCACATGGGATTAGACTTACAATAAGACAGTTATATAAAACTTATGTATTAAGATAAGGTGTACTCAATTAGTATTGATATAGTTGATATATATCACAATAGATGTACTGGAATGCGATCACATGGGATTAGACTTACAATAAGACAGTTATATAAAACTTATGTATTAAGATAAGGTGTACTCAATTAGTATTGATATAGTTGATATATATCACAATAGATGTACTGGAATGCGATCACATGGGATTAGACTTACAATAAGACAGTTATATAAAACTTATGTATTAAGATAAGGTGTACTCAATTAGTATTGATATAGCTGATATATATCACAATAGATGTACTGGAATGCGATCACATGGGATTAGACTTAAGCTTTTTTTAACTATTATTTCCTGCTACAATGTACTAACAAGGAAGCTACTGGATCAAAGGTTTCTATTGGTTTAGTTTAAGTCATTACTTTGACAGTTTTACGGTCGCCACCATCACTTGGTTAACCGTTATGGAATATATGTGTCACAAATCACAACCACTGATATCTTCCGTTTGTCGTAATCACAATCTGGTTCTGTCCTCATATGACTTATCACTGGGTTTGTAACAAGAGTAGCACCACGGTAGCCACAAGTGGTACAGGAACTACTTGTTCTTCCGGAGCACATGAGATCATCCTGGTGCTTAGTGGTGTTCCTGTTGTTAGATCTATAGTTTTCTGTGTAGTGTTTTGTAGATCATTGTTTGTCCTTTTTGTCCCTTTTGTTTTTGGCCATTGTGTTGTCTGTCCTTCCATTTACGACTTCTGATTGCCCCTTTGGTATATTTTGCCCATTGTGTTATCTGTCCTTCCATTTACGACTTCTGATTGCCCCTTTGGTATCTTTTGCCCATTGTGTTGTCTGTCCTTCTTCCATTT
This sequence comes from Bathymodiolus septemdierum, assembly GCA_963383655.1. Taxonomy (NCBI): domain Eukaryota; kingdom Metazoa; phylum Mollusca; class Bivalvia; order Mytilida; family Modiolidae; genus Bathymodiolus; species Bathymodiolus septemdierum. The sequence goes on from OY726530.1 coordinate 61,813,827, forward strand.
ACGACTTCTGATTGCCCCTTTGGTATCTTTTGCCCATTGTGTTGTCTGTCCTTCCATTTACGACTTCTGATTGCCCCTTTGGTATCTTTTGGCCATTGTGTTGTCTGTCCTTCCATTTACGACTTCTGATTGCCCCTTTGGTATCTTTTGCCCATTGTGTTGTCTGTCCTTCCATTTACGACTTCTGATTGCCCCTTTGGTATCTTTTGGCCATTGTGTTGTCTGTCCTTCTTCCATTTACGACTTCTGATTGCCCCTTTGGTATCTTTTGCCCATTGTGTTGTCTGTCCTTCCATTTACGACTTCTGATTGCCCCTTTGGTATCTTTTGCCCATTGTGTTGTCTGTCCTCCCATTTACGACTTCTGATTGCCCCTTTGGTATCTTTTGGCCATTGTGTTGTCTGTCCTCCCATTTACGACTTCTGATTGCCCCTTTGGTATCTTTTGGCCATTGTGTTGTCTGTCCTTCTTCCATTTACGACTTCTGATTGCCCCTTTGGTATCTTCATACTTTTCGTACACCCTGACATATTCAATCTGCATAATATTTCTTCCTTTAGATAACAGATATTCCTAAATTGTTTATTCCGTCAGAAATAAACATTGTAGTATTGTTTTCTCTAGAATAGATATGATGTAATATTTTGTTCCAGTTGAAAGAAATGTTCTAGTGGAAATTATATTTCATCATAACACCAGAAGAGATTATTCCATCACAATACAATTGTAACAGATTATTCAAAATACAAAGGCAGTCTTATTTTCTTTCTTTTCCAATGCAATGTTTGAAACATAATATACAAATGAAGTTGCATCATCTAAATGTGATTTCCTTAGCGTTGGGTTTGGTTATGTTATGGTATTTAACGCCACTTTTATCAAAATTTCAGCTATATCGTGGAAGTCAGATTTATTGGTTGAGGACACTGGAGTACCCACAGAAAACCAAAGACCGGTCGCAAGTAACTGACAAACTTCTTTTGTCCTTTTTCTTTTGTGTTGTTTGTAGATTTACAGACCCCTCTAGGTATCTTCAATAGTCTTCTATGTACTTTTGCCATTATGTTGCTAATAGGTCCTAATGATTTATAACGCTGTTACGAAAAGACAATATAAACAGTGAAGATGAACCATTCCAACAATATCAGCAAATCAAACAACCCCCTCTCACCTTCACTCATTGAACACATATAGGAGGACATATGATGTTGAAAATTCAGGATTGGATTGTGTAAGGCACACATATGTTTGGTCCGTTTATCAATGTGTGACGTAAAAGTGTTTTTGACATTTACTTCACTGAATTTAGTAATGCTTTGACAACTATTTTACCTATTTTGTTCAAGTATTGTTATAAAAACTGTTATAGTGATAGCCGCAACCTTTGAGCCGTAATGAAAGGCGGGGGGGGGGGGGGGGGGGGGTGGCGCTTTAAAATCTAATTCAACCCACCATTTCTTTAGAAATGCCTGTACCAAGTCAGGGTCATTACGGTTTTCACAGTTTTCCGTTTGTTGACTGATTTTGTCTGTTTATATACTTATGAGTTTTTACTTTCCCTTTGTAAGATTGTTCGGAGTTCGGTAATTTTGTTATTACCCTTATTTACTGAATAGTAATACTTTAATAAATCTATTAAAACATATTTTGATTGTTCAAGCCTGTGTAAAGAAGGGTAAAAACAAAATTACTGAACTAAAACAAATGATCATAAATATTGAATCGTTACCCTAACTTTGCTCATCTTTTTAAATTGTTGTATTGTCTTAATATGTGTCTTTACGTTTTTAATACCGTGTTGCGATGTCTGTTACGATTTCTACCTAAAAACGATGTTCAGTTCGTCCTGCAGTTGTTTGTATGAGGCCTCATGTTTTGTTCGGTTCGTCCTAACTTGCAGTTGTCTGTATGAGGCCTCATGTTTTGTTCGGTTCATCCTAACCTGCAGTTGTTTGTATGGGGCCTCATGTTTTGTTCGGTTCGTCCTAACCTGTAGTTGTTTGTATGGGGCCTCATGTTTTATTTACGTTAGTTGTGTTTGTTTGTGTATATTGGTGTGTTTTGTTTCTGTTTTTGTTTTTTGCTTTTGTCTGTCTTCGTCCTGTGCCTTGTGTACTGATTGCTTTCAGTTTCTCTGGATTGGCCATTTTTATTGCCCCTTCAGTGTTCTCTGATGTTAATTTGAATGTACGTTATGACTGACAAGTATGATTATATATGAACCCAGCTGAATTAGAACTTTTCGATGTCATTTTGCTTGGACAAAGCTGAAAATTGTACAGTTTTGAATGGAGGAGACCATCGTTGATGCGATTTTATGCAAGATGGAATTATATTTTATTGTTCTGTTCACTCAGTATATTTAATTTTTCTGTTCAGTCAGTATATTTTATATTTCTGTTCAGTCAGCATATTTTATTTTTCTGTTCAGTCAGTACCGTATTTAGGGTTGTATAATGCGCAGGATTTTGCCCAGATTCTTTATTTTGTAGGAGGGGTGCGCATTATAAACAGGAACAATGTGTTTCACTCTTTCCCAGACCGGGAAATCACATTTCTGCCATGTTTTTTTGCTTACCATTGTCAACATGCAAAGTTAAAAATTTCATCATATGAAACATGCTCAAAGGGCTGAAAAATATATACGATTGATATTTAATTCTTGCATTTCGGACGACGATTTTTTTCAAAAGTTCATGCGCATTATAGACTCGAACTAGTTTTTTTCTGGAGATTTTCCAGGCCAAGAGAGGGTGCGCATTATGCACCAATGCGCATTATGCAAGCCTAAATACGGTATGTTTTATTTTTCTGTTCAGTCAGTATATTTTATTTTTCTGTTCAGTCAGTATATTTTATTTTTCTGTTCAGTCAGTATATTTTATTTTTCTGTTCAGTCAGTATATTTTATTTTTCTGTTCAGTCAGTATTTTTATCACTAATTAAATATAAAATTTAGTGCATACACCTCTTATGTGGAATAAATTTCATCGCTCATAGTCAAACAGTTGTAAAGCCGAATGATTTAAAAGTCTTTGGGAGCAAAGACACAAAATGACCTAAGCAACAATAGCCAACATCGTCTAAGGTTACATACCTCCTGGTTTCAATAGATTGAATTATCTAGAATTACCTAGAATTACCTAGAAGCTGTAAATTTCAGACATAAATATATCCAATAAACCCTGCCAGTGCTGAAGCAATAATATGTATAGGTTTTATCCTCCATTACTTCAGCGAAGACAGCACTAATATGTGTAGGTTTGATCCTCCATTACTTCAGCGAAGAGAGAACTAATATGTGTAGGTTTGATCCTCCATTACTTCAGCGAAGACAGCACTAATATGTGTAGGTTTGATCCTCCATTACTGCAGCGAAGACAGCACTAATATGTGTAGGTTTGATCCTCCATTACTTCAGCGAAGACAGCACTAATATGTGTAGGTTTGATTCTCCATTACTTCAGCGAAGACAGCACTAATATGTGTAGGTTTGATCCTCAATTACTTCAGCGAAGACAGCACTAATATGTGTAGGTTTGACCCTCCATTACTTCAGCGAAGACAGCACTAATATGTGTAGGTTTGATCCTCCATTACTGCAGCGAAGACAGCACTAATATGTGTAGGTTTGATCCTCCATTACTTCAGCGAAGACAGCACTAATATGTGTAGGTTTGATTCTCCATTACTTCAGCGAAGACAGCACTAATATGTGTAGGTTTGATCCTCAATTACTTCAGCGAAGAGAAAACTAATATGTGTAGGTTTGACCCTCCATTACTTCAGCGAAGACAGCACTAATATGTGTAGGTTTGATCCTCCATTACTGCAGCGAAGACAGCACTAATATGTATAGGTTAGATCCTCCATTACTTCAGCGAAGACAGCACTAATATGTGTAGGTTTCATCCTCCATTACTTCAGCGAAGACAGCACTAATATGTGTAGGTTTGATCCTCCATTACTTCAGCGAAGAGAGAACTAATATGTGTAGGTTTGATCCTCCATTACTTCAGCGAAGACAGCACTAATATGTGTAGGTTTGATCCTCCATTACTTCAGCGAAGACAGCACTAATATGTGTAGGTTTGATCCTCCATTACTTCAGCGAAGACAGCACTAATATATGTAGGTTTGACCCTCCATTACTTCAGCGAAGACAGCACTAATATATGTAGGTTTGTTCTTCCATTACTTCAGCGAAGACAGCACTAATATGTGTAGGTTTGATCCTCCATTACTTCAGCGAAGACAGCACTAATATATGTAGGTTTGATCCTCCATTACTTCAGCAAAGACAGCACTAATATGTGTAGGTTTGATCCTCCATTACTTCAGCAAAGACAGCACTAATATGTGTAGGTTTTATCCTCCATTACGTCAACGAAGACAGCACTAATATGTGTAGGTTTGATCCTCCATTACCTCAGCAAAGACAGCACTAATATGTGTAGGTTGGATCCTCCATTACTTCAGCGAAGACAGCACTAATATGTGTAGGTTTGATCCTCCATTACTTCAGCGAAGACAGCACTAATATATGTAGGTTTGATCCTCCATTACTTCAGTGAAGACAGCATTAATATGTGTAGGTTTGATCCTCCATTACTTCAGCTAAGACAGCACTAATATATGTAGGTTTGATCTTCCAATACTTTAGCGAAGACAGCACTAATATATGTAGGCTTGATCCTGCATTACTTCAGCAAAGACAGCACTAATATGTTTAGGTTTGATCCTCCATTACTTCAGCGAAGACAGCACTAATATATGTAGGTTTGATCCTCCATTACTTCAGCGAAGACAGCACTAATATGTGTAGGTTTCATCCTCCATTACTTCAGCGAAGACAGCACTAATATGTGTAGGTTTGATCCTCCATTACTCCAGCGAAGACAGTACTAATATGTGTAGGTTTGATCCTCCATTACTTCAGCGAAGACAGCACTAATATATGTAGGTTTGATCATCCATTATTTCAGCGAAGACAGCACTAATATGTGTAGGTTTGATCCTCTATTACTTCAGTGAAGACAGCACTAATATGTGTAGGTTAGATCCTCCATTACTTCAGCGAAGACAGTACTAATATGTGTAGGTTTGATCCTCCATTACTTCAGCGAAGACAGCACTAATATGTGTAAGTTTGATCCTCCATTACTTCAGCGAAGACAGCACTAATATATGTAGGTTTGATCCTCCATTACTTCAGCGAAGACAGCACTAATATGTGTAGGTTTGATCCTCCATTACTTCAGCAAAGACAGCACTAATATGTGTAGGTTTGATCCTCCATTACTTCAGCAAAAACAGCACTAATATGTGTAGGTTTGATCCTCCATTACTTCAGCGAAGACAGCACTAATTTGTGTAGGTTTGATCCTCAATTACTTCAGCGTAGACCATAAAAATGCCGGGAGTAGTTTGTGGTAACACACATTCCTCCGCCATTAAACTGACATTCATTATATAGCTCAAATATTTTTCAAATTGCTTATAAAAGTCAATTATCCAAACAAATACAATCCAATAAAAATATTATTATTGATAGATTGATTGGTATTTAACGCCAACTTTAGCAATATTTCAGCTATATTGTGGCGTTGAAAATATTAAGATAGCAATTTTTGTCGAAATTTTTCTATTTTGTGAATCGATAAAAGTAGATGAAATAATCCAAAAAAATGGAAAAACTTGTTGATATACTCATTACCATTATGAACTGTTTCAATACAATATCTCATTTAATCTTCTCTTCTAATAGTTATTGGCCACATGCAATACAGTTGATGTTTTTATTAACTGTGTGGATCAATACTCCATTTGCCAATTCCCGACTTGATTCTAAAATTATACACTTTTAGCATTTTATTATTTGAGTTATTTCCCTTACAGAGGGAAAAAGTATCAATTTCATGCAATGTTCAACCAAAATGGCATATATTTTGCTCATACTCTGTATAAAATTTAAATGTTGTAACAACTTGTGAATTTTTTATTTGCTATAAAGTTAAGTTCTATTATTTTACAAGGTTCATTTATATATAAATTTTAAGAAAATTATACTGAAATACTTAATCCTTTCTGTTACTCTTGCATTGAACGGGAACCAGTTTGTCCTCTGTAAGGGAAATAACTCAAATAATAAAATGTTAAAAGTGTATAATTCTAGAAGTCAAGTCGGGAATTGGCAAATGTACGTATTTATTTTTAGATAATTCTCACGTGTATTAGGACTGGTGGTTTTCAAAAATAATGTAGCCATATTAATTATATTTTATTATACCGGATTTCAGTAATTATCATTTTAGGCGTACCCGCTCTCTCACTCTAAAAGTTTATATTTAGAACTCGTGCTGACGTAGTATTATATTTGTGTAAATAAATTTGCGTCTCAAGCTGTCTTGATTATTAACACGGCCTGACATTCAACCATGGTGTCAGATGTGGCTGAAATCGCCATTTGACAGAAAAGAGATTCGTCTGTAGCTGGACTAAAGCAAAAATATACAGGGAGTACGCCCAAAGCATACACGACCCATCCCAAGCAGTGTCCTCGTGTGATTCCTTTGTCTGTAAAAAATAAAAATGGATAAACTCAGAGCCCCAGACAAATTTAGCTTAGATGCACGGAATCTCGACGATGCATGGAAAAATAGGAAGGAAGAATTAAATCTATATATTGATTTGACAATGAATGATGATAATGAGCCGGCAAAGGTCAAACTGTTCCTTTATTTGATCGGACCGAGAGGCCGAGAAATTTACGAAACCATGACATTTGCAAATGCCCCTGAAAACAGACCACTTTTAATGGTCACAGAAGCCTTCTTTCTATAACTATTGCAACCCCAAAAGAAATGAAACAGTAGAACGATATCGGTTTAACATGAGAAATTAGTCTCAAGATGAAACATTTGATAAATATGTCAATGAATTGAAAATACTGGCATCAACATGCAACTATGGAGCGCTGCACGACTCACTAATTAGAGATATATTGATTTGTGGTATCAATGACTAAAATTTAAGGGAAAGATTGTTGAGAGTAGTTGATTTAGATCTCCAAAAGTGTCTAGAAATCTGCAGAGCTGCAGAACTGTCTAAAGAGAGAATTAAAACACTTGATAACACCTTCAGCTTCCGGTGTGGAAGCTCATGCTGTCAAACACAAAACTAGACACACACCTCAACAAAACAGTCAACCCCAGCAGAAGCCAAAATCATCTTACCATGCTAATTCACAATTTACATCAACATGCAAGTATTGTGGCAGAAAACACGAATACAACAAAACAAAATGCCCCGCTTTTGGGAAGGAGTGTAGGAAATGTGGAAAACCCAATCATTTTGAAAGTGTGTGCAAATCAGGTCATAAGACAAGACCACGTCAACAAAGAATACGAGCTCTATCTGATGAATCTGATGACGAAAACAATGATTACTTTGAAATACACACAGTGACACTTTCAAATGTAAACTCTGTTAAAAGCAGACATAGCAGACATATATTTGCTACTATGAACATAATAGGAAAGAACGAAAACACCCGAATGACTAGATTTCAGCTGAATAGTGGAGCAACCTGTAACATTATAACACATAAAACTAAAGATCGAGTAACACGAACCCCACTAAAAACATGGTGTGAACTCAGGTGCTCCGGAAGGTTTAGTAGTTCCTGCTCCACTAATGGCACCTGTCATGTTAATCAAGTTACAAACCCGGTGATAAATCATGAATGAGGAAAGGACCGGGAAGTGTTTACGATAAGTTGAACATATCCGTGGTCATTTGTGACACAGATATTCAATAACGGTCAACCAAGTCATCCTGGCGAACGTGAAACTTTCGAAGTGATGACTCCAACTTAACCAAGAGGAACCCCTGATTCCCTAGCTTCCTTGTTAGCAGCAACCTATATCAAGGAAATCCTGAAAGGAACCACAAGCTCCGGAATATCGTATTAGCTGAGAGATATCTACTAGATATGCAAGTGCTGCTGGAATGTTGCTACATATAAATGGAAAGTTCACAATGGGAAAATTGAAATCATCTCTTTCGTTCTTAACCGCCCCTCACTGTCAATTTCGAGGTTTATGTCGAGGTATGAAGCAGACATATATGTATCTGTGGTGTCCTTCATTTCACGAGCAATGGGTTAGATGTGATCAATGAAATCACAAAACCTACAATTATTAAGTGAAAGGACATCATCTTTTTAGCGGAACGTGAAATTAAAGGATAGGGCTAGTTCTTTTAGTCTTTCTTGAAAAGCCCCTGCATGAAGTGTGCCTCATACGAATAAAGGAACAAATCGGCGAGTTTGTACCCATAGGTATGCCGACTGTCTGTTGAAAACAGATCCATCAAACATAGCAAATATGTTGTCAATCAAAAACTCGAGCATGTTGATGATATCAGTTTCAGAGAACTTTTTGGTAGAATCGGTGTTTTTTTATAAAATAAGATCTGTCCCTTCCTGGCACACGGTATTTAAATCTGCGTTGGCTAATTTTTTTTATGAACCACAGTTGGACCAACTCCCTCATTCTGTCCTTCAGCTTAGAGTGAGGAATAGTTGTGTAGATGGTAGAGAAGTCAAATGTTTTAATGCTATTGCAGAAGTGTTCGTAAATATAATTTGGTTAGGGTTAGGGTTATTGGTGTTTAACCGCACTTTCAACAATATTTCAACTATGTCGTGGCGGTCAGTTTAATTGGTGGAGGAAACCGGAGAAAACCACCGATCTGTCGCAAGTCATCGACAAACTTTATCACATAATGTTGTAGCGAGAACTCATCGACTGAGAGGGATTGGAGCTCACAACTGGTGATAGGCACTGATTGCATAAGTAATTGTATAAATAAAATTGCATATATTTGGATAAGGAATTATGAACCGCTTGTGGAAAAATTTCTGATATTCACGACGACAGAAATTTTGTAGACTTTTGTAGATTTAAAACAACTATCCACAAGTTACATATTAATATTTCAAGTTCAGTATCATCAACAGATACACGATTCACAGACATTGTACACTTTCTGTACGTATCGAATTCAATTAGGACATTAATTATATTTTAGACTCCAACAATACTTTGAGTATGATGTCAAGCTTAAAATATCAACTTTCACCTTTTTAATATTTCCCTTAAACATCTAGTCTTCGGTTACAAAACATTTGACAAAGATTATATGGACTTGAATTATTGACTTAATTTATTATCCTTTACAGCATGCAAAACGTACTATGTACCTGAACAAACAACAATCAAATTATTTAAGAATTGAATGCATTTCTTTGTAGTTTTTTTGGCGTGTAAAAGCGTCGACCGAAGCACATTTTGTATGAAGCGTGCTATGTGCCTCGGTCCACACTTTTACACGCCTATAAAACTACAAAAAAATGCATTAAATTCTTATAATTACATTTAAATCACACCAAAATTTAATATAATTTTATTTGTGTTAGATTATTTGCTGTTGGAAATTACTACGCTATTGATTGTTTTACTTCTGACGTCGTCATGGAGTCACGTGCAAGTTCGGGTTTAAGTTTTATTAGGATGTAAAACATCTCTTTTATAATCATGTGACCACTTCATAGCCAATTATATTGTAGCATTTCAATGTAAAACGGAAGTGACGTAATTATAAATGTATTTATAGTCTCTTTTTACATGAATAAAACACACAAATCGAAGAATATGATGCATTAAAAAAAAGTACTACATTTTAAAGTATGCACAAAATTATAAATGTTTGAACCTAAACTATTTTATGATTTTGTTTGTCATTACCACCAAACATATTCTTATGCATATCACAAATACTAATCATTGGCGATATAACTGATATAACTGATATATTGTTGAAAGTGGCGTTAAACATCATAATCCTAAAACTAATCACTGATTGCATTTGTGTGCCTGAATTATCGATTTTATCTCTTTCTACGATTTTGATATTTGGTGTTTGATTTTGAAATTATTCCGACAGTGCGGTATTTTTTTCTTTTTCATTTTATCTCGTTTCTGTTTTATAATTATTGAGAATTAATAAGCAATTTTGATTGAACTCTTGATAAACTCTTGATAAAATGTAACCTCGTGAATCATTCATAAATAAATATAGAAGTTGAAAGGCTATCACTAATTAATTTCCTAATGGAAATCATCATATATCTCTCTTCCAGGAATTGTGATATGTCTATTAACCGAAGATTTACATTCATAAAGGCAGATTTCTCTCACATTTATTACCCATCAGGATATTGAAAGCCCTATGATTATTGATAGATACATAAACATGCTATCAATCTGATTATAATTTTATTGTTGAGGTGCTCCGTGGCAGCCATGAACTTATATTTTTATTTTCATATGAAATAATGTTTGGTGTAAATAAATACTAAAACTGTGCTGATGAATTGGAATCTGCGAGTTATTTTACTGTCATGACTACAAAAATGTAATATGATCAGAAATTTGCATTTTAAGCCAGGTCTTAAATAAGGGTAATAACAAAATTACCGAATTCCGAACAATCTTACAAAGGGAAAGTCAAAACTCATAAGTATATAAACAGACAAAATCATTAATTTAACGGCAGTGGGGGCCGTCGTGATTCTGATCGTATCGGAGTTGAATTTACAACTACCTGTGCAATCAGTGCCTATCACCACGAAAGTTGTGAGTTCGAATACCGTTCATGGCGATGTGTACTCGTTACAACATTATGTGAAAGTTTGCCAGTGACTTGCGACAAGTCGATGGTTTTCCTCGGGGCCTCCGGTTTCCTCCACCAATAAAACTGAACATCACGATATAACTGAAATATTCTTGACAGTGGCGTTAAAACCCATGAACCTGAACCCGAACCTAAACAGCAGTGGCACAATATTGTAGCTTTACGACCGCCTGAAACGATAGAAAAAATCAGAAATGATTTATCGAAATGGATATATTGAAATACGTTTCTATATATGAGAACTGTATTTTCATTAACTATTTTTCATAAAAACTAAACTAGTGAGAACCCGCGATTCAGTAGGTTTCGGTTATTTGTCAGAGTGTGCCATTTTATTCCCAAAATTTTCTTTGCGGTATTTGCATGTATTACAAGTTCTTTTGCCTCCAGTTCGATTTACGTTTAGAATTTATAACAGCGATATATGATCATGAAACCTGCAAATGAGTTTTACTCCTTTAATGAACCGTAACGAAAGTGTAATGGTTTGTGCGCTTGCTTCGAGTGTGGGAGATCGTAGGTCCAGAAAATCACTGTACTGGGCACAAGCTCTAGAAGAATGTACGAGTTGTTTTAAATGTCAACTCCATAGGCTGGTGATGCTAGCTGTATGGACCCAAACATCCACTCTTAGTAAAATGGTGCGATTATGCACGTGTTTTCCACAGGTGAGTAAAATACCAACATTAAATCTAATACATCATTGAACATCAAGAACACTGAGTATAAAAAGTAATGTCAAAAATAAAATCTTGGCTTTCATAATAAGTTTTCTATATAAACGTTAGAGAATACCGAAGGGCCAATAAAAAATGGACAATCCAGAGAAACTGTCAACATTGGGTACACAAGACGAATACAAGGAAAACAGAAAAAGACAACACAATATGAGTTAGACACCACTATATACAAAGAACAACACAATATGAGTCAGACACCACTATATACAAAGAACAACACAATATGAGTTAGACACCACTATATACAAAGAACAACACAATATGAGTCAGACACCACTATATACAAAGAACAACACAATATGAGTCAGACACCACTATATACAAAGAACAACACAATATGAGTTAGACACCACTATATACAAAGAACAACACAATATGAGTCAGACACCACTATATACAAAGAACAACACAATATGAGTTAGACACCACTATATACAAAGAACAACACAATATGAGTCAGACACCACTATATACAAAGAACACAATATGAGTTAGACATCACTATATACAAAGAACAACACAATATGAGTTAGACACCACTATATACAAAGAACAACACAATATGAGTCAGACACCACTATATACAAAGAACAACACAATATGAGTCAGACACCACTATATACAAAGAACAACACAATATGAGTTAGACACCACTATATACAAAGAACAACACAATATGAGTCAGACACCACTATAAACAAAGAACAACACAATATGAGTCAGACACCACAATATACAAAGAACAACACAACATGAGTCAGACATCACTATATACAAAGAACAACACAATATGAGTTAGACACCACTATATACAAAGAACAACACAATATGAGTCAGACACCACTATATACAAAGAACACAATATGAGTTAGACATCACTATATACAAAGAACAACACAATATGAGTCAGACACCACTATATACAAAGAACAACACAATATGAGTTAGACACCACTATATACAAAGAACAACACAATATGAGTCAGACACCACTATATACAAAGAACAACACAATATGAGTCAGACACCACTATATACAAAGAACAACACAATATGAGTTAGACACCACTATATACAAAAAACAACACAATATGAGTCAGACACCACTATATACAAAGAACAACACAATATGAGTTAGACACCACTATATACAAAGAACAACACAATATGAGTCAGACACCACTATATACAAAGAACACAATATGAGTTAGACATCACTATATACAAAGAACAACACAATATGAGTTAGACACCACTATATACAAAGAACAACACAATATGAGTCAGACACCACTATATACAAAGAACAACACAATATGAGTCAGACACCACTATATACAAAGAACAACACAATATGAGTTAGACACCACTATATACAAAGAACAACACAATATGAGTCAGACACCACTATATACAAAGAACAACACAATATGAGTCAGACACCACAATATACAAAGAACAACACAACATGAGTCAGACACCACTATATACAAAGAACAACACAATATGAGTCAGACATCACTATATACAAAGAACAATACAATATGAGTCAGACACCACTATATACAAAGAACAACACAATATGAGTCAGACGCCACTATATACAAAGAACAACACAATATGAGTCAGACGCCACTATATACAAAGAACAACACAATATGAGTCAGACACCACTATATACAAAGAACAACACAATATGAGTCAGACACCACTATATACAAAGAACAACACAATATGAGTCAGACACCACTATATACAAAGAACAACACAATATGAGTCAGACACCACTATATACAAAGAACAACACAATATGAGTCAGACCCCACTATATACAAAGAACAACACAATATGAGTCAGACACCACTATATACAAAGAACAACACAATATGAGTCAGACACCACTATATACAAAGAACAACACAATATGAGTCAGACACCACTATATACAAAGAACAACACAATATGAGTCAGACACCACTATATACAAAGAACAACACAATATGAGTCAGACACCACTATATACAAAGAACAACACAATATGAGTCAGACACCACTATATACAAAGAACAACACAATAACACAATATGAGTTAGACACCATTATATACAAAGAACAACACAATATGAGTCAGACACCACTATATACAAAGAACAACACAATATGAGTCAGACACCACTATATACAAAGAACAACACAATAACACAATATGAGTTAGACACCACTATATACAAAGAACAACACAATATGAGTCAGACACCACTATATACAAAGAACAACACAATATGAGTCAGACACCACTATATACAAAGAACAACACAATATGATTCAGACACCACTATATACAAAGAACAACACAATATGAGTCAGACACCACTATATACAAAGAACAATACAATATGAGTTAGACACCACTATACAAAGAACAACACAATATGAGTTAGACACCACTATATACAAAGAACAACACAATATGAGTTAGACACCACTATATACAAAGAACAACACAATATGAGTCAGACACCACTATATACAAAGAACAACACAATATGAGTCAGACACCACTATATACAAAGAACAACACAATATGAGTCAGACACCACTATATACAAAGAACCACACAATATGAGTCAGACACCACTATATACAAAGAACCACACAATATGAGTTAGACACCACTATATACAAAGAACAACACAATATGAGTCAGACACCACTATATACAAAGAACAACACAATATGAGTTAGACACCACTATATACAAAGAGCAACACAATATGAGTTAGACACCACTATATACAAAGAACAACACAATATGAGTTAGACACCACTATATACAAAGAACAACACAATATGAGTTAGACACCACTATATACAAAGAACAACACAATATGAGTTAGACACCACTATATACAAAGAACAACACAATATGAGTCAGACACCACTATATACAAAGAACAACACAATATGAGTCAGACACCACTATATACAAAGAACAACACAATATGAGTCAGACACCACTATATACAAAGAACAACACAATATGAGTCAGACACCACTATATACAAAGAACCACACAATATGAGTTAGACACCACTATATACAAAGAACCACACAATATGAGTCAGACACCACTATATACAAAGAACAACACAATATGAGTCAGACACCACTATATACAAAGAACAACACAATATGAGTTAGACACCACTATATACAAAGAACAACACAATATGAGTTAGACACCACTATATACAAAGAACAACACAATATGAGTCAGACACCACTATATACAAAGAACAACACAATATGAGTCAGACACCACTATAAACAAAGAACAACACAATATGAGTCAGACACCACTATATACAAAGAACAACACAATATGAGTCAGACACCACTATATACAAAGAACAACACAATATGAGTTAGACACCACTATATACAAAGAACAACACAATATGAGTCAGACACCACTATATACAAAGAACAACAAAATATGAGTCAGACACCACTATATACAAAGAACAACACAATATGAGTCAGACACCACTATATACAAAGAACAACACAATATGAGTTAGACACCACTATATACAAAGAACAACACAATATGAGTTAGACACCACTATATACAAAGAACAACACAATATGAGTTAGACACCACTATATACAAAGAACAACACAATATGAGTTAGACACCACTATATACAAAGAACAACACAATATGAGTCAGACACCACTATATACAAAGAACAACACAATATGAGTCAGACACCACTATATACAAAGAACAACACAATATGAGTCAGACACCACTATATACAAAGAACAACACAATATGAGTTAGACACCACTATATACAAAGAACAACACAATATGAGTTAGACACCACTATATACAAAGAACAACACAATATGAGTCAGACACCACTATATACAAAGAACAACACAATATGAGTTAGACATCACTATATACAAAGAACAACACAATATGAGTTAGACACCACTATATACAAAGAACAACACAATATGAGTTAGACACCACTATATACAAAGAACAACACAATATGAGTCAGACACCACTATATACAAAGAACAACACAATATGAGTCAGACACCACTATATACAAAGAACAACACAATATGAGTCAGACACCACAATATACAAAGAACATCACAATATGAGTCAGACACCACTATATACAAAGAACAACACAATATGAGTCAGACACCACTATATACAAAGAACAACACAATATGAGTTAGACACCACTATATACAAAGAACAACACAATATGAGTCAGACACCACTATATACAAAGAACAACACAATATGAGTCAGACACCACTATATACAAAGAACAACACAATATGAGTCAGACACCACAATATACAAAGAACAACGCAATATGAGTCAGACACCACTATATACAAAGAACAACACAATATGAGTTAGACACCACTATATACAAAGAACAACACAATATGAGTCAGACACCACTATATACAAAGAACAACACAATATGAGTCAGACACCACTATATACAAAGAACAACGCAATATGAGTCAGACACCACTATATACAAAGAACAACACAATATGAGTTAGACACCACTATATACAAAGAACAACACAATATGAGTTAGACAACACTATATACAAAGAACAACACAATATGAGTCAGACACCACGATATACAAAGAACAACACAATATGAGTCAGACACCACTATATACAAAGAACAACACAATATGAGTTAGACAACACTATATACAAAGAACAACACAATATGAGTTAGACACCACTATATACAAAGAACAACACAATATGAGTCAGACACCACTATATACAAAGAACAACACAATATGAGTCAGACACCACTATATACAAAGAACAACACAATATGAGTTAGACACCACTATATACAAAGAACCACATCCAATGTTGTGTTGGAAATGCTATAATCAAACCAGCCGATGCAGTCACCTCTATTAAGCAGTCACCTGTATTGAAAGGTCATCTTTTTCTTGTCCTGTCAGAAAATTTCATATGAATTGAACCTCTTTTAAGAGGACACCTGTCTTATATGGCCACGTTTTCTTAGTCCCAAAGGTGATCTCTTAATAGAGGTTTGACTGTAATGTTTTGTTCGTTGGGAAAGAGTGCATTCTTTTCTAAACATAATCATTAACACCACTGCTATTCTAATCTCATTTTGGTGTGTGCAAAATTCTATCCATCAAACCGGATCTAAGCAACAGTGAAGATTAGCAATATAACGACTTAACAGACACTATATTAGCAATTTGAGGACAAATGTTGTCTGAGTGTAATATTAGATATTCTCACATAATTCTACATGTGTCACAGACATATGAGATATGCGATACCAAAGTGAGATTCGTGCATCTCACATCACATTACACGTTTTTGCATAAAAGAAACGATACACGTGAGTCTTTTAAAAAAAAAGCGAAATTGTACTTCCTTCAAACTATAAACTAATGAATCAATTACTCTACGCATGCAGGCTGGGCTAGGGATTATGATGTTTAGCGCCACTTTCAGCAATATTTCAGTTATATCGTGGCGGTCAGTTTTATTGGTTGAGGAAACCAGAGTATCCAGATAAAAACCACCGACCTGCCACAAGTTACTGACAAATTTTATCACATAATGCTTGCTGTATAGAGTACATTTCGCCATGAGAGGGGTTCGAACTCACAACTTTAGTGGTGAAAGGCACTGATTGCATAGGCAGTTGTAAATCCAACTACCATACGATCACGGTCACCAAATGCAGTCAGTAGCTTTAGTATCACCTTGTTACTGAACTATATAGATACGATTCTTTAATCTATATTACATCTTTTAATGTCTTTTTTTTTTAATGCTGATAAATTTATTTAATATTCAGGTCCATTTGCATATTCAAACAACGTTAGAAGCATTTGAAAGATCTTGATGATAAATTGTTAAAAATAAATATTTACATGCTACCGTTGTTATCATACTATAAAGAGATCAAATGTTAGGACTGTAATATAGAGAAGTAGGAGATATATACAGAAGAAGACATATACAATAAAGGTTATAAATTTGGTCGTATTTAGACATTTCAATAAATTATCGTCATTGCTGTTTTAATAAATACAAAAAAGCCAAGAAACCGAAATCAATTTAGCGGTTGAGCATGTAATCGTCTGACATTGACCTCATTTTCACGGTCTACTGCATTTATTGGTCGAGGAAACCGGAGTACCGTGAGTAAACCACCGACCTATCGCAAATCACGGTCAAACTTTTTCAAATAATGTTGTCTCGAGTACATCTCGCCATTAGCGGGATTCGAACTCGCAACGTTAATGGTGGTATGCACTTATTGCACAGGTAGTTAGAAATCCATCTATCATACGATCACGGTCACGACGACCTTACATCATTTGTACATTGACAGAGAAATTATGTGATAATGTAAAAAACAATTTCTTTTCTTGGAAAGTAAGCGTTAAATATTACAAATTATTTTTATTCAATATAATTCATCAATACGTCTTTTTTTTCCAAAAGCTAGCACAAAGTCAATACATCTACTGTAGCTAGCACTTTTATGTTGAACCTTTGACATTACTGTGATGATGACTTTTGTGTAATTGAATAAAAGGTGAGAAAAGCCGCCCAAGTAAGTTATTCGTTTTACAATATATACATGATATTCGAAACGCAGAAGATACAAAGACGTGATAACGTAGCAGGAAAAATAATTGAACGTGAACAAAGACAAAACAACTTTAGATGAGTAATAAAGACCTATCAGAAAACCGGAAGTGAACTCGGGTACTCCGAAAGGGTGAGCAGTTCCTGTTCCGAATGTGGAAGTTGTACTCGGGTAATAGTTCAATAATTGTTGGAAACAGGGTAAATGAGAAGGGAAAAGAATATAACAGAGTATGACGATTCTGAGTCACCTGTTATATAGATAAACGTCAGAGAAAACTGAAGGGACAATCACGAATGGACAATCCAGAGAAAACTGAAGGGGCAATCACGAATGGACAATCCAGAGAAAACTGAAGGGGCAATCACGAATCAACAATCCAGATAAAACTGACACCATTGGGTACACAAGACACCAAGCGAAGACAAACAAAACAAATAACATAACGTAATATGTGTTTTAGTGGGGCTCTTGTAACCCCATCTTTAGTTTTATGTGTATGTATTGTGGATCGTTGTTTGTCCTTTTGTCCTTTTTCCATTTGGTCATTGTGTTGTCTGTACTTCTTCGATTTACGGATTCTGATTATCCCTTTGGTATGTATCTACAAACTCTTTTTCGACACCACTATGCGCAAACAAACACACACAAAAAACCGCATAAAGACATGAACACTCCTGCAAGCAACTGTAGGTAAAGACATTGTTTTAAACTGAAATCGTAACGGACACCACAACACGAAACTAAAAACGTAAAGACACATAATAGGACAACATGAAAAACTGAAAAGATGAGCAACACGGACTCCACCAAAAAATCGCTTAGAGACTGGGTAGTGAGTAAAGAATTCATAAATTTTGGCCGTAAAAGTTTCAAAGTGAAGATTTCTGTCTCACTGTCATGAACCACTATGTGAGCAGTTTGCTTGTCAGCAGCTATCGTCTGTCCAGAAAAATCAGACACGAAAAACAGAATTTGAAATAACGTATTAAATAAGAAATATATACTCTGTATAAAATATATCCTCTGCATATAGGTGTTGGTGGACTATTGCTACAAATGAATGAGAAGTTTACAATTGGAAGTTGAAGTCATCTGGTTTGAGGGGCAATTTGCATATCAATTAGCCGTCGTCTCTAAGTTACAGGTAAATGTCAATGTATGGATCAGATATTAGTGTCCGTGGTATCATTAATTTCAAGCTCATTTGGATAGATAGGCAAGGAAATAGCCAAAACTGTGCATTAATTAAAGGTTGGAGTGAGTGAGTGATCATTGTAGCTCACTGAGATAACAGTCCACGGGTAAACATGTGGTGCCACTCGGACACATTATTCTAATTTCGAGTCGACCAGTCTTCGCTCTTTCTCCCCGATTGTTAATTATTAATTTTGTGACGTTTTCCATCAATAAAAAGTTATTCTATTTAATTTATATGCACATTTAGAATATGATCAAGTGTGCAGCAAGCAAGTCCGTATATATTATTAGTAATGTTCACATCTTGCATTGTATGAAACATTTTTTTTAAATTCCACATAGGTTCGCGCCCAGCTTTGTAAATTACAAAAAAAGTGTGCACTCAACTCGCTGCAGCAAGTGATAAAGCTTACCAGTTGCTTGCCCATGATCGGTGGTTCTCTCCGGGTACTCCGGCTTCTTCCACCACTAAACCTGGTCGCCATGATATAGCTGAAATATTGCTGAAAGTGGCGCTAAACACCAAAAAATAAAATCAAATTAAATTAATCCCACATAATATTGTAAATTTTTTTTCGTCAGAGATTTGCGACAGGTTGGTGGTTTTCTCCGGGTTCTCCGATTTCCTCCACCAATAAAACTGACCACCACAATATAACTGAAATATTGTTGAAAGTGGCGCTAAACACCATAACCCTAACCCTATACTTTGTTCTTGTTATCTGAAACATACTCTCACGACCAGTAGCTTGCCTCCTAAAACCCGTTAATCACGATATCAAGAGAATTAATGTTATCAACAATTTATAAATAATCTAATTATATTTTTAATTAAAAAAGGTTACACCAGACTCATATTTTTCATATAATTGAGTTAAGTCTCGTTGGAGATCATTCATTGCCGTAATTAGAAGTAAAGCTATCAAATAGTTGACAAAAGGGAAATTTATTACGTTTCTCAAAAGAAGTTACAAATCTTAAAGCGTTAGCATTTAAGATGACATCAATTCGTAGAAGAAGTATACAGATATATATAAGAGAGTGATTATTAGTGACTTGCGGCAGGTCGGTGGTTTTCTCTTGGTATTCGGGTTTCATCCACCAATAATCAAGTTTATCACATAAGGATAAACTAATTTAATAAAAGGGAATTTTGGGGATATGCTTCTGTAAAATTTTTCGGAATCTAAGTCCGATGGGTGCTCTTTATTTATTCCGAGCCTCGTTTTGCCCCTTTAAATTGTGACGTCACTATGCGCATTATAGCAAGTTTATTGATGCCGTCATCCAGTTCACGCTGTGGCCGTATATTTCCATCTATTATAGAATGCCAAAATGAATCTTCGGTTAAAACTGACCACCACGAAGTAACTGAAATATTCTTGAAAATGGCGTTAAGCACAAAAAAAAAACAATAAAACCAACCCGTGATGCCATGGCCGTAGCGCAATGGAGGCAAATGCCTCACTTTTGAAACGGCAAGTGTAACCTTTGAAATCAAATAACATCTTTTTTTTTCAAAATTTGTCTAAATTCAACCCCTTTGCCTCACTTTATTCAGACCCGGCCTACGGCCGTGGATGCCACAATGTTATGTGTACGTCCAGTGAAATATTCAAAACCAATTATCTATCAAAACTGTTAACAGGTTGTTTATCAAGTGCGCAGTATTTCAGCTGTTTTCATGACGAAAACAACGTTGATTAGGAAATAATTCACGACGGCCGTAATGTGTAGCATATTTTAACATGAGTAACATTATTTTCGTTAAAAAAACAAAAAACTCAGAATCTACATACGATCACATCCAGATGACTAAGGGAGATAACTCTTAGTCTTATCGCAAACAAAATCACGTCTCTAAATTTCTAGAATAATACCAATACATTACATGACTTGACTACTTCTAAATAATTGTTGACTTTGTTCAATAGCACAATGTGGAAATCTAAACTACATAATTTTTATTTAATCTTATGTCAAATAAACTAGAACATGACTAAAATATTCATTACATTTTAACCATTATTGAGATGCGGTGTCTATCTGTAGATATATCATCAATTTAAATATATCTGTTTTCCTTCGTTGACTTAAACCTCCCACTATGTATTTCAAAATATACAGTAAAACCTGTCTAAACCGAACCCTTAGTAAACCGAAAACCTGCCTAAACCGAACCCTGAGTAAACCGGAAATCTGCCTAAGTCAGACAGACTTTACAGTCCCATCTACAGTAAAACCTGCCTAAACCAGACAGACTTTACAGCCCCATCTACTAAATGTCAATGTAATTTGAACCTGTGTAAATCAAACACCTGTCTAAACTGAACAAATTCTCCAGTCCCAAAGGGATTCTATTTATACAAGTTTTACTTTAGTTTGTTTTTCATGTTAATTCTTTTTTCCATGAATAGATTTAAAAAAAAACATTACAGACACAATTTAAATGAATGTGTTAATTTGCATAAGCCCCACAATTGTTGTGTCTGTCCCAATGAGGGACTTGGATTTCCAACGTCACATGTTGTTGTCTTTTTGTGTTCAGTGAGTTCAGTTAAGATGAGAGGTGATCGTTCGTTTTGTTGATATTGGTGGAATTGATGACCATGACTGTTGAATCTTTCCTTTCATAACCTTGCATTTCAAGTCCTACCTTGTCTGCCATATGCATTTTGCCTTGCAACGGACCGTCAATTACCACGCCTAATGTGCTGCTTAAAGTTGTCTTTTGCGCGTACGTATACAAACGCGTGAAATTATCCATTCGTGAGACACTCATTAATGTCCCGTCCTCACGACGAGTTTTGTATTTCATTTATTCCGCCTCACAACTAGCAGACACCTCTATCGGGGGCTATGGTGCTTAACATTTATTCCGCCTCACAACTAGCAGACACCTCTATCGGGGGCTATGGTGCTTAACATTTATTCCGCCTCACAACTAGCAGACACCTCTATCGGGGGCTATGGTGCTTAACATTTATTCCGCCTCACAACTAGCAGACACCTCTATCGGGGGCTATGGTGCTTAACATTTAATCCGCCTCACAACTAGCAGACACCTCTATCGGGGGCTATGGTGCTTAATATTTAATCCGCCTCACAACTAGCAGACACCTCTATCGGGGGCTATGGTGCTTAACATTTAATCCGCCTCACAACTAGCAGACACCTCTATCGGGGGCTATGGTGCTTAACATTTATTCCGCCTCACAACTAGCAGACACCTCTATCGGGGGCTATGGTGCTTAACATTTATTCCGCCTCACAACTAGCAGACACCTCTATCGGGGGCTATGGTGCTTAACATTTATTCCGCCTCACAACTAGCAGACACCTCTATCGGGGGCTATGGTGCTTAACATTTATTCCGCCTCACAACTAGCAGACACCTCTATCGGGGGCTATGGTGCTTAACATTTATTCCGCCTCACAACTAGCAGACACCTCTATCGGGGGCTATGGTGCTTAACATTTAATCCGCCTCACAACTAGCATACACCTCTATCGGGGGCTATGGTGCTTAACATTTATTCCGCCTCACAACTAGCAGACACCTCTATCGGGGGCTATGGTGCTTAACATTTATTCCGCCTCACAACTAGCAGACACCTCTATCGGGGGCTATGGTGCTTAACATTTAATCCGCCTCACAACTAGCAGACACCTCTATCGGGGGCTATGGTGCTTAACATTTATTCCGCCTCACAACTAGCAGACACCTCTATCGGGGGCTATGGTGCTTAACATTTATTCCGCCTCACAACTAGCAGACACCTCTATCGGGGGCTATGGTGCTTAATATTTAATCCGCCTCACAACTAGCAGACACCTCTATCGGGGGCTATGGTGCTTAACATTTAATCCGCCTCACAACTAGCAGACACCTCTATCGGGGGCTATGGTGCTTAACATTTAATCCGCCTCACAACTAGCAGACACCTCTATCGGGGGCTATGGTGCTTAACATTTATTCCGCCTCACAACTAGCAGACACCTCTATCGGGGGCTATGGTGCTTAACATTTATTCCGCCTCACAACTAGCAGACACCTCTATCGGGGGCTATGGTGCTTAACATTTATTCCGCCTCACAACTAGCAGACACCTCTATCGGGGGCTATGGTGCTTAACATTTATTCCGCCTCACAACTAGCAGACACCTCTATCGGGGGCTATGGTGCTTAACATTTATTCCGCCTCACAACTAGCAGACACCTCTATCGGGGGCTATGGTGCTTAACATTTAATCCGCCTCACAACTAGCAGACACCTCTATCGGGGGCTATGGTGCTTAACATTTATTCCGCCTCACAACTAGCAGACACCTCTATCGGGGGCTATGGTGCTTAACATTTATTCCGCCTCACAACTAGCAGACACCTCTATCGGGGGCTATGGTGCTTAACATTTATTCCGCCTCACAACTAGCAGACACCTCTATCGGGGGCTATGGTGCTTAACATTTATTCCGCCTCACAACTAGCAGACACCTCTATCGGGGGCTATGGTGCTTAACATTTATTCTGCCTCACAACTAGCAGACACCTCTATCGGGGGCTATGGTGCTTAACATTTATTCCGCCTCACAACTAGCAGACACCTCTTTCGGGGGCTATGGTGCTTAACATATATTCCGCCTCACAACTAGCAGACACCTCTTTCGGGGGCTATGGTGCTTAACATCACTTTCAACAGTATTGTAATATCGTAGCGGTCAGTTGTATTGGTGGAGGAAACCGGGGGACCCGGAGAAAACCACCGACCTGTCGCAAGTCACAGACAAACTTATCACATAATGTTGTATCGAGTACACCCAGCCATGAGTGGGATTCGAATTCCTAACTTTAGTAGTGTTAGGCACTGATTGCACAGGTAGTTGTAAATCCAACTACCATACGATCACGACCACGACGGTCCCACCCTTTTCGGAAACATATTCGAAAAGGAAAAACATTCGTCATTGACTATTAGGACATTTCAACTACATTTATTGAAAAAAAGAAATAAAACATGTTATATTATAAACTCATTTTCTTGACGATCCCAAGTTCAGACTGCCAGGGGAAGTAATTACGCACTACATTTTCTTGACGATCCCAAGTTCAGACTGCCAGGGGAAGTAATTACGCACTACATTTTCTTGACGATCCCAAGTTCAGACTGCCAGGGGAAGTAATTACGCACTACATTTTCTTGACGAGCCCAAGTTCAGACTGCCAGGTGAAGTAATTACGCACTACATTTTCTTTAAAAGAAAGTAACGTGAATTAAAGAAGGAAATGCAATTAAAACATTTTAGATCGTTTTATTATTTACCAAAGTAAATCATTATTGAACAGCGTGTATTTAAAGTGTTCAATATAATTAAGAAATAATTCATGCCGACCGCCGACATGAATTATTTCGATTGCAATAGGACAAATACGGTAATTTTAAAATTCGAGGCGGTCAAGGTGATGCGCTGGTAGTGGCTATTTCAACAATCTCCTGCTGAATTTTAAAAATGGTAGAATTGGGAATTAAGAGATGGAAAGCGAAATTGTGGTTGAAACTGTGGCTTAAAATACCGAAAAGAATTTTATTGACAAGGTTCAATATAAATTTTATTACAAATAAGCAACTTTAAATGATTAACAACGAAATTACCAGTTGAACGCAGCCAGTCAGATCGGAGAATCTTTGCATCACATATTTGATGTCTAAGCACTCTTTTGGACTTCCCAGTGCTTAAAGATTGTATGATGTGTTGATTAACAGAGTTCTGTTGTCTGTAAAAGTTGATTATTTTGTAGTAGGCTCCCTCGTGTTCCACTTTTAAGTCCTATTTTTAACGGTGAATTTACTATTGTTGACATATTGACGGATGTCGTTAGCAGACGATGATTCATCATAACAAAACCGTGTTTATAAGAGTTTAATTATGACAAGACTTGATTAGGATTTATTTAATTTTAACTTCAATTTTTTCAACAATTTTTAGATAAACAATAATAGAAGAAAATCGCTAACCATGATGAATTTTCTGAAAATAGTCAAGTGTTTATGTAGGTGCTTTTTTTTTTTTTTTTTAGCTCAGCCCGCATGTGTGGCTTATATTTGATTGTTATTCAAATATACATTTATTTGTATACCGAATAAAGGACGTCATATTAGAATTAAGAAATAAATCATGGAAGCCAGAATGTGTTGGGGGTTTTAACATGGATTGGCGGATATTAGTATTTTATCCCGAGCCAGAAGCGAGGGATAAATAAAATTTACTAATATTCGCCAATCCATGTTAAAACTCAAAACACATTCTGGCTTCCATGATTTATTTCGATTCTAATATGTCTAAGAGTACAAATACGGTAGTATACTTTGATTGGAAGACGGTAATTTATATTTACGTCTGCGGAAAATGTCGCACACAATTTATGCTGCCAATGGAAAAGTCAGTGGCATTCACCGGCGCATGTGCTAATGAGATTATACCGAATGGATAACTCGCTCGTTTGTTAACAAAGCGAAAGAAGGGGGTTATGTTAGAATCAAATCTTAAATCAGATAAAGTTCGCGGTCAATATCGTGCAAGGGAGACAACTCTTATCATTTATTTTACGAACACATTTCTTTTATCATATACCATTGTAATTCGCTATGAGCAACATGGATTGGCGGATAAGATTTACTAATATCCGCCAATCCATGTTAAAACTCAAAACACATTCTGGCTTCCATGATTTATTTCGATTCTGGTATCTAAGAGTACAAATACGGTAGTACTATAATTTGATTGGAAGACGGTAATTTACATTCACCGGCGCATGTGATAATGAGATTATACCGAATGGATAACTCACTCGTTTATTAACAAAGAGGAAGAAGGAGTTATGTTAGAATTTAATTGATAATTATATGGAGAAGACAACACTAAGTTGAAAAACTTTTGTGTGATCCTTTTGTCATTATTCAAAAAATAAATATGTCTTAACTAAATTATAATCAATCAATCAATCAATCAATCATCTTTATTCTCATAAACCATAAAATTTACAACGGTACAGAAAACATGTATACATATACAAGTGACAAGTGAATTTGTTGAAAGTACCAATACAATAAATATATGTTTATTTCTATCGACAATTTACATTTGTATCCTGTGAGTGGCTGTGTAGTTAGACGCCCCAGTGCATTGCTTTGCCCGGGGGCCTATAATCTGTTAAGACGGTCCTGCCAAAATCAGCCAAAGACGCAGTCATGTATTAATTTTGTTTATTATATACTTCCAACAAATTGTTTTTACGAAGCAAATAAAAAAGGAAATAATTTTATATGGAAGTTTAATTGTGAATTAAAAAGATACATTTTCAGAACACTATTGTCGATGCCGACGGCCCCGCATATGTAGATGTAAAGGTTGACAATCATACGATTTCATCATCGATGACCTCTATTGGTATTTTTACAAGACAGGTACGAATTGCCATAAGTAGGTGGCTAAAGCTTAGATATTCTAGTGTCTATATAACTCCCTTGTTCTTGACAATATCTAAATTTGATTAAAAATACCCCTATACATGTAGAACATTGAATTAAATACGTGTATGTGATTAATTTCTAAATTATTTCAAACAAAAATCTTTACATAGTGTTAAGCTGCTGGTATTGTTTTTTTTTAAATAAAATGATAAATTTAGAAATAATATTATCTTTCGTAAAATTCAAAAAATATCTTAAAGTGGCGTGTGTAATTAAGTCGTGTTTGATTATAACTCCACAATACACGACTTCAATTTTCATCAATATATATGACTTAACTGTATCTTTTGGATAGCAAAAATGAAGATGCTTCAAATCTAAAATAAACTATTAAAAATGGCACCCAAATATTCTACCCACGTTCAGTTATTCAATTTTTACTGATATATGACTTAACTGTGTCTTTTTGGATAGCAAAAAAGAAGAAACTTCAAATCTAAAAAGAAACTCTTTCAGTGGCACCCAAATATTCTACCCACGTTTAGTTATATACATTATGAGGATTATTAACTCAAAAAATACATTATACGGATTATTCAACACCAAGCATGTCTTGAGGGAAATCAAAGGACAGTTTTTCTATAACAGTTTTCTGATGTTCTCTAATTGTTTCCAGGGGGACAGTCTGAAGAGTCCGTTAAAGACAACAAGACGTTTCCTATTATCTTATTGGGAACACTTCA
Organism: Bathymodiolus septemdierum; assembly: GCA_963383655.1. Lineage (NCBI taxonomy): Eukaryota > Metazoa > Mollusca > Bivalvia > Mytilida > Modiolidae > Bathymodiolus > Bathymodiolus septemdierum. The sequence continues at coordinate 61,841,455 of OY726530.1, forward strand.
ATTATCAAACAATGGGCTTATGAAGATTTATTGTATGCTTTGTGGATTTATGGCTCCTAATTAATTACTTTAAAAAACGTGAGGGCTGTCTGGAGGTAATCTTAAGATTACACACAAGAAATATTGCGCAGGTTTTCCGACTATAAAAACAATAAATACAAAACAAGGTTTCACTTTATATCTATTAGATGCACCGTTTATGTTCAAGAAAATTTGCATTGTAGATTAATTTTGACTATAAAATGAGTCATTTATTGTTCAGCGTTGGAATTTTACTCGTAATTGTTTGTTTTTGTGGACTTGAGGCGTTGCCTACAGAAACTGACGTCCAACGAGAAAGTCTTTTTAATCAGGTCAACAAGGTAAGGAATTTTGTTTAATACATACATTACCTTGAGAATGTAAAAGGCGTTGGATTGATTGACTCATTAAGATAAACTCCCATCGTGTTTTTTTTTGTCGCGGAAAATAGCAACAGATGTAGAAAGTTGTGATTATTAAGTTAGTTAAATTACTACACATTTCCGTCTTGGTCATTTATTTGAACATTTTAATTATCTTATCTGTTTTCATTCGTTGTATATCTTAATTATTGGGCAGTCCAATCTTTTGTGAATAAGAAGTTAATTCAAGAGATAAGTCGTCCCACCAAATTACATACTTTATTACTATCACTGGGTCTATACATCTGCTGGCGAACTATTAGTCCTCGAGGGTATCATTCGTTCAGAAGGCGGTGCTTTTTCGACAATTTTTTATATGTTCTTGTGTTTGAAATTAATAGTTCTTCAATATTGTAATTTATTAAAACTAAGATGGATTTCTTTCAAGCGTACTGCCCCGTATATAACACGAGCCTGTTTCGGCTAGCTCTCAGGCGCACTGCCCCGTTTATAACATGAGCCTGTTTCGGATACCTCTCAGTCGTACTGCCCCGTATGTAACATGAGCCTGTTTCGGTTACCTCTCAGGCGTACTGCCCCGTATGTAACACGAGCCTGTTTTGGCTACCTCTCAGGCGCACTGCCCCGTATGTAACATGAGCCTGTTTCGGCTACCTCTCAGGCGTACTGCCCCGTATGTAACATGAGCCTGTTTCGGCTACCTCTCAGTCGTACTGCCCCATATGTAACATGAGCCTGTTTCGGCTACCTCTCAGGCGTACTGTCCCGTATGTAACACGAGCCTGTTTCGGCTACCCCTCAGACGCACTGCCTCGTATGTAACACGAGCCTGTTTCGGCTACCTCTCAGGCGTACTGCCCCGTATGTAACACGAGCCTGTTTCGGCTACCTCTCAGGCGTACTGCCCCGTATGTAACATGAGCCTGTTTCGGCTACCTCTCAGGCGTATTGCCCCGTATGTAACACGAGCCTGTTTCGGCTACCTTTCAGTCGTACTGCCTCGTATGTAACACGAGCCTATTTCGGCTACCTCTCAGTCGTACTGCCCCGAATGTAACACGAGCATATTTCGGCTACCTCTCAGACGTACTGCCCCGTATGTAACATGAGCCTGTTTCGGTTACCTCTCAGGCGTACTGCCCCGTATGTAACACGAGCCTATTTCGGCTACCTCTCTGGCGTACTGCCCCGTATGTAACACGAGCCTATTTCGGCTACCTCTCAGTCGTACTGCCCCGTATGTAACATGAGCCTGTTTCGGCTACCTCTCAGGCGTACTGCCCCGTATGTAACACGAGCCTGTTTCGGCTACCTCTCAGTCGTACTGCCCCGTATGTAACACGAGCCTGTTTCGGTTACCTCTCAGGCGTACTGCCCCGTATGTAACACGAGCCTGTTTTGGCTACCTCTCAGGCGCACTGCCCCGTATGTAACATGAGCCTGTTTCGGCTACCTCTCAGGCGTACTGCCCCGTATGTAACATGAGCCTGTTTCGGCTACCTCTCAGTCGTACTGCCCCGTATGTAACACGAGCCTATTTCGGCTACCTCTCAGTCGTACTGCCCCGTATATAACATGAGCCTGTTTCGGCTACCTCTCAGGCGTACTGCCCCGTATGTAACACGAGCCTGTTTCGGCTACCTCTCAGTCGTACTGCCCCGTATGTAACACGAGCCTGTTTCGGTTACCTCTCAGGCGTACTGCCCCGTATGTAACACGAGCCTGTTTTGGCTACCTCTCAGGCGCACTGCCCCGTATGTAACATGAGCCTGTTTCGGCTACTTCTCAGGCGTACTGCCCCGTATGTAACATGAGCCTGTTTCGGCTACCTCTCAGTCGTACTGCCCCGTATGTAACATGAGTAGCGGGACGCAATTGGTCCAATTGGCTTGGCCGACACTGCCTTTGTGAATATGAGTATTAATATATCGAGTCTTTTGGGTGGAAAGATGATAATTTTAGATGTATATTTGTCTATACTCATCATCCGCTAAAGGTGCATAATATATTTGATACTGTCATAGACTTTTCAAAAATATGATGTCACAACGCGCTGTAGTCTATAAACAACACTTGAGGAATATTCCGTGCAGTCACGAGGGTGGAGGATTTGGAGGGAGGGGCTTCACAAGTGGAGAAGCCTACGGCCTCTGTTTATCCAAATACAAAATGTTTGGTATTTATCATCATATGAATGGTTATTATTATGGCTATGGTGTTTACTGCCACTTTTAGCAATAGTTCAGTTATATCCCCTAACTTGAAATCCTGAATCCGCCCCTTATCATGGCGGTCAGTTTTATTGGTGGAGGAAACCGGAGTACACAGAGAAACCATATAGGTCGCAAGTCACTGACAAACTTTATCACATAATGGTGTATCGAGTATACCTCGCCGTGAGCGGGATTCGAACTCACAACTTTAGAACATCATACGAAAAAGAGAATTTTAGCAAATTTATAATTCATTTTGTTATTATTTTTCAGAGATCACCTCAGTTGAGCTCTAGAGAGGTTGCTAACATATTATTGAGTCGTTTAATGGATGTAGCATATGATACGTTTAAAGATCTTGGTGTTGGACCAGAAGAATTGAGAGAAGTTCACAGAAAACGTTCACAGATAACCGCATGTTATTTCCAAGCTGTTTCATGCTATTAAAAATAATACAACGAAATCTCCTAGCAACATACAAGGACTTTTTTTTAAACATGTGTATTTGCTATGCGAATAGAGAATTTTGGAATATTTTTTTTGTAATATGATTTGAATAAAATGAAATATTAACATTAATAATTATTCCACGTGAAATACTCATAATCATAAATTAGGAGCCATCGTTGACGCGATCATATGGTAATTCCATTGACAGGTAAGCTGCGTATCTCTTCTATTGTTAGTTCGATTCTCAGTCTTGATTAGGTGTACTCGATACCACCTAGTTTCATATTAAAGTTATCTTAGAGACTTGTGGTAAGTCTGTGGATTCTTGTTGGTACATCCGCTAATAAAACTGACCGCCACGATATAATTTAAATATTGTTGAAAGTGCATGGCGTTAAACACCTATAACTAATTAGTAAGGGATTGTTGTTTAACACCAATTGAGCAACTTTTCAGTCATATAATGGCGAAAACCAGAAATATTTATATATTATAATATTTATATTATATCATGATAATGTCTGTTTTGTACTAGACAACACGCTAGGTTCGATTTTTAAGGTGCTAGTTCACTGAAACAACTATCTGCGGATAGACACATTTCTCCACTCGGACACATTATCATGATTCCGAGCATTTGCTCTCACTCCCTGGTATTGCGTTCTTAGCAGAGATCTAAGCAGCAAATACCAATTTTATAATTCTTTTGTTTGAAACGACCGACTTGAACACACGATCTACATCACTCTTCTCGATCACGATCATGCTAACCATTATACCACCGATGCAGTCCGTATGTATGACTTTATCGATAATCGAACGTCATTATCGGTTATAATTCAGCTGAACATCGATATGATGAATCTTTTTTTTTCTTTTGATAATTGAATATAAAATGTCCCTTTGGAGAGATAAAAGGGAGAAAACTCGAATCATCGTCTAATTTGAAGCAACATAATTTGTGCTTTTGACTACCATATAAGTAGACTCGACTGTAAATCTGTGACAATGTAAAAAAATGATATAATAATATAATAATTCACCTCGCCATAAATGGTTGGTTTGGTTTATGATGCTAAACGCTACTTTCAACAATATTTCAGCTATGTCGTGGAGGTCAGTTTTATTGGTAGAGGAAACCGGGCTACCCGGAGAAAACCAACGCCCTGCCTCAATTTACTGACAAACTTTATCACATAATGTTGTATTGAGGACACCTCGCTATGAACGGGGTTCGAACTCACAACTTTAGTGGTGATAGACACTGATTGCACATGTAGGTGTAAATCCAACTACCATACGATCACGCTCTCTGCATATTTTTTCGATGTTGATCTGGAAGTCTTTAGTTCGCACTGGAAATACATCGATATTTACTAGTATCAGTTTGACTGGCTTGCTGTCCACAAAAAAGGCAGTTGTCTTTGTACGTGAACTGTTCTTTCGACGACTTTCTGCTTTTGGCTGTTGTGCTCCTTTAAACGATTTCATATTTGTATACTCTCGTCTGCAATCTTGATGTAATGTCTGTCCAGACTCAACACATAATGAATCATTTCGTAGTTTGCTGTATACATTGATGTTCTTGGCACCTTCTCTCTTATTGTTACAGTGGTTTTTCCGTTGGAAAGTGGTTCTCTACATAAACAGCAGTCATCCATTGGCACCTGAAAAATGATATTAGACATAATTATTTCGAAATTTTAATAATAACCTCTCGACGATGGATGTTCATATAGTGTGAAAATGTATAAAGATAAGGATTTAGTATGTGACGTAAAAATGTTTTTGCCATTTACTGTCGTAATTAAAATACTTCAAAGGACTCATAGTTAATGATGGAGATGGTTAACGAGAAATATTCTACCCTCCTAACTGAATTTATAGGTACTGCGTTGACTATTATTTTACCTATATTGTTCCAGTATTGTTATAGTGATAACCGTATTTTTTTTTTTTTCGAAAACAGGGGGACCCCTAGAAAATATCTCATACGATTTTTTTCATTAGAATTGTAAATAATGATGGCTATATTTGGGTGGTAACACTGTAGAAATTGTCAAAAAAATGTTCATGCAACTTTTTTCTAAGAATTTAAAGCAAAAAATATCGATTACCTTGACATTGAAAACTCCGTCTTGTAACTTTATAACAGGACTCTGAAACTTAATATTTCGTGATTGGAATTTACAATGATGACGAAAAAACATCTAAAATTACCTTCTTTGTTTTATGCACCATTCCATAATTAGGTTTAACCATTTACGTCGCTGCATTTGCCACGATAAAGCTGAAATATTGTTGAAAGTGGCGTTAAACACTATAACTCTCTCTCTATTCCCCTTTGGATGTACGGCGCGCTGTACGGGAAATATTTTAAAACGAAAAACACGAAAATTGAAACCCAAATTTTATAACTTTCCCGTTTTCCGATTTTGTCCGAATTTTGATATATGTTATTTATTGATATCAAATCTCAACTATTTCGCAAAAACTATTTCTGTTGCAATTTTTTTAAAGCTAAACCTTTATTATGACTGTACTAAATTAGATGGTGATGTGGTCCGCTCTGTACCAGACCAACACGCTTAGTTGGATTTTTTTCATAGTCCTAGCTCACTGGTCAAAACAACAGTTCGCGGATTGACATGTTGTCCCACTCTGAACACATTATCCTGATTCCGAGCCAACCAGTATTTATTCTTTCCCTTTAATGCTGCGTGCTTAGAGGAGAAGCAAAGAAAAATACCAATTTTATAGTCTTTGGTTTGTTCCGATCGGGGTTCGAACCCACGATCTACCACATTCGGGGCGAGCCCGCTAACCATTACACCACCGATGCGGTTCAGAAAAGTTTGAAGATGTCAAATAGGTAATCATCAGTCCAAACAAAGAAAAGATAAAAATAAAAGTTGAGCAGCACGAAGTATTTCTCCGTTGTCTGTATACATACAGCGCATGTGTGGGCACAAATCAAATTATAAACATTCACTAAGATGGTGATGGACGTGATAATCTTTCGACAATGATCTGAACTATTAAAAACTTAGTTTGTTTTAATTTGATATGATATTTAACACTTTATATGTATTAAAAAAATTGGAAAAATGCTCAGGTGTTTCGTATTTTCGCAATCTTAATAAAATGGCCACTGAATTATCAAATTTCTTTCTATTTTTACATCTTGAACATTTTAACCTTTAGACCGATTCTCCAAAATACGTCAAAATGTGCATAATAAAGGTGGTAGATTTTCGTATTGTGTACTTTCTATTTTTTTGGTATTAACAGTCCAGTGAGTGAGTGAGTAATTGTTGTTTATCGGCAACTCAGCAATTTTTCAGCTATATCATGGCGAAAACAAGTTAATTTTCAATGAAATGGTGATGTGGTCCGCTTTGTACCAGACCAACACGCTTAGTTGGATTTTTATAGTGTTAGATCACTGAAACAAAATTTCGCGGATAGACATGTCGCCCCAGCATAGGAGTGTTAGTATGTTTCAATCAGTAGGGTTCCGATAGTTGTTACAACAGTGGACTGTGATTAACAACACAATAAGCCTGGTGGTAGAGAATGGCATTCCACAGGTTACAAATTGTGCACCTTTACTTACCGAATTATAATCGGAGCCTTCTTTGAATAAACGTTAGAGCTTACCGAAGGGGTAATCAAAAAAGGACAACCCAGAGAAACTGACAACATAGGATACACAAGAAGAAGAAAAAACCAAACAAAAACACAACACAATATGTGTTGGTCAGCACTATGCACAAACAAACACAAATAATGTAAATAAGACACGCGCCCTCCTACACACAACTGGAGGTAAAGACGAACCGAGCATAGTTTGTATGCGGAAATCGTAACAGACATCACAACCTTAGAATTAAAGACACAACGGATGCACGAAATGACGTTTGATTGATTAATTGAATGTTGTTTTTATAAGTACATGTTTGCTTGGACAACATGTTGTGTACTTTGACCTTCGATTCATATTTCTGTTTTACAATTCTAATATACTATGTTAACACACTGTAGATGATGATAATGAGAACGTAGGAGGACGTTGTTTATTTCTGGTAATAAACAGTACCACAAACGTACTTATTTACTGCAGAGGTCTGTGAATAATGTATTATATATTTTTCTCTAGCTATTTGTGGAAAATATTATCAATTCTGGAATAATATATATCAATTACCACAAAAATAGTCTCAACCAGTTTGATATATTATCTTATCTTTGTAAATTGGTTTGGTTTATGGTGTTTAACGCCATTTTCAACAATATTTCATTTATATCGTGGTGGTCAGTTTTATTGATGGAGGAAACCGGAGTACCTGGAGAAAATGACCGACCTGTCGAAAGTTACTAGCAAACTTTATCACATAATGGGGTATCTAGTACACCTCGCAATGAACGGGTTTCGAAAATCATAACTTTAGTGGTGATAGGCACTGATTGCACAGGTAGTTGTAAATCCAACTACCATACGATCACGCCATGACGTCCCCTTGTAAATAAGATGTTATTACCTTTTAAATTGTAGATGTTTTATGTACTTATTGAATGACGGATGACATGACAAGACCGTGAAAAGCTGATCTTACAGCCATAGTTAACCAGAAGCCTAATTTTTTTATTTATTTATTTTTTGCTGCCAAATACTATTGAATTATTTGATTTTCCAATCTGTTTGATTTTGAGCGAATCTGACGTTTTTCTATATTGAAAATAACCTCTCCTAAAAACTCGCGAGTACAAATTTGAGTTCATACTTGAAAATCTATCAGTCAGAAAACAGTATCCATTGCTTACAGGGTTCTGATTGAATGATTTGGTAATGAATATAGAACTAATGCTCTCCTCCCTCAGCCATATGTGACCTTAACTGATATAGAACTAATGCTCCCCCCTCAGCCATATGTGACCTTAACTGATATAGAACTAATGCTCCCCCCTCAGCCATATGTGACCTTAACTGATATAGAACTAATGCTCTCCCCCCCCCCCCTCAGCCATATGTATGTGACCTTAACTGATATAGAACTAATGCTCTCCTCCCTCAGCCATATGTGACCTTAACTGATATAGAACTAATGCTCTCCCCCCTCAGCCATATGTGACCTTAACTGATATAGAACTAATGCTCTCCTCCCTCAGCCATATGTGACCTTAACTGATATAGAACTAATGCTCTCCCCCCCCCCCCCTCAGCCATATGTGACCTTAACTGATATAGAACTAATGCTCTCCTCCCTCATCCATATGTGACCTTAACTGATATAGAACTAATGCTCTCCTCCCTCAGCCATATGTGACCTTAATTGATATAGAACTAATGCTCTCCCCCCCTCTCAGCCATATGTGACCTTAACTGATATAGAACTAATGCTCTCCCCCCCTCAGCCATATGTGACCTTAACTGATATAGAACTAATGCTCTCCTCCCTCAGCCATATGTGACCTTAACTGATATAGAACTAATGCTCTCCCCCCTCAGCCATATGTGACCTTAACTGATATAGAACTAATGCTCTCCTCCCTCAGCCATAAGTGACCTTAACTGATATAGAACTAATGCTCTCCCCCCCCCCCCCTCTCGGCCATATGTGACCTTAACTGATATTAAACTAATGCTCTCCTCCCTCAGCCATATGTATGTGACCTTAACTGATATAGAACTAATGCTCTCCTCCCTCAGCCATATGTGACCTTAACTGATATAGAACTAATGTTCTCCCCCCCCCCTCTCAGCCATATGTGACCTTAACTGATATAGAACTAATGCTCTCCTCCCTCATCCATATGTGACCTTAACTGATATAGAACTAATGCTCTCCCCCCTCAGCCATATGTGACCTTAACTGATATAGAACTAATGCTCTCCTCCCTCAGCCATATGTGACCTTAACTGATATAGAACTAATGCTCTCCTCCCTCAGCCATAAGTGACCCTGATTTTAGCTATCCTGTTTAATATAAACCATATGTGACCTTAACTGATTTTAGCTATCCTGTTTAATATAAACCATTTGGTTTACTTGCTCTCACAGACTTTTAGTTACATTAATTGTCTCAAATCGTTTAACTTTGAGCACTTGATGAAGATTATTCTAGAAACACGTGGTATTCTTTAAATCGGATATGATGGAGTTTTACAATATAAAATGTTTTGCTGATTTCGTTTTTAGATATGCACACAAATCAATAAAAACAAAAGTAAGTGTCAAATTTGCACATGTGTCCGATTTGATATTTTGTTCAAAGGGTGTACCATTTGAGGAGTAGACGTTCCAGTATATGTCACATGATCACATGATATATTCTGATTTATTTAAAACTAATTGTTAAGTATCTCTAGGTTTCACTACTTATTACGATCATACCCTATATGTTGGTGCGAAGTCTGTGAAGGTAAATGTTGATCATACCCTATATGTTGGTGCGAAGTCTGTGAAGGTAAATGTTGATCATACCCTATATGTTGGTGCGAAGTCTGTCAAGGTAAATGTTGATCATACCCTATATGTTGGTGCGAAGTCTGTGAAGGTAAATGTTGATCATACCCTATATGTTGGTGCGAAGTCTGTGAAAGTAAATGTTGATCATACCCTATATGTTGGTGCGAAGTCTGTGAAGGTAAATGTTGATCATACCCTATATGTTGGTGTGAAGGTAAATGTTGATCATACCCTATATGTTGGTGCGAAGTCTGTGAAGGTAAATGTTGATCATACCCTATATGTTGGTGCGAAGTCTGAAGGTAAATGTTGATCATACCCTATATGTTGGTGCGAAGTCTGTGAAGGTAAATGTTGATCATACCCTATATGTTGGTGCGAAGTCTGTGAAGGTAAATGTTGATCATACCCTATATGTTGGTGCGAAGTCTGTGAAGGTAAATGTTGATCATACCTTATATGTTGGTGCGAAGTCTGTGAAGGTAAATGTTGATCATATCCTATATGTTGGTGCGAAGTCTGTGAAGGTAAATGTTGATCATGCCCTATATGTTGGTGCGAAGTCTGAAGGTAAATGTTGATCATACCCTATATGTTGGTGCGACGTCTGTCAAGGTAAATGTTGATCATGATCATACCCTATATGTTGGTGTGAAGGTAAATGTTGATCGTACCCTATATGTTGGTGCGACGTCTGGAGGTAAATGTTGATCATACCCTATATGTTGATGCGAAGTCTGTGAAGGTAAATGTTGATCATACCTTATATGTTGGTGCGAAGTCTGTGAAGGTAAATGTTGATCATATCCTATATGTTGGTGCGAAGTCTGTGAAGGTAAAGTTGATCATGCCCTATATGTTGGTGCGAAGTCTGAAGGTAAATGTTGATCATACCCTATATGTTGGTGCGACGTCTGTCAAGGTAAATGTTGATCATACCCTATATGTTGGTGTGAAGGTAAATGTTGATCATACCCTATATGTTGGTGCGAAGTCTGGAGGTAAATGTTGATCATACCCTATATGTTGATGCGAAGTCTGTGAAGGTAAATGTTGATCATACCTTATATGTTGGTGCGAAGTCTGAAGGTTAATGTTGATCATACCGTATATGTTGGTGCGAAGTCTGTGGAGGTAAATGTTGATCATACCCTATATGTTGGTGTGAAGGTAAATGTTGATCGTACCCTATATGTTGGTGCGACGTCTGGAGGTAAATGTTGATCATACCCTATATGTTGATGCGAAGTCTGTGAAGGTAAATGTTGATCATACCTTATATGTTGGTGCGAAGTCTGTGAAGGTAAATGTTGATCATATCCTATATGTTGGTGCGAAGTCTGTGAAGGTAAAGTTGATCATGCCCTATATGTTGGTGCGAAGTCTGAAGGTAAATGTTGATCATACCCTATATGTTGGTGCGACGTCTGTCAAGGTAAATGTTGATCATATCCTATATGTTGGTGTGAAGGTAAATGTTGATCATACCCTATATGTTGGTGCGAAGTCTGGAGGTAAATGTTGATCATACCCTATATGTTGATGCGAAGTCTGTGAAGGTAAATGTTGATCATACCTTATATGTTGGTGCGAAGTCTGAAGGTTAATGTTGATCATACCGTATATGTTGGTGCGAAGTCTGTGGAGGTAAATGTTGATCATACCCTATATGTTGGTGCGAAGTCTGTGAAGGTAAATGCAATCCATTGAAATCTATAGATTTTGGTGGTTTGACTCCGTCATTGTACTCGAACCAGGGGAGATAGATAGGAGAGTTTAACGTGTACTCGATAGACACTGATAATATGGCGACGTTCGATTATCTCCCTTGTTTGCAGGATGTGAACAACATATCTATTAATTCATTTCATGTTAATTAATCTGAACAAATTTATGTATATTCTATTGTATTTAGAAATAATATAAATGTCTATTATGTCATAAGAATTCTAATAAAATAAAAATATTAATTGTATATTACCAACATTCCAAACATCAAAATCACACAAGATGGCATAGCAAAACTCCTGAGGAATATAGACCCCTCCAAGGCATCGGGTCCAGACAACATACCAAATAGAGTCCTAAAACAATGTGCAGACCACCTGGCCCCCGCATTGACCATCATGTTCCAACGTTCAATAGACCATGGTAAACCTCCAAATGACTGGCTAAGCGCAAATGTATCCTGTATATTCAAGAAAGGGGATAAACACGCTGCAGAAAATAATAGACCAGTATCGCTCACATCAGTACCATGCAAGCTACTAGAATATATAATATGCGGACACATGATGAAACATCTTGAGAAACACAACGTCTTAACATCACTAAACCATGTGTTCAGGTCGGGTTACTCCTACGAAACGCAACTTGTAGTTACCATACACGACATGCTGCAATCATTCGAACAAGGGAAACAAGTAGACCTAGGAATCCTAAACTTCTCTAAAGCCTTCGACACAGTCCCCCACGACATGCTGCAATCATTCGAGCAAGGGAAACAAGTAGACCTAGGAATCCTAAACTTCTCTAAAGCCTTCGACCCAGTCCCCCACGACAAGCTGCAATCATTCGAGCAAGGGAAACAAGTAGACCTAGGAATCCTAAGCTTCTCTAAAGCCTTCGACACAGTCCCCCACGACAGGCTCCTCCATTCTCTAAAGCCTTCGACACAGTCCCCCACGACAGGCTCCTCCATTCTCTAAAGCCTTCGACACAGTCCCCCACGACAGGCTCCTCCATTCTCTAAAGCCTTCGACACAGTCCCCCACGACAGGCTCCTTCATTCTCTAAAGCGTTCGACACAGTCCCCCACGACAGGCTCCTCCATTCTCTAAAACCTTCGACACAGTCCCCCACGACAGGTTCCTCCATTCTCTAAAGCCTTCGACTCAGTCCCCCACGACAGGCTCCTCCATTCTCTAAAGCCTTCGACACAGTCCCCCACGACAGGCTCCTCCATTCTCTAAAGCCTTCGACACAGTCCCCCACGACAGGCTCCTCCATTCTCTAAAGCCTTCGACACAGTCCCCCACGACAGGCTCCTCCATTCTCTAAAGCCTTCGACACAGTCCCCCACGACAGGCTCCTCCATTCTCTAAAGCCTTCGACACAGTTCCCCACGACAGGCTCCTCCATTCTCTAAAGCCTTCGACATAGTCCCCCACGACAGGCTCCTCCATTCTATAAAGCCTTCGACACAGTCCCCCACGACAGGCTCCTCCATTCTCTAAAGCCTTCGACACAGTCCCCCACGACAGGCTCCTCAATTCTCTAAAGCCTTCGACACAGTCCCCCACGACAGGCTCCTCAATTCTCTAAAGCCTTCGACACAGTCCCACACGACAGGCTCCTCCATTCTCTAAAGCCTTCGACACAGTCCCACACGACAGGCTCCTCCATTCTCTAAAGCCTTCGACACATTCCCACACGACAGGCTCCTCCATTCTCTAAAGCCTTCGACACAGTCCCCCACGACAGGCTCCTCAATTCTCTAAAGCCTTCGACACAGTCCCCCACGACAGGCTCCTCCATAAAATAGATCAGTATGGAATAAGAGGATCGCTCCACATATGGCTCACATCCTTCCTAACAGAAAGAAAGATGCGAGTGGCACTTGAAGGCGAATACTCTGACGAGGCCACAGTTAACTCCGGGGTACCACATGGAACAGTGTTTGGACCGATACTTTTCCTGTGCAACATAAATGACCTACCAAAGTCAGCAGTGAGACTATTCGAAGATGACTGCCTTTTGTATCGAGAAATTAACAACGAAAATGACCATACCACCCTACAAAGCGACCTAAAAAACATCGAGAAATGGGTATCAGACTGGGGAATGCGTTTCAATGCCAAAAAGTGTTAGAGTCTAAGCATGCAGAAAAAGAGCCACCACTCCTATACATTAAACAACTAAATCCTGGAACAAGTACCATCAAACTCCTATCTAGGATTACAAATAGCAGAAGACCTTTCAAATGGAAGGAACATATAAACAACACCTGTAAAAATGCCAGTTCTACACTTAGATTCCTCAGGAGAAATCTATAACTCTGTCCTAGAGAATGCAGAAGAACCGCATATATTGCTCTCGTAAGATCAATTATGGAATATGGATTAGTCATATGGGATCCATATACAAAACAGGAAATAACAAAACTGGAGAGTATTCAAAGAAGGGGAGCCAGGTTCATAACCAAAGATTACAAAAGCAAGGAAGAAGGATGCATGACTAAAATGCTAAATGAGCTAAACTTACCAGCCTTACAGTCCAGAAGACAGAAACAGCGCCTGGTCTTCTTTTATAAAGTGGTTGAAGGGCAGGTATCAGCAATGCCGTCGGACCTATTTGTAAATTACCAGAAACCAAAACGTCACATCAGAGCAAAATAAATTTGACAACTGGGTAACTACCAATATAGTGACTTCCTTGGTAAGAAACAACGGTAAATGTATAGCGATCCCTCCGAGTAAAACCGATCAATTTAAACACTCATTCTTTATACGGACAGCTATTGATTGGAACCACCTGGCCGAAAACACTGTCTCCGCAGAGAAGCTCGAAAGTTTCAAATCCGCGCTCGTGGTACATCGCGACGAAGTCACTTTCCACCCGTCATATCATAGCCCAGCAGGGATCCTATGACGTGACATTACAGATACAGATAGATCATAGAGATACCGTGCAAAAAATCCAAATACCCAACATTGGGTTTTAAAAGATAACTATTTGAAATACATAAATAGTAGGGCTATCGCATAAATTATCCAAAAACAGTTTCAATAGATCAATAATTATAGATATAATGGACAATAATTTAAAGACAGATCATTGCTAAATAAGATTATGTGCTCTCTATATATTTATGATCCTTCATTTTCAATAAATCTGATTTTTTTTCGTTCGATCTCAACTTGAAACTATTCAAATATGGCGGTAACCGAGTCGTTAATTACACCCGAATCGAACGTTCACCGTAGGATTTTTGCAGGGTTCTTGTTGCTCAATCTTTAGTTTCCTATGTGGTGTTTTATAGATAAGTAAGCGTTAGAGAATACCGAAGGGGCAATCAAAAATTGACAATCCATGGAAATTGGCAACATAGGGTACACACGACGAAGAAAAAACAAAACACAATATGTGTTGGACACCACTATCAGTAAACAAACACATATAACGTAAATAAGACATGAGCCCTCCTACCAACCGAGGGTAAAGACGAACAAAACATCGTTTTTATGCGGAAATCGTAACGGACATCACAACACGGAACCCAGATCATTGTTTCTTTTTTTGTTTTTTTTTTGTTTTTGGCCATTATATTATCTGTCATTCATAGATTTACGACTTCTGATTACCCTTTGGTATCTTCAAACTTGACTTTTGAATACACCGGGATACCTGGTAGAAATTCACCAACCTGCTTGATATATCGAGTATAGGATGTTGAATTCATAAATCACGACGCGATTCTGGAATACTTTCAGGTATGATTAAAGACACCGGGACATGAACTGCTTACCCTTCCGAAGGACTCGAGTTCACCGACGGTTTTCAGTGGGGTTCTCAGTCTTTGCTTCCTGTGTAACGATTTGTGGATTTGTGTTTTATTTATTTTTCATTTGGCCATTGTATTTTATGTCCTTGTATTTACGGTTTCTGATTATCCCTTTGGTATCTTCAAACTTTCCTTATATCAGATTAGAATTACAATTTTGTTGATTAATTTAGAAATTTGCTATATTTCTGCTCCGTATAGCCAAGTGTTAATGTGGCATCAAAGAGAAATAAGTTGAGAAAATAGAAATACAAAATGAGCAACAACAGCAGGTGCATTAATAATTCTTTATTAGACATCACTCGGTCTTCACGTGATTAGTTATTGTGTTTTACCAACTTTTTTTTCTTTGAGGTTTATTCCAGAAACGTGTGTCATGTACATTAAATTATATATCTACGTTTTTAGTAGCATATTATGATTAGAAAGCCACATCATGTCGGCTAATATGATGACAGAAATACGAAAGGCTATAAATTAACGACGCACACAGTTATTACAACACGAACTTCATTACATTACTTTAGTTTACTAACAACATCAACATACAATGATATGATTAGATGTATTTTGTATGTCAATATATAAAAAAACCTTAGAGAAAACCGAAGGTGAAATCAAGAATGAACAATCCAGAGAAACTGGCAATATTGCGTACACAAGACACAGCACGAAGACAAACAAAAACAAAAAACACAATATGTGTTGGACACCATCATACACAAGACAGAAGACGAAGATAAACAACAACAAAAACACAACACAATATATGTTGGACACCATCATACATAAAACACAAGACGAAGACAAACAAAACAAAAAATAACATGCATGCTGTGTTGGACACCGCCATACACAAGACGAAGACAAACAAAGCAAAAAATAACATGCATGCTGTGTTGGACACCACCATACACAAGACGAAGACAAACAAAGCAAAAAATTAAATATATGCTGTGTTGGACACCGCCATACACAAGACGAAGACAAACAAGAACAAAAACACAACACACTATATGTTTGACACCACTAGTACTATAAGTAAACAAACACAAACAACGTAAAAAAGACGATCTCCTACAAACAACTGGAGGTAAAGACGAGCAGAACATCGTAAATAACACATGAGCCCTCCTACAAACAACTGGAGGTAAAGACGAGCAGAACATCGTAAATAAGACATGAGTCCTCCTACAAACAACTGGAGGTAAAGACGAGCAGAACATCGTAAATAACGCATGAGCCCTCCTACAAACAACTGGAGGTAAAGACGAGCAGAACATCGTAAATAAGACATGAGCCCTCCTACAAACAACTGGAGGTAAAGACGAGCAGAACATCGTAAATAAGACATGAGCCCTCCTACAAACAACTGGAGGTAAAGACGAGCAGAACATCGTAAATAACACATGAGCCCTCCTACAAACAACTGGAGGTAAAGACGAGCAGAACATCGTAAATAAGACATGAGCCCCAACAACAAACAACTGGAGGTAAAGACGAGCAGAACATCGTAAATAAGACATGAGCCCCCCTACAAACAACTGGAGGTAAAGACGAGCAGAACATCGTAAATAAAACATGAGTCCTCCTACAAACAACTGGAGGTAAAGACGAGCAGAACATCGTAAATAAGACATGAGTCCTCCTACAAACAACTGGAGGTAAAGACGAGCAGAACATCGTAAATAAGACATGAGCCCTCCTACAAACAACTGGAGGTAAAGACGAGCAGAACATCGTAAATAAGACATGAGCCCTCCTACAAACAACTGGAGGTAAAGACGAGCAGAACATCGTAAATAAGACATGAGCCCTCCTACAAACAACTGGAGGTAAAGACGAGCAGAACATCGTAAATAAGACATGAGCCCCCACTACAAAAAAAAACTGGAGGTAAAGACGAGCAGAACATCGTAAATAAGACATGAGCCCCCCTACAAACAACTGGAGGTAAAGACGAGCAGAACATCGTAAATAAAACATGAGTCCTCCTACAAACAACTGGAGGTAAAGACGAGCAGAACATCGTAAATAAGACATGAGTCCTCCTACAAACAACTGGAGGTAAAGACGAGCAGAACATCGTAAATAAGACATGAGCCCTCCTACAAACAACTGGAGGTAAAGACGAGCAGAACATCGTAAATAAGACATGAGCCCCCCTACAAACAACTGGAGGTAAAGACGAGCAGAACATCGTAAATAAGACATGAGCCCTCCTACACACAACTGGAGGTAAAGACGAGCAGAACATCGTAAATAAGACATGAGTCCTCCTACAAACAACTGGAGGTAAAGACGAGCAGAACATCGTAAATAAGACATGAGTCCTCCTACAAACAACTGGAGGTTAAGACGAGCAGAACATCGTAAATAAGACATGAGCCCTCCTACACACAACTGGAGGTACAGACGAGCAGAACATCGTAAATAAGACATGAGTCCTCCTACAAACAACTGGGGGTAAAGACGAGCAGAACATCGTAAATAACACATGAGCCCTCCTACACACAACTGGAGGTAAAGACGAGCAGAACATCGTAAATAAGACATGAGTCCTCCTACAAACAACTGGAGGTTAAGACGAGCAGAACATCGTAAATAAGACATGAGTCCTCCTACAAACAACTGGGGGTAAAGACGAGCAGAACATCGTAAATAAGACATGAGCCCTCCTACAAACAACTGGAGGTTAAGACGAGCAGAACATCGTAAATAAGACATGAGTCCTCCTACAAACAACTGGAGGTTAAGACGAGCAGAACATCGTAAATAAGACATGAGTCCTCCTACAAACAACTGGAGGTTTAGACGAGCAGAACATCGTAAATAAGACATGAGCCCTCCTACAAACAACTGGAGGTAAAGACGAGCAGAACATCGTAAATAAGACATGAGCCCTCCTACAAACAACTGGGGGTAAAGACGAGCAGAACATCGTAAATAAGACATGAGCCCTCCTACAAACAACTGGAGGTAAAGACGAGCAGAACATCGTAAATAAGACATGAGTCCTCCTACAAACAACTGGAGGTAAAGACGAGCAGAACATCGTAAATAAGACATGAGCCCCCCTACAAACAACTGGAGGTAAAGACGAGCAGAATATCGTAAATAAGACATGAGCCCCCCTACACACAACTGGAGGTAAAGACGAGCAGAACATCGTAAATAAGACATGAGCCCTCCTACAAACAACTGGAGGTAAAGACGAGCAGAACATCGTCCACATGCATATTAGGTGACATGTCTATACGAGTAAAATGATGTAAATAAAAATATAACCAGAGATGGTCAACAATTCAAGCAAGCAATGTCAACATAGCAAAATCCACTTCTCACATCAAATCATTGAACACAAAAATTACCACTTGATGTGATATGTCGATGGAAATCCAGCTCCTGGTTAAAACATGCAGGCACAAATATGTGATGGGATGATTGGTATCACAATGCTACCATTTTAATAATTTCATCTCAACGGCTGTACAGGTATAAACAAGCAATTATAAAGATCAGTAAATGCTTGTATGTAACTGACAACTAGCCTTAGGAGAGAAAATTCAGAACTGATACTTCTAACAGTTAGTCATAAACATCGAAAGGAATTAGTGGTCTTAGTGAATAGACAAGAATAAATAGGTCTTCAGTTTGAGCACAAAATAGTAATATAGTATGGAATGAAATAAAAAAACATGTACCGATTTAATTGCCAGCTGGATAATAACCAGCTTATAACAGCAGATTGTCTATATTTTTAGCAAAGCAATCCTGCCTCAAAGAGTGAACTATATCTGCAAAATTATACTATTTGCGAATAAGATTTTTCACAAATTTGTTAAATTTGAATTTTGTAACTTTGTTAATAACGCAGCTATATGATTATTGATGGAAAATACCTTTTTGTCAGATCTCTGCATATAGAATTGTATACAACATCTTTGGTTGTCTTCTTCCCATAGTCTTAGACTAGTTGGCTTTCCAATTTTTTTACCTTTGACCCAATGCAGATAATTTCAGAAACCCATCAAGCTCACTAAACTCTATATCTACACAATCATAATAGCAGTAGTAGAATTAAGGTAGAGAAGGACGCTATGGGCAAAAAAAAACTAGTCAATGAATATTTTTGAATTTCATATATATTGTTCTTTGGGATGTACCTAACAAATAATCAAAATTTGAGAATAGGTTTCCAGGCTTATTTTAAAAATATTCCCTGAAAGAGTTACCCCCTCTGAAGTCCAAAAAAATGCCATTTTTTTCACTTCTCCGCGTCATTAAGGTACCAAAAAAAAATAGTATATATATATTTTTTTAATTATCTGAGTATAATATGATAAATGAATATTTTGGAATATCTAAGACATAAATTTTTATAATTTTTTCATTTTTTTGTTAAATATTGAAGTTTTTAATATTAAGACCCCAGACTTTCTTTACACTTCTAAAAATGAAACAAAATGCACCATAATGATATTATATAAAAAAATTAGAAATTTTAAATGACAGGGTTTTTCGCTATTCAAGAATTTTGAGGAGAATTTATACATTTCACATACAATGCATTATAAAAGTTGAAGATTTAAATGCTTTATATCTTGAAAATTAGTCTGGTGACCTATATTTTTAAATTAAATTCCTTAAAGTCTGCCACAAAAGTAATAAATCTGGCCAGTTTTAAGGAAATTCAGTGACATATTATTTTAGTATGAAATGTGGGTCTCTACCTTAAAGAGTGCAAAATTAGCTCTAAAAATGTACTTTTCCTGCCGTGGAAGAATTGTAGACAGCTTAATTTGCTAACTATATCACATAGAAAGGAAAGCTTTCCCTTACAAACATTATGCTTGCCTGTTTTATTTTCATTTATTCAATGTCTTATTAAAAAAGGGAAAAATGTGGACATTTGTCATGAAATTGACAAAAAGGGTCAGGCAAGTGTGTCTTTCTAAACCACTAACTTTTTTTTTGCCTGGAAAAATATCTTTATTTTTTAATGATATGTAGCATGGATATAAGTAATGTGATATATCTTTTTTTTTAAATTCATTGACACAATGTTTTTCTATTCCACTTTAAAATCAAATTTTGTATATTGCCAAAAAAGGGTAGCCATTTTGGAAAAAAACTGAAAAAATTATAAAAATTTATGTCTTAGATATTCCAAAATATTCATTTATCATATTATACTCAAGATAATTAAAAACAAATTATATGCTATTTTTTTGGGGTAACTTAATGACACGGAAAAATGAATTATTTTTTTTTAAATTTGGACTTCAGAGGGGGGTAACTCTTTCAGAGAATATTTTTAAAATAAGCGTGGAAACCTATTCTCAAATTTTGATATTTTGCTAGGTACATCCCAAAGAACAATATATATGAAATTCAAAAAAATTCATTGACAAATTTTTGTTTGCCCATAGTGTCCTTCTCTACCTTAAGTGAAAGTTCTTTTTTATATTAATACTTTATGAAAACTGTATTATTGGCGTAATAAAAACGTAGATATCTAATTTAGTGCACACGACGCGTTTCCGGAATAAACTTCAGGTATGCTCAAAGCCAAAATATTTGAAAGCCAAATAATTTTAAAATCTTTCTGGAGCAGTCATGGCCGTCATCGTATGGTAGTTGGATTTACAACTACCTTTGCAATCTGTGCCTAGCACCACTGATGTTGTGAGTTCGAATCTCGATCAGGGCGAGGTCCACAACAATATGTGATAAAGTTTGTCAGTGACTTGCGACAGGTCAGTGGTTTTCTCCGGGTCCACCAATAAAACTGACCGCCACGATATAACTGAAATATTGTTGAAAGCGGCGTTAAACACCACCAAACAAACAAACAAACATAAATTCTTTCGGAGTAAGAAAACCAAGGGCATAAACAAAAATAGCCAAAATGGGCAAAGGTCACATATTCTTGAGGGAGCAAGGCAAAGGTCACCTATTCCTGAGGGAGCACGGCAAAGGTCACCTATTCCTGAGGGAGCACGTCAAAGGTCACCTATTCGTGGGGGAGCAGTATCTTAGTTTTAATATCGTAATAATGACATGATCTAAGAACTGTAAATTTCAATAAAAATATATATATCTAATTAACCATTTCAGTGCTGAATCTCTGACTACTAGGCGGATGATACTCTCAGGGACTAATAATTCACCAGCAGAGGTATCGAGCCAGTAGTTTTATACCCTTATACAGTCAATCCTATCTAAACCGGGCCCTGGATAAAAGAGAACTATGTAAAACAGAACTTAATAAAGTCCCAAAGTAGGAAATTGTTGTTAATTTAACCTGTATAAACGAACACCTGTCTTATACGAACGCAAAATCTGGTAGCAATGATGTTCGCTTTTGCTTGGTTTCACTTTTAATTTCTGTCATGTAGTTGAGTTGTAGATTTTTGGCGTTTCAATTTCCGAATGACTTGCCTTGTAGTTAGACTTGCCACGGAAATAAAGAATCCCTGTAGACCACAAAGTAACGTAAACATATAATCAATCCATTCGGAATCTAACATGGCTGCCAAAATACCGGTAATCCAAAAGAAACCAGATAAGGCCAGGATCCGTAGATACACTTTAGCGTGGGTAAACGGTGTAGACAGAGATATATTCCCAATTTCATGGCTTAATCTACAAATGTGGTAAATGACTCGCAATAGACAAGCGAAATTGATTGTTATCGATAACAGCACTGGTCCAGAAAAGAAAATCAAATTAGCCGGAAATATGTGAGGGAAACAAGGTTTTTTCCCATATCCGGAAGCTAAGTAGGCATCACCATAGATATCAAGGAAAACAGCGGGACCAACAAATAGACAAGGAACTATAACTCCTCCCAAAATATACATGCGTTTTTTACAATTTAAATTATGTTGGCTTTTCTTATCAGTAGATCTCTGTTTAATTAGATTTATAACTATAGTTAGTGTGGCCATAGACATGAAATAGAACACACTAAGCCAAAGATGATGTAGAACAACACCAATGACGAAACATACCTCCCTGATATCAGATGCCCCTACACCGAAAATAAACAGACACTTAGACATTAGAAGCGAGATAGAAATGTTTTCCAGGTTTGACCCAGGTATAGTAGATGTCATACCTATCTTCCTGTAGATAACAATTAGCAATATTAGCGATACGATGGAAACAGAAAAACAAATATATGTTATAATACCACTAATTAAACTGTTGTCACCATTTACGGTGCGTTCGACTCCATTATTGCAACCTATTGAAGTTACATCGACGACGGATGCGTTATAACGTATACTATTTATGATAATATCGTCACACATGTTCTCCAATCGTGGTAGATCCAGATCATGGTAATTATCTAATTTTTGGAGATCACCAATCTTCAACTTGACTCCTGTCTCATTCTCAAATGTCTGGTAGATATTTCCTCCGTTTACCTCCAACAATTCTCTTCTAACCTCTATATTATGATGATATGCTGAATCATCTTTAAGACTCATTTTCCACTTCATTCTTTGAAAACGTTCATGTAGTTGTTTGACCTCTTGTGCAAACATCGTTGGCTGAAACTCTATGGTTATCCTATAAATAATGATAATCGATGTATTCTCGTGTCCGAGATATGAAATAGGACCTACTAACTCAGTTAAATTAGAAATTTCCAAACTCATCGCAAATGTCTTGGTGATTATAAATGCTTCCACTGAAGTTAGTGTTTCGTTTGAAGCAAGTTTTATATGCTGCATGCGTATTCGAAAATTTGTATACTTTTCATTCTCTGGGCATGCGTTAGTTTCTTCGACCTGAAAATGAAAAGTTGTATTTCATTGCATGAAACGTAGAAAAAAAAGGAGCAAAGTCAGAGGATAATTTCGAGAGAAATCATAATATATTAAGAGATTATTACATGACATTATCCATATCGGCCCTGGTATTAGCCCGAGACTCCCATATCAAGCCCTACAGCGAAGCTGGGGGCTGATATGGGTCGATGGTTAATACCAGGGACGATATGGAAAATTTCATGTCATGATCTTTTTATCACATATTTTACATTGACCTTTTCCAAGCATTGATTTTATATTGCAATAAAGATCTTTGAACTGACAAATTGCGAAAATAAATCGCTAAGAGAGTTGACTTTATTCGAGTCCGATTTGAAAAATATACCAAACAATGTCGAGCTGTACAATGACGTTAGAAACTGTTTGTAAAATCTACCCAAGACGTTGACATTTGAATGGAAATTCTTATTCAACACGACGTATACATTTCAGCTAATTATTCCGTTTCAAGTTATTTAAACTTTATTCCAATATCTTGAAATGTGTTAATTTGATTGAAATACGATATTAATACATCATCTTTCATTGAACTTGGACATATAATCTTTGGGACCACTGCACAGATACCGGAAGTTGAATTTGGGGGCAAATACGGATATATGAGGGCAAATACGGATATTTGAGGCGGATATTTGCCCTGAGGGCAGCCAACACTGACATTAAGCTATTATTGAATATGCAAAAACGAACATATTGCAATAAAATACGTGATAATTATGTTTACATAGGTTACAAGTTTATTCCAGAAACACGTCATGCGAATTGATATCTTTGATATATATACGTCTTAGTTAATACCAGTTAATGTCAGTATCTCTACTGGTGGACTATTAGTCCCCGATCTTATTATCAGTTAATGTCAGTATCTCTACTGGTGGACTATTAGTCCCCGATCTTATTACCAGTTAATGTCAGTATCTCTACTGGTGGACTATTAGTCCCCGATCTTATTATCAGTTAATGTCAGTATCTCTACTGGTGGACTATTAGTCCCCGATCTTATTATCAGTTAATGTCAGTATCTCTACTGGTGGACTATTAGTCCCCGATCTTATCATCAGTTAATGTCAGTATCTCTACTGGTGGACTATTAGTCCCCGATCTTATTATCAGTTAATGTCAGTATCTCTACTGGTGGACTATTAGTCCCCGATCTTATCATCAGTTAATGTCAGTATCTCTATTGGTGGACTATTAGTCCCCGATCTTATTATCAGTTAATGTCAGTATCTCTACTGGTGGACTATTAGTCCCCGATCTTATTATCAGTTAATGTCAGTATCTCTACTGGTGGACTATTAGTCCCCGATCTTATTATCAGTTAATGTCAGTATCTCTACTGGTGGACTATTAGTCCCCGATGTTATTATCAGTTAATGTCAGTATTTCTGCTGGTGGACTATTAGTCCCCGATGTTATTATCAGTTAATGTCAGTATCTCTGCTGGTGGACTATTAGCCCCCGATGTTATTATCCGCCCAATAGCCAGTATTTTGACACTGACCTGTTATATACAAAAGTATACGATATAACCTGGTTTGGGGCAGTTCACGCTTAATAAACCGCGAAGCGGTATATGAAAAGCGTAAGAACTGTGCCAAACCAGGTTATACTTGTATAACCTGTTTAAAAATTTCAAATATTCCTTATAATTTAATTTTACAACAAAAGTTAATGATTCCTCGATTTTAATTACGATTATTTCATGTGACTATTTGAATTAATGTCGTTGGCGAATGAATATGTTGGTGACGTCACAATACCAATCCAGGTTATCAAGTATAACCAAAATGTTCTCCAAGCGAATCAGCCAATCAGATTGTAGTATTCAAATCAAATTAAATTTAAAATTATATATATTATATGTTATTCAGCTATCAGACAGGGGATATAGTGTGACATTCCCGGCTTATGATATATATTCTCTGTGGCGCACCCGAAGGAATATATATCCTAAGCCGGGAGTGTCACATTATATGCCCTGACTGATAGCTGAATAACAGATATATTACGGATTTAACCAATATTTTTTTTAAATACAGAATCCAACTGTTTTTTATTCTCCTTTTTTGTTTGTTTGTTTGTTTTTTTTTTCCTTTTTGCTTTCTTACCACTTACATAGTCCCAATTCATATATATTACGATATAAGAAAATCTAAATATTTTGTATCTTTTATTTTCATTTTTCGTATATCTTAGCTGCAATAATGTAGCTCCTGTGACAAACTTGTGTCTCGGCAGAGCTACAACGCGGTCCCATTCGTCACAATGGAGCAAAAAAAAAGTTGCAGTTGAAACATAAAAACTCACTATTTACGCTTCAAACATTTCATTAGAACTATTACTGATGATCCCAGTCCTTGTTAAATCGGTTTGGTTGAGAAATATATGCTTTTCAAAGGTAGCAACAACCTTGTTCAAATTTATCGATCGTTTTCCATAACCGGAAACTACGGAAGGTGGAGCTTTTCTAAATATGGTATTTCTTACTACACGCATTCACGCCTAAATCGCCAAATATGGTATCGACATCCAAATATTGAGGCCGGAAATGACGAAATTCAAAATGTTCAGAGAGAAGATTTTTATTTTGTGGGAATTACATTCTAAAATACTGGTAGGTGATAAAAACTTGTTATAATAATTGACAAAAGCAAGGTTATGTCTTATTATTGATAAATGCAGGCGTCAGAAGTTCTGTAAGCGAGCGCAAAAAATCTCGGCGGATGCTCCATTACGTGTAATGGCATCCCGTTATATCCCTTGCGAGTAAGCGAGCATTTAGGGTTTTATTATTAGAACTAGTATATCTAAATATCCTTTTCTGTACCTCAGACATTCCTTCTACGATGACCTCAAAATATGCTTCACGCTATATTTCATGTTTGGTATGAAGCGTCTCATGAAGGAAACGGGTTGGTGGAACAATTTCAATAATTTAAATATTAACAACATGTAAACAAAAACTTGGTGTGGCCCCGTGACTTTGAAAGTTTTCAAGACGCAAAGCTTACAAAATGTTTACTTGTTTATTGTGATGTTCAAGTTTGTTATGGCACAGCCGTGGAACATAGGAGTTTGTTGAATCGATCTAGTGTTAGTGGCGGAATTAACTGTTGTAAAAAAAAAAATTCATGCCGCCGTTTTGAGTATAAAAACAGCATTTAGTTTGGTAAAAGTACATTTATTTTTCCGTATTATACTATTGATTCAGTGAAGCGTAATTATTTCTATTTTTGTCGGGCATGTTGTTACTGTTTTTGGGAGACTGAAATATATACTCCGTATGTTATCCGAATATATGCTGACTTTCATGGTTGAAGAACCAATGAAAATTTGTGTAACAAACTAAATCCGTAATATATATATAATACCATTCCGGAGCACCTGTGTTCATTCCCTGTTTGCAGTGTGTTCGTGCTGCCCAATGTAACGGTTTCTGTGTTTAGTCCAGTAAGTCTACTGAAATCATCAACATAATTGCAACAGAAATATTTTTTTTGGTAGTTAATAGGTTGCAAAACAACATACTAAAAGTTTACCAAAATCTACATGGTGCGACTGCATGAAATAAGGCTTTAAAAAATACAATAGTATAAACTTATTGACTGGGTATGAGGGTAATAACACTTTTATTGTCCCCAAGGTACCAACTATTATCCGAGGCAACGCCATTTAATTTAAATCAATGAGATGAATGACTTAGAAAAGTCCGGGAAATATGATTGCTGAAATTAACACAGGTGGAATAGTCATTGTTTACTTGTCGTCTGCCGTCTCGGTAATTTAAAACTTTGTATTTGGCCAAAAAGCGGACCTCAGATTAAAGCGTCCCAATATAACATACATTTGTTATAATGCTATTCGGCATGTATAATCCATTAGATGCTCACTTTAAGTGGTATTTTACCACTCCAACAGGAGATGACTATATAAGACCTATTGCTATACCATGGGTACCGTAAGAGGTCTCAACTAATGAGGTCTTGCAAAGATTGCCTTTCCTACCTTAATTTTATTGAGTTCTAAGCTCAGAACGACTAGAGTAATAGGGATGTTTGACAATCAATTTGAATTCGTCATCAAGGCAATTATGCTGACCTTTTCGGAGCATCTGATTCCTCCTTTTTAATTAAGAGTTCATGGTGGTCATGTGTGTTCTTCTGGTGTTTTGGTGTTTGGTAAGTGTATGTTGTGTTTTATCCTGCCATTGACTTATATTGAGTACTAATTAAGGAGTCAAATAAACTTCAATGTTATTTATCTACGAACCTAATAAAGATTGTGTGGTACCTCATTCATGTAGAGCGACAATAAGAAACAATACGAGTAAACGCTCGCCTTTCTACCTGTTTCTAAAGCTCATATATATCAATTTTATATTTTCCGACAATATACGTATATCTGGGTCCTATGGTATCGTAGTAGTTGAATCAAAAAAATAAATAGCGGTGAAATTTGTTGAAATAGCATCATAAACCTGCGTAACCCACGGATCGAACTTCATATTGTACTTTCACCATGGTTTTGTCACACATGATCTGTTGATGATTATGTGGTGTCATCCTACTTATTTAAAGACTACAGACAAAGTTGGTCCTTTAATCCTTCTTAAACCCAGCTTCATTCAGCACAGTGAGGACTTTGACTTCAATTAAACAGGAGTGACAATTTAAACATTGTGAGGCGTGTAAGTTGAGAATAATATATTATCACAGTATTCAGTTTTTTCCCACAAAAATATAGTTTTTGGCACAAAATATATGCCATTATTTTCTAAAACGTATTTTATTATTTAGTTAATTCAAATGTTTACTAGTATTTATTTTAACATTTTACTAACTTAATATGCTTCCCATCAACACGAGAAAAACAAATACTCCATATTTTGCGTTTTGTCATAAATTTACAGTATTTATCTCAAAATTTCTTCAATTGTAATACGAAATTATGATTTTGTTCACTTTAATTATTTCAAATAACCTTTAAGCAAACTTTTAACAAATGTATATGACTGTTATCTTTCCGGTTTGGAAAATAAATACTTTTCCAGTTTTCCTCACCTTTTCAATAAAAAAAAATATAGATTTTGCTCCAAAATAAACTTGACTATAACAGAATTATACGTTTTTTCAATTCTATTACTTGACATGACTTATTAACGACATATTCGGTAATCTATTGTAATTGTCATCATTGTGGTATTAAAAATAAAATATTTTTCCAGTTTTCAGCGATTGTATGTGAAAAACACAGATTTTACGGCTTTGTATTATCCTTTAGTATCTTTAGTCATTGTATTGTGGCTGTTCTTTGGTCTACGGCTTTGTATTATCCTTTAGTATCTTTAGTCATTGTATTGTGGCTGTTCTTTGGTTTACGGCTTTGTATTATCCTTTAATATCTTTAGTCATTGTATTGTGGCTGTTCTTTAGTTTACGGCTTTGTATTATCCTTTAGTATCTTTAGTCATTGTATTGTGGCTGCTCTTTGGTTTACGGCTTTGTATTATCCTTTAGTATCTTTAGTCATTGTATTGTGGCTGTTCTTTGGTTTACGGCTTTGTATTATCCTTTAGTATCTTTAGTCATTGTATTGTGGCTGTTCTCTGGTTTACGGCTTTGTATTATCCTTTAGTATCTTTAGTCATTGTATTGTGGCTGTTCTCTGGTTTACGGCTTTGTATTATCCTTTAATATCTTTAGTCATTGTATTGTGGCTGTTCTTTGGTTTACGGCTTTGTATTATCCTTTAGTATCTTTAGTCATTGTATTGTGGCTGTTCTTTGGTTTACGGCTTTGTATTATCCTTTAGTATCTGTAGTCATTGTATTGTGGCTGTTCTTTGGTTTACGGCTTTGTATTATCCTTTAGTATCTTTAGTCATTGTATTGTGGCTGTTCTCTGGTTTACGGCTTTGTATTATCCTTTAGTATCTTTAGTCATTGTATTGTGGCTGTTCTTTGGTTTACGGCTTTGTATTATCCTTTAGTATCTTTAGTCATTGTATTGTGGCTGTTCTTTGGTTTACGGCTTTGTATTATCCTTTAATATCTTTAGTCATTGTATTGTGGCTGCTCTTTGGTTTACGGCTTTGTATTATCCTTTAGTATCTTTAGTCATTGTATTGTGGCTGTTCTTTGGTTTACGGCTTTGTATTATCCTTTAGTATCTTTAGTCATTGTATTGTGGCTGTTCTTTGGTTTACGGCTTTGTATTATCCTTTAGTATCTGTAGTCATTGTATTGTGGCTGTTCTTTGGTTTACGGCTTTGTATTATCCTTTAGTATCTTTAGTCATTGTATTGTGGCTGTTCTCTGGTTTACGGCTTTGTATTATCCTTTAGTATCTTTAGTCATTGTATTGTGGCTGTTCTCTGGTTTACGGCTTTGTATTATCCTTTAGTATCTTTAGTCATTGTATTGTGGCTGTTCTCTGGTTTACGGCTTTGTATTATCCTTTAATATCTTTAGTCATTGTATTGTGGCTGTTCTTTGGTTTACGGCTTTGTATTATCCTTTAGTATCTTTAGTCATTGTATTGTGGCTGTTCTTTGGTTTACGGCTTTGTATTATCCTTTAGTATCTGTAGTCATTGTATTGTGGCTGTTCTTTGGTTTACGGCTTTGTATTATCCTTTAGTATCTTTAGTCATTGTATTGTGGCTGTTCTCTGGTTTACGGCTTTGTATTATCCTTTAGTATCTTTAGTCATTGTATTGTGGCTGTTCTCTGGTTTACGGCTTTGTATTATCCTTTAATATCTTTAGTCATTGTATTGTGGCTGTTCTTTGGTTTACGGCTTTGTATTATCCTTTAGTATCTTTAGTCATTGTATTGTGGCTGTTCTCTGGTTTACGGCTTTGTATTATCCTTTAGTATCTTTAGTCATTGTATTGTGGCTGTTCTCTGGTTTACGGCTTTGTATTATCCTTTAATATCTTTAGTCATTGTATTGTGGCTGTTCTTTGGTTTACGGCTTTGTATTATCCTTTAATATCTTTAGTCATTGTATTGTGGCTGTTCTTTGGTTTACGGCTTTGTATTATCCTTTAGTATCTTTAGTCATTGTATTGTGGCTGTTCTTTGGTTTACGGCTTTGTATTATCCTTTAGTATCTTTAGTCATTGTATTGTGGCTGTTCTTTGGTTTACGGCTTTGTATTATCCTTTAGTATCTTTAGTCATTGTATTGTGGCTGTTCTTTGGTTTACGGCTTTGTATTATCCTTTAGTATCTTTAGTCATTGTATTGTGGCTGTTCTCTGGTTTACGGCTTTGTATTATCCTTTAGTATCTTTAGTCATTGTATTGTGGCTGTTCTCTGGTTTACGGCTTTGTATTATCCTTTAATATCTTTAGTCATTGTATTGTGGCTGTTCTTTGGTTTACGGCTTTGTATTATCCTTTAGTATCTTTAGTCATTGTATTGTGGCTGTTCTCTGGTTTACGGCTTTGTATTATCCTTTAGTATCTTTAGTCATTGTATTGTGGCTGTTCTCTGGTTTACGGCTTTGTATTATCCTTTAATATCTTTAGTCATTGTATTGTGGCTGTTCTTTGGTTTACGGCTTTGTATTATCCTTTAATATCTTTAGTCATTGTATTGTGGCTGTTCTCTGGTTTACGGCTTTGTATTATCCTTTAGTATCTTTAGTCATTGTATTGTGGCTGTTCTTTGGTTTACGGCTTTGTATTATCCTTTAATATCTTTAGTCATTGTATTGTGGCTGTTCTTTGGTTTACGGCTTTGTATTATCCTTTAGTATCTTTAGTCATTGTATTGTGGCTGTTCTTTGGTTTACGGCTTTGTATTATCCTTTAGTATCTTTAGTCATTGTATTGTGGCTGTTCTTTGGTTTACGGCTTTGTATTATCCTTTAATATCTTTAGTCATTGTATTGTGGCTGTTCTTTGGTTTACGGCTTTGTATTATCCTTTAATATCTTTAGTCATTGTATTGTGGCTGTTCTCTGGTTTACGGCTTTGTATTATCCTTTAATATCTTTAGTCATTGTATTGTGGCTGTTCTTTGGTTTACGGCTTTGTATTATCCTTTAATATCTTTAGTCATTGTATTGTGGCTGTTCTTTGGTTTACGGCTTTGTATTATCCTTTAATATCTTTAGTCATTGTATTGTGGCTGTTCTTTGGTTTACGGCTTTGTATTATCCTTTAATATCTTTAGTCATTGTATTGTGGCTGTTCTTTGGTTTACGGCTTTGTATTATCCTTTAGTATCTTTAGTCATTGTATTGTGGCTGTTCTTTGGATTACGGCTTTGTATTATCCTTTAGTATCTTTAGTCATTGTATTGTGGCTGTTCTTTGGTTTACGGCTTTGTATTATCCTTTAATATCTTTAGTCATTGTATTGTGGCTGTTCTTTGGTTTACAGCTTTGTATTATCCTTTAGTATCTTTAGTCATTGTATTGTGGCTGTTCTTTGGTTTACGGCTTTGTATTATCCTTTAATATCTTTAGTCATTGTATTGTGGCTGTTCTTTGGTTTACGGCTTTGTATTATCCTTTAATATCTTTAGTCATTGTATTGTGGCTGTTCTTTGGTTTACGGCTTTGTATTATCCTTTAGTATCTTTAGTCATTGTATTGTGGCTGTTCTTTGGTTTACGGCTTTGTATTATCCTTTAGTATCTTTAGTCATTGTATTGTGGCTGTTCTTTGGTTTACGGCTTTGT
This sequence comes from Bathymodiolus septemdierum, assembly GCA_963383655.1. Lineage (NCBI taxonomy): Eukaryota > Metazoa > Mollusca > Bivalvia > Mytilida > Modiolidae > Bathymodiolus > Bathymodiolus septemdierum. Next base: position 61,873,092 of record OY726530.1, read on the forward strand.
ATTATCCTTTAGTATCTTTAGTCATTGTATTGTGGCTGTTCTTTGGTTTACGGCTTTGTATTATCCTTTAATATCTTTAGTCATTGTATTGTGGCTGTTCTTTGGTTTACGGCTTTGTATTATCCTTTAGTATCTTTAGTCATTGTATTGTGGCTGTTCTTTGGTTTACGGCTTTGTATTATCCTTTAATATCTTTAGTCATTGTATTGTGGCTGTTCTTTGGTTTACGGCTTTGTATTATCCTTTAATATCTTTAGTCATTGTATTGTGGCTGTTCTTTGGTTTACGGCTTTGTATTATCCTTTAGTATCTTTAGTCATTGTATTGTGGCTGTTCTCTGGTTTACGGCTTTGTATTATCCTTTAGTATCTTTAGTCATTGTATTGTGGCTGTTCTCTGGTTTACGGCTTTGTATTATCCTTTAATATCTTTAGTCATTGTATTGTGGTTGTTCTTTGGTTTACGGCTTTGTATTATCCTTTAATATCTTTAGTCATTGTATTGTGGCTGTTCTTTGGTTTACGGCTTTGTATTATCCTTTAGTATCTTTAGTCATTGTATTGTGGCTGTTCTCTGGTTTACGGCTTTGTATTATCCTTTAGTATCTTTAGTCATTGTATTGTGGCTGTTCTTTGGTTTACGGCTTTGTATTATCCTTTAGTATCTTTAGTCATTGTATTGTGGCTGTTCTTTGGTCTACGGCTTTGTATTATCCTTTAATATCTTTAGTCATTGTATTGTGGCTGTTCTTTGGTTTACGGCTTTGTATTATCCTTTAGTATCTTTAGTCATTGTATTGTGGCTGTTCTCTGGTTTACGGCTTTGTATTATCCTTTAGTATCTTTAGTCATTGTATTGTGGCTGTTCTTTGGTTTACGGCTTTGTATTATCCTTTAGTATCTTTAGTCATTGTATTGTGGCTGTTCTTTGGTTTACGGCTTTGTATTATCCTTTAATATCTTTAGTCATTGTATTGTGGCTGTTCTTTGGTTTACGGCTTTGTATTATCCTTTAATATCTTTAGTCATTGTATTGTGGCTGTTCTTTGGTTTACGGCTTTGTATTATCCTTTAGTATCTTTAGTCATTGTATTGTGGCTGTTCTTTGGTTTCCGGCTTTGTATTATCCTTTAATATCTTTAGTCATTGTATTGTGGCTGTTCTTTGGTTTACGGCTTTGTATTATCCTTTAGTATCTTTAGTCATTGTATTGTGGCTGTTCTTTGGTTTACGGCTTTGTATTATCCTTTAGTATCTTTAGTCATTGTATTGTGGCTGTTCTTTGGTTTACGGCTTTGTATTATCCTTTAATATCTTTAGTCATTGTATTGTGGCTGTTCTTTGGTCTACGGCTTTGTATTATCCTTTAGTATCTTTAGTCATTGTATTGTGGCTGTTCTTTGGTTTACGGCTTTGTATTATCCTTTAATATCTTTAGTCATTGTATTGTGGCTGTTCTTTGGTTTACGGCTTTGTATTATCCTTTAGTATCTTTAGTCATTGTATTGTGGCTGTTCTTTGGATTACGGCTTTGTATTATCCTTTAGTATCTTTAGTCATTGTATTGTGGCTGTTCTTTGGTTTACGGCTTTGTATTATCCTTTAATATCTTTAGTCATTGTATTGTGGCTGTTCTTTGGTTTACGGCTTTGTATTATCCTTTAGTATCTTTAGTCATTGTATTGTGGCTGTTCTTTGGTTTACGGCTTTGTATTATCCTTTAATATCTTTAGTCATTGTATTGTGGCTGTTCTTTGGTTTACGGCTTTGTATTATCCTTTAATATCTTTAGTCATTGTATTGTGGCTGTTCTTTGGTTTACGGCTTTGTATTATCCTTTAGTATCTTTAGTCATTGTATTGTGGCTGTTCTTTGGTTTACGGCTTTGTATTATCCTTTAGTATCTTTAGTCATTGTATTGTGGCTGTTCTTTGGTTTACGGCTTTGTATTATCCTTTAGTATCTTTAGTCATTGTATTGTGGCTGTTCTTTGGTTTACGGCTTTGTATTATCCTTTAATATCTTTAGTCATTGTATTGTGGCTGTTCTTTGGTTTACGGCTTTGTATTATCCTTTAGTATCTTTAGTCATTGTATTGTGGCTGTTCTTTGGTTTACGGCTTTGTATTATCCTTTAATATCTTTAGTCATTGTATTGTGGCTGTTCTTTGGTTTACGGCTTTGTATTATCCTTTAGTATCTTTAGTCATTGTATTGTGGCTGTTCTTTGGTTTACGGCTTTGTATTATCCTTTAGTATCTTTAGTCATTGTATTGTGGCTGTTCTTTGGTTTACGGCTTTGTATTATCCTTTAATATCTTTAGTCATTGTATTGTGGCTGTTCTTTGGTTTACGGCTTTGTATTATCCTTTAGTATCTTTAGTCATTGTATTGTGGCTGTTCTTTGGTTTACGGCTTTGTATTATCCTTTAGTATCTTTAGTCATTGTATTGTGGCTGTTCTTTGGTTTACGGCTTTGTATTATCCTTTAATATCTTTAGTCATTGTATTGTGGCTGTTCTTTGGTTTACGGCTTTGTATTATCCTTTAGTATCTTTAGTCATTGTATTGTGGCTGTTCTCTGGTTTACGGCTTTGTATTATCCTTTAGTATCTTTAGTCATTGTATTGTGGCTGTTCTCTGGTTTACGGCTTTGTATTATCCTTTAATATCTTTAGTCATTGTATTGTGGTTGTTCTTTGGTTTACGGCTTTGTATTATCCTTTAATATCTTTAGTCATTGTATTGTGGCTGTTCTTTGGTTTACGGCTTTGTATTATCCTTTAGTATCTTTAGTCATTGTATTGTGGCTGTTCTCTGGTTTACGGCTTTGTATTATCCTTTAGTATCTTTAGTCATTGTATTGTGGCTGTTCTTTGGTTTACGGCTTTGTATTATCCTTTAGTATCTTTAGTCATTGTATTGTGGCTGTTCTTTGGTCTACGGCTTTGTATTATCCTTTAATATCTTTAGTCATTGTATTGTGGCTGTTCTTTGGTTTACGGCTTTGTATTATCCTTTAGTATCTTTAGTCATTGTATTGTGGCTGTTCTCTGGTTTACGGCTTTGTATTATCCTTTAGTATCTTTAGTCATTGTATTGTGGCTGTTCTTTGGTTTACGGCTTTGTATTATCCTTTAGTATCTTTAGTCATTGTATTGTGGCTGTTCTTTGGTTTACGGCTTTGTATTATCCTTTAATATCTTTAGTCATTGTAATGTGGCTGTTCTTTGGTTTACGGCTTTGTATTATCCTTTAATATCTTTAGTCATTGTATTGTGGCTGTTCTTTGGTTTACGGCTTTGTATTATCCTTTAGTATCTTTAGTCATTGTATTGTGGCTGTTCTTTGGTTTACGGCTTTGTATTATCCTTTAATATCTTTAGTCATTGTATTGTGGCTGTTCTTTGGTTTACGGCTTTGTATTATCCTTTAGTATCTTTAGTCATTGTATTGTGGCTGTTCTTTGGTTTACGGCTTTGTATTATCCTTTAGTATCTTTAGTCATTGTATTGTGGCTGTTCTTTGGTTTACGGCTTTGTATTATCCTTTAATATCTTTAGTCATTGTATTGTGGCTGTTCTTTGGTCTACGGCTTTGTATTATCCTTTAGTATCTTTAGTCATTGTATTGTGGCTGTTCTTTGGTTTACGGCTTTGTATTATCCTTTAGTATCTTTAGTCATTGTATTGTGGCTGTTCTTTGGTTTACGGCTTTGTATTATCCTTTAATATCTTTAGTCATTGTATTGTGGCTGTTCTTTGGTTTACGGCTTTGTATTATCCTTTAATATCTTTAGTCATTGTATTGTGGCTGTTCTTTGGTTTACGGCTTTGTATTATCCTTTAGTATCTTTAGTCATTGTATTGTGGCTGTTCTTTGGTTTACGGCTTTGTATTATCCTTTAATATCTTTAGTCATTGTATTGTGGCTGTTCTTTGGTTTACGGCTTTGTATTATCCTTTAGTATCTTTAGTCATTGTATTGTGGCTGTTCTTTGGTTTACGGCTTTGTATTATCCTTTAGTATCTTTAGTCATTGTATTGTGGCTGTTCTCTGGTTTACGGCTTTGTATTATCCTTTAATATCTTTAGTCATTGTATTGTGGCTGTTCTTTGGTTTACGGCTTTGTATTATCCTTTAATATCTTTAGTCATTGTATTGTGGCTGTTCTTTGGTTTACGGCTTTGTATTATCCTTTAGTATCTTTAGTCATTGTATTGTGGCTGTTCTCTGGTTTACGGATTTGTATTATCCTTTAGTATCTTTAGTCATTGTATTGTGGCTGTTCTCTGTTTTACGGCTTTGTATTATCCTTTAATATCTTTAGTCATTGTATTGTGGCTGTTCTTTAGTTTACGGCTTTGTATTATCCTTTAATATCTTTAGTCATTGTATTGTGGCTGTTCTTTGGTTTACGGCTTTGTATTATCCTTTAGTATCTTTAGTCATTGTATTGTGGCTGTTCTCTGGTTTACGGCTTTGTATTATCCTTTAGTATCTTTAGTCATTGTATTGTGGCTGTTCTTTGGTTTACGGCTTTGTATTATCCTTTAATATCTTTAGTCATTGTATTGTGGCTGTTCTTTGGTTTACGGCTTTGTATTATCCTTTAGTATCTTTAGTCATTGTATTGTGGCTGTTCTCTGGTTTACGGCTTTGTATTATCCTTTAGTATCTTTAGTCATTGTATTGTGGCTGTTCTTTGGTTTACGGCTTTGTATTATCCTTTAGTATCTTTAGTCATTGTATTGTGGCTGTTCTTTGGTTTACGGCTTTGTATTATCCTTTAATATCTTTAGTCATTGTATTGTGGCTGTTCTTTGGTTTACGGCTTTGTTTTATCCTTTAGTATCTTTAGTCATTGTATTGTGGCTGTTCTTTGGTTTACGGCTTTGTATTATCCTTTAGTATCTTTAGTCATTGTATTGTGGCTGTTCTTTGGTTTACGGCTTTGTATTATCCTTTAGTATCTTTAGTCATTGTATTGTGGCTGTTCTTTGGTTTACGGCTTTGTATTATCCTTTAATATCTTTAGTCATTGTATTGTGGCTGTTCTTTGGTTTACGGCTTTGTATTATCCTTTAATATCTTTAGTCATTGTATTGTGGCTGTTCTTTGGTTTACGGCTTTGTATTATCCTTTAGTATCTTTAGTCATTGTATTGTGGCTGTTCTTTGGTTTACGGCTTTGTATTATCCTTTAGTATCTTTAGTCATTGTATTGTGGCTGTTCTTTGGTTTACGGCTTTGTATTATCCTTTAGTATCTTTAGTCATTGTATTGTGGCTGTTCTTTGGTTTACGGCTTTGTATTATCCTTTAATATCTTTAGTCATTGTATTGTGGCTGTTCTTTGGTTTACGGCTTTGTATTATCCTTTAATATCTTTAGTCATTTTATTGTGGCTGTTCTTTGGTTTACGGCTTTGTATTATCCTTTAGTATCTTTAGTCATTGTATTGTGGCTGTTCTTTGGTTTACGGCTTTGTATTATCCTTTAGTATCTTTAGTCATTGTATTGTGGCTGTTCTTTGGTTTACGGCTTTGTATTATCCTTTAATATCTTTAGTCATTGTATTGTGGCTGTTCTTTGGTTTACGGCTTTGTATTATCCTTTAATATCTTTAGTCATTGTATTGTGGCTGTTCTTTGGTTTACGGCTTTGTATTATCCTTTAGTATCTTTAGTCATTGTATTGTGGCTGTTCTCTGGTTTACGGCTTTGTATTATCCTTTAATATCTTTAGTCATTGTATTGTGGCTGTTCTTTGGTTTACGGCTTTGTATTATCCTTTAATATCTTTAGTCATTGTATTGTGGCTGTTCTTTGGTTTACGGCTTTGTATTATCCTTTAGTATCTTTAGTCATTGTATTGTGGCTGTTCTTTGGTTTACGGCTTTGTATTATCCTTTAATATCTTTAGTCATTGTATTGTGGCTGTTCTTTGGTTTACGGCTTTGTATTATCCTTTAGTATCTTTAGTCATTATATATTTAGTTTGTCGAGAACCACATTAGTGTTGTAATGGTTGATTCGTTCCCGGTGATCAAACGTAAGATTATAAGACTTGTATTTGGTGCTTCTCTGCTGAACACGCAGCATCAACCCTTTGACTGCTCTAGGGACAGATATGTCCCTTGTTGGTAGACTGCGCAAGGGACATATGTGATCAAGTTTGTCAGTGACAGGTCGGTGATTTTCTCCTGGTACTTCGGTTTCCTCCACCAATAAAACTGACTCCCACGATATAACTGAAATATTGTTGAAAGTGGCGTTAAACACCATAACCCTAACTCCTAACCCTATAATATCATACAATGTTCACCTATCTCTTTGGACCAGTAACCACATATATTGCATATAGAAATGCTGACTTACCTCTTTTGTCCAATGATCACAAATATCTTTTCTAGCATTTTGTGTAGCTTTGTTGAATGAAAACATCATCACCGAAATTGAATACATTGTGATTCGTCCGCTGGCTAACGTGTCATAACTTTTACCAAAGCATTCTATTAAATGTCGAATTCTCACTGGTGTACAAAAGTAATTTCTATAAATAAAAGGTACCCTCTTGTATGTGTAGACTGGATTGATATACCTGTAGCAAAGTGAATTATCTTGTTCGATCGTATGAAGAATACACGGACGTGGAACACATTGCTTAGGTGGAATTTCCTTGAACTCAAAGTGTTGTTGCACCATATGGTCTATCTTTTCTTTTTTAGTTAAATTGTTTATTTTTGAGAGAAGATATTTCAAATCCTGTCCCTCTATGAAAAACATCACTTTAAACGATTCAACATCACTGACGCCATGGCATAAAGCACAATGTCGGTTTTTGAAAACAATTCCTTCAGGATTAACGACAGATGGTCCGGTTTCTGAAAATTTCTGTTCGTTACACAAACGGGTATCAGTCTCGTTTTCATATTCATTCGGACAACTGTCTACAGCAAAGAATCCCTCATATTCGTCAGTGTTATGCCCCTTATAACATTTAAAATAAGGAGAATATGGTGAGGCACTTGTAGTGGCTAGTTCCTTCCTGTCAATACAACAATCACTATAAATGTAGCAATCTGGGTCACAATGACAAAAATGGTGTTTCATTGTTGCCGTAAAATTACAATTTCCTTTCATTAAACATGGGTCGATTGATGTAGGAACTGCAGTGCCCTCTGACGACATATTATGTTGTGCAGCATCTAGATATATATCAGTTGGTGCGGACTTCGTAGACGTATTCGCTGAAAACTGTTTTATCTTTTCATTGTCTGGTGTTGTATCTTTCTGAATCAACGACAAGGCAGTATTTGATACGGTAGAATGAATATGTGTAGCTTCCGTAATATCCGAATGATCTTGTTTCTCTGTAAGACAATTTATACTGGTTACCGACTCATCTCCTTTACTGTAATTTAAAGACAAAATAAAATTAATTAACAGTTGTATCAATGCACAAATAATAAGTTTCATATTTTTTTCATCCGTTCATGCGCTGTATATTATCATTTGAAGAACCTGTACGATATATAGCCGAATGTTTGGCACTGGAAAATATTTCTTGTAAATTTATCGGACAAACAAATTCTTCTTAGAGATCGTGATCGAATGTTATGTTGTGACATAACAATTGGCTTGTTTTCTAATAATTTACATGATAATGATCTACTGGGAATAAATAAAACCAATTAATCCGGTTATCATTTGTATCCATATGAAAATAGCACACACGACAATATGAATTTTCTAACTTCATTAAAATGTAATAGATTTATAGTTCTTTGTTTTTCTTCATTGTTTCTTCTTTCTTTGTTTCAGTGAACGTGTATCACGAGTGTTAATAAGGAACGTTTGAAGGAACCAAAGGGGCAATCAGAAGTCGAAAATGGAAGACGGAGAAACAATACAATGACAAAAGAAAAAGGACAAAAAGACAAACAATGATCTGCACTACAAATCAATGCAGAGAAAACTGAAGAATGAGCAACACGAACACCAATGAAAACCGGCGTGAACTCGTGTGTTCCGGAAAGGAAAGTAGTTCCGGCTCCACTAATTGCAGCTGTCGTGGTTTTTTATGTTAGAATTCGGTGATACGTAATGAAAAGGGAAAAGATGGGATTTGACTATAATAAATAAGGGTAATAACAAAATTACCGAACTCCGAACAATAAGGGTAATAACAAAATTACCGAACACCGAACAATCTAACAAAGGGAAAGTCAAAACTCATAAGTATATAAACAGACAAAATCAGTCAACAACCGGAAAACTGTGAAAACCGTAATGACCCTGACTTGGTACAGGCATTTCTAAAGAAATGGTGGGTTGAATGAGATTTTAAAGCGCCAAACCTCCCCCTTTCATTACGGCTCAAAGTTTCCGGCTGTCACTATAACAGTATTTATAACAATACTTGAACAAAACAGGTAAAACAGTTGTCAAAGCAGCACCAAACTCAGTGAAGTAAATGTCAAAGACACTGTTACGTCACACATTGATAAAAAAAATATTTTTGACATTTTTGTTGACACCTTATCTTTATACATTTTCACTATATGAAAATCCATCGTTTATAATCTTTTCTGCAGAGACGGAATATATTTCGACAAGATCTTGGTATCGGAATATAAACTTTTTAAGAGATCGAATAAGGCGAATCTTGTTATAGCCCTGGTCCAGTAGCCTGTTTCTCAGATGAAGATAACGTTTCAGGAAATCAGAATAATTGATACTGGTCCTTGCATAGCGAATCAATTGCGAGATGTAAACACCATATGCAGGAGAAGCTGGTATATTGCTACACATATTTGGAAAATTTATGATTTTAAAATTGAAGTCGTCCCGTTTATCATAAATGTTAGTACAGATTTGACCACTGTCGTCAAATTCGAGGTATAAGTCCAAAAACGATGCGGACGAAGCGATATCTGTGGTCTCTTTAACTTCCAGCTCTGGAGGATATATCAATGGAAGAAATTCTGCAAATCTAGAATTATTGATAGATAAAACGTCATCAATATACCTGTATGTGAAATTAAAGGCTCTAGCCTCATGAATCTTCTTATCTTTTACAAGCTTTCGAAGAAACTCCGACTCATATGAGTATAAAAATAAATCGGCTAGAAGAGGAGCACAAATCGTACCCATTGGTATGCCGACGACCTGCTGAAACAGTATCCCTCCAAAGGAGACAAATATGTTATCGATGAGGAACTCCAGCATACTGATCACTTGTTCCTCGGAGTAGCATGTTTTACCTTTTTGAATTTTGTTTGAAAAATATGTGGAATTGTAGCCTAACACAACAAATTTTGAGCCATAGTTTCTATGAATGAAAGCTTTGTGAATTGTTTCTCATAAGCGGGTTTTTAATTTGTCATGCGGTAGGGTGGTATATAGAGTTGAAAAATCTAAAGTTTTGATGGAGGATACCTGAGAGAAAGATCTTGATTTAAGGTTATCCAAAATATCTTTAGAGTTTTTCAAAATCCACATGTGATTTATGCCACTACGCGAGTAAACAGTTTCACAATATTTCTGTTGTCCCTCTTTTACTGCAGACAGAATCTTTGTCAGGTGAATAGACAATTCTTTCGTCGAACAAGTTGATGATCCCGCTATGCACCTTTCTTTGTATGGTGTCTTATGGAGATTAGGTATCCAATATAAATAGGGTAAATCCTCAGACTCTTTACCGGAGGGAATGTTTAAAGAGGTCATGAATGATCTGTGGTTATCTAGGATTTCATCTTTGTCGAACGAAGTAGGTTTGTATGTGGTATTACTAGAGGTATTGTTATTTATGCCTTATTTCTTGATTAGGCATTCGAAGTAATATGATTTACATACAAACACGATATTGTTGGAAGCCTTGTCCGCAGGAACGATAACATATTTGTCATGAAGAGAGGAAAGACACTTAGCAGCTTCTTGGTCTTTAAATACAGACTTAGGTCGACTATTAACACAATTTTTGAGTTTGTGAATCCGACCTTGTACTAGAGACCTAATTGTTCTAACCCAGTCTGACAAGAACTCTAACTCAGGATCTTGGTCTACTTCTCTCTTTATCCACCTTCTGGCATAGTCTTCAACAGCATCCATAATTATCTTGAAATTATGTTTCCAATTGATGTGTTGAGGTTCTCTGAATTTTGGACCATGAGAAATCACCTTTCGGAGACTCTCATGTTGAATGATATTCAGATCACCAGTGATTACATGTCCAGATCGGTTGTATTGAAAAGGAGAGTGGGAGCAGTCACAAGTCAGAGGGTTCTTAAGGTACTCTTCTATGTTAATATCTTGCAATGCTTCTTTGTAGTTGAAAATTTTACGGCCAATTCTGTTAGTGTAGCAATAGGAGACAATGGGAACAGATTGATTTTTGAAATATGGTGGAATTTCTTTTACGACCTCTTTTCTATTAAGAATGTTGCTGATGTTAATAGTATCGATTCCTTGTTAGGAAACGGAATATGGAGGAATTTTCTGTTGTTATCATGAAGTGGTTCAGACCGAACTGGTTTGAAAAGACGAAAGGACGCCACGTCACATATAATACTAGACAATCTGTACTTAAGAGAAAAAGGATCTACGCCTCCTTTGTCAAATCCAAAATCCCTAAGATCTTTGAGGTAGTTTACAGGTAGTGAAAATAAGATTGTTTCTGTATATTAGAAAGTAAATCATTAAAAGTATCTTGTAGCGTTCTTGGTTTAGAGGCCTTTTTAACATTTGGATGTTGAATTTTTTTATGACCATGGCTACGTTTAGTTCTTGGAATAGTATTAAAAATGCTCATCACGTTGATTCTCTGCATCCAGGACTTGACAAATTTCCCACTCCTTTGATGTTATCATTGCAACCGTAAGGCATTGCAGTACCTAACTCTTTAATCCAAAACAACTCTCTATCGGCACGGTAAGGTGTACTAAGTATAGGACTGTTTGTATGATGGTAAATCTTCTCGATGATTCGAACTTTCATCGTCAAACAGCGGTCATGACCCGGTTGATTAAAATGATTATACAAAATCCTGTATTTGGGATCGCTTGCATCATATCGATGTTGGTTCATTCTACTTCGCAATGTTTGACGAGTTTCACTAACATACAAAAGTCCACAGAGTGTACATTCTATGCCGTAAATGACATTTTTAGTAGAACAGAGGGTCAAACGATTTGGTGTAGTAAGTTTTTCCAGTTAAATTACTTGTAAATTCAGGATAAGTTATCAGCATGTCGCATGTTTTATAAGTATTATTTTTGTCAGTTTTTATTTTGCAAGTAGTAATAGAACATATCCATGGTGATCCGTGATATAGACATTACATTAAGGAATGCCAAGTCATGATATCGACCTTAAAAAGAGTTTGAAGATATCAAAGGGATAATCAGAATCCGTGTATCGAAGAAGAACAGAAAACACAATGGCCAAAAGAAAAAGTACAAATAAGGGTAATAACAAAATTACCGAACTCCGAACAATCTTACAAAGGGAAAGTCAAAACTCATAATTATATAAACAGACAAAATCAGTCAACAACCGGAAAACTGTGAAAACCGTAATGTCCCTGACTTGGTACAGGTATTTCTAAAGAAATGGTGGGTTGAATGAGATTTTAAAGCGCCAAAAGGACAAACAACGATCTACAAAACATACACATAAAACTAAAGATCGAGTAACAGGAACCCCACTAAAATCCGGGGGTGAGCTCATGTGCTCCGGAAGAGTATGCAGTTCCTGCTCCACTAGTGATACCCGTCGTGTTAATCTAGTTACAAACCCGGTGATAAGACATGAATGAGGAAAGGACCGGAAAGTGTTTACAACAAGTGGAAAATATCCGTGGTCATTTGTGACACAAATATTCCGTAACGATCAACCAAGTCATGGTGGCGACCGTAAAACTTTCGAAGTGATGACTTCATCTTAACTGAGAGGAACCCTTGGTTCAGTAGCGTCCTTGTTAGCAGCAACCCTCTATCAAGGAAATCGTGATAGGAAACATAATCTCTGGAATATCGTATCAACTGAGAGATATATGCTCCAAACTTTTAAAGTAATTAAACTTTACCATTATAAACCCTTTGGTTCTGTATGGTCCTTGCTAGCAGCGACATCCTAGAACGGACATGTAACCTGATACGCACCACAAGCTCTGAGATATATATACTATTTATATATATAGTTTGTACTGGACAGGTTGGCTCAGAATCAGGATAATGTGTCCGAGTGGGGCGACATATCTATCCGCGGACTGTTGTTTCAGTGAGTTAGCACTATAAAAATCCAACTCAGTATGTTAATCTAATACAAAGCGGACTTCATCATCATCTCATTGCAAATTAACTTGTTCTCTCCATGATAAAGCTGAAAATTGCTGAGTTGGCGTTAAACAACAATCACTCACTGAACTGTTGATACATATAAATAGAAAGTACACAATAGGAAAATCGAATTTAATATTTTGTAAAAGGCAATGCAAAGTGGGTTATCTCGAATACAAATTCTTCAATATGTGTGTAACAAAACAATAATGTGCACCTATCTCTAAAATACTTCTATCATGCGACTTAAACTGAATAGTAGCATTTCCCTTTTAGATTAATGAATATTGGGCAGATAAGCAAAAAAATGCAATGTCGAATAAATCGAACTCTTTATAAATCTTCGATGCAGTGATCTGTTTTTTTTTAGCTTTAGTTATTCGTACCCTAGTTATCATTTTGACTATCCTCTTTAAGAAACGTTTGATGGAACCAAAGGGGTAATAAATAGCTGTAAGTGGAAGAAGAACAGACAATATGTAATGGCCAATGGAAAAGGGACAAACAATGATATACAAAACATTACACAGAAAAAGACAGATCGAACAATTCTAACCCCACCGGAGGAACATAGGTGATCCGGAAGTGTAGGCAGTTCCTGCTCCACACGTGGCACCTGTCGTATTGTTCTTGTTACAAACCCTGCGATAAGTCATAAATGAGGAAAGGGGTGGATTATGATTACGATCAACGGTTTGTGACGTCGACTTTCGCACAAGGCGATGTTCATTCAATACAAACTTGTCTGTGACTTACGACAGGCTGATGGTTTTATGCATGCATAATCTTTACAGAAATCCGAAGGTGTCATCAACATCGGACAATCCAGAGGAGACACGAACAACATTGGGAACAAAAACAAAACACTACACAGCAAACTAATGACATGAACAACACGGACTCCACCAAAAGATGTTTCTTATAAGACACTTGCCGTATTAATCATATAATCAAGTCCGTTAAAAGTCGTGTCGGTGATAGACGAAAGAAAACATCTACTTAAAAGAGAAAAGGTCCATTGTCATTTGAACAATGGATATTTCGCAACGATCAATTAAGCATATCGTGATGACGATCGTAGAATTTTAGTAGCGATGACTTCAACCTTGGTGTAACGCAGCCTTGCTTTAATAGTGTTATCCTATGGTACTCATGTTGTCTCAGTTAAAAAGCCTGGCCACCACGGATATAGCTGAAATATTTTGACAGACAGTTTGAAGATAACCAAGATAATCAAAAGACGTAAATCGAAAGACGATCAGACAATACAATAGCCATAAGAAAAGGGACAAAAAGGCGAACAATGGTCTACAGAAAACTAAAAATTGAATAACTTGAGCCCCACTGAAAAACGGATGTTGATTGGGATACTCTAAAAGGGTAAATAATTTCTGCTTCACTAGAGGTACCCGTAGTGTTATGCATGTTAAAATCCTGTAGTAAGTCAAAAAACGGGAAAGAACGGTATTTGACTACTACAAACGGAACATGTCCGTGGTCATCTGTGACACAGATATTCCGTCATATTTAACCAAATCATGATGGCGACAGTAAAGCTTTCGAAATAAAGTAAAGTTCTGTATCTTCCTTGTCAGCAGTGTCTCTATATTAATTATAAACAGATAAAAACCACAAGCTCTGGAATACCGCATCAGCTGAGATATATATGATAGACTCAGATCGACGTCCAGTCTCTAATCGACGTCCACTCCTCAAATCGGCGTCCACTGACGTCATTATCTCAAATCACGGTCCGATTTAAGGGTATTCTCAAATCGGCGTCCTTTCCAAATTCTCAGATCTATGGCCGAATTATTGGTATCAAATAGACGTCCTTTTCAAAGCGAAGATCTCTATATGCTTTTACCTTGTAACATGAATGATGTTGGTTCAGTTTGTACATCATCTGTATTGCATATTATATCAAATGAAAGCAAAACATCAAAGTTCCAGGCATAAATTAAGTGCGCCTAACCCGCGTTTCGTCTACAAAAAAAATCTCAACAGCGACCCTCTTATTTAAGCAAGCGTGAAATCAAAATTTAATACGACATTGAATTGGCGTTGAGAGTCCAACATTCAAAAATGGTTGAGCAGAGGATGCTTTCAAGCAGCTTTTATGTAGATTTCCATGTTCTATTCTATGTTTGATTTTTAATATTTACGCAGCCTACAAATATTTGCTATAATACTCATTTTCCTGTTTTAATAGTAGCACTCTGGATAAAAAATAGAAACAAAAGCGACATACTGTATGTAAATTGAGAAATAACGTCATTTGAAGCATACATCAGTGACGCCATTGGACGTCGATTTGAGAAAGTGAGAAGCGGCCATAGATTTGAGAATTGGACGCCGATTTGAGGATTGGACGTCGATTAGAGACTGGACGTCGATTTGAGTCTTACATATATATATTCCAAATGTAGGTGCTATTGGAATGTTGCTACATATAAATGGAAAGTTCACTATAGGAAAACTGAAATCATTTCTTTTTTCTTATTTTTAGAGTGATAAAAGATCCAGTTCTTCATCTTTGGTTGATTTACCAAAGAAGCACAACGCATATTTATTTGTCCAGAATTTCCTCTTTGTAAGTTTCGTGGGAGTATACATGTATAGGATGCTACTTATAAATGAATTGTCAATATCTAATTCCTTTATATCAGTCTATGTAATGTGATGTACATACATGAATGGTATTCTTGTTCTTTTTTAACGTGTTCCCACGGTGCCATTTCTATACAATATTATTGTAATTTCAGCTTGCATGCGTTTCCCACAATTGATTTATCTTTGATCTTCCAGAAGACAGTACACAGAGAGGCACTCACCACATCATGTGCACTGACTGGTGAGACCCATGGGTCGTGGCAATTTATGCAAAATAAAACTACATGTCTTTGATTTTACTATTGTTATTTATTGTGTTTTAATACTAGTATTATTATTTTGCAAATCAGTTTGAGAGCTTACAACATGTAAGTTTTATTGTTTTTATTGTACTGTCATCCTCTACTCTTTTTTTATATATTGATAATAACTATATGACATAACAGTATATAAAAAACGCACAGTCATTTTTGTGGTGATTTTTAATACAAAACATTACAGTACTGCGATTTTGAGTTAAAAAAATCATATGATCTATTAAATGGGGAACCAGTCATACTTCCTGTCACCGTGTCATTCGCTGGACCAGGAAAACTACGACAAATACAAACAAACATGATATATTTAACACTCCCTCTCCTTTATTTGTCTCTGTCGTTTCAATCGTCAAATGTTAATGGAGAAGAAGCACCGCTATGTACATTCGGAACACACAAAGCTGCCAATAAAGAAATGCACAAGAGACTTCAGCCACTTTTGGGTAAAAGGTATCTATTTTTATGATTCCATGATTTAGGTCAGTGATTTTCAAACCGGATAATATGAAGCAGTCGGCCGCAATACTGGTAATGGTATTGTACACAATACTGGTATTACCAGTATTTTACCAGTATCTGCAATACTGGTACAAATACTGGTAAATACTATCGTCACGGTATGTGTTTTCGTGCGTCATCTGTTTTCGTGTTATCCATTTTATTTTGATTTCCACAGCGCACGCATTATTTTTGACGTGTCTTCCGATTTCTATTTATGGAACATAAACAAGACTACCGCTGACATCTGTAAAAGATGTTAAAGTTTGCTTTTCAAGACGTAAGTACCAAAAACAGTGAACCTACCTACTGAACCATACTTTTTGTAATGCTTAAAACTTACTTCATTTATAAAGTAGCTGGAAAAAAATCCAGAAGGGCTATATAAAATTTAACTTTGTCGTCTGCCTCTCAGACAGCGGCTCTTCCTGTCATGTAACTGTCATGGAGTCACTGATCGTACTTGTAAACAAAAGAGCTGACTGAAATGTGCCTGTTTCTTATATAAAATACATGTAACTTTGCAGTGCATTGTCACTGTGGTTTCAGCACTATAAAAAACATCAAAAGTAAACACAATTTTGAAGGTGGTCATTTTCAAATATTCTGTTATTTTATTTAGATGTAGTATGATTTGGTAGATGGCCAGAACCATGAAATTTTAAAACCAGCCATTTCTGGATTTTATATTCGTTTCCATCCCGTATATCAGCCTTGTTTTTACTTCACACGAAAACAGATGACGCCATTTTACTGACAACAAAAGTTGCCAGATAATCGAGAGTATATTAAAATACAAGAATGGCTTTAAAAACAATCTTATATACAAAGAAATATTTAACTAGCCATTCTTTGAAAATTCCAATCGTCATATGAATGAAGGGTTAACAATGTTAATCGCTATATCGGAAAATCGATAATAGCACGAAAACCGATAACACGATGCTACTTACTAGTAAGTGGTATCCCAGAATTTTCCAGTATCTGCAATACTAGAAGATACTGGTCATTGGCAAAATATGAGTATTGCAGATACCGTAAGATTCTGGGAAATACTGGTTATACCAGTTTTGCAGATACTGGAAAATACTGGTTATACCAGTAATTGCAGATACTGGAATTTACTTGTATATTGGATTTTTTTGTCCCATCTGTGTGTCTGTTATGAGAGGACGGACAGTGTATAGGGTAGGGGTGTAACGATACACTTTTTCCACAAGCGATGCATATCGCGATATTTGATATGTATTACGATACGTATCACGATACGTTTTATAGGAAACTGTAACTATTCCTTGAAGTCCATGCTGGTCGACATGGGCGCTGCCATGTTTTTTTTTAATATAAGGCCAAAAAAAAAAATGTGTGTTTACGGTCATCCGACCTACCCTAATTTTTGCTAGCGACCCTATGCATTTTTACACAGAATTTGGATAACCATTTTTGTTGTTTAACCAGCAGCAATGTTTTATTTATTCAACTGCTAGCTTTTTGTTGAAATTGAGAGCAAAGAAGGTAGAAAAACTGCATAATTCGTCATTTTACCGGAATTTTCGAAAATTAAATATCGGATTCCGGAACCGGGAACGACTATTTTCGGTTTTGTCGATAATAAGAAAAAAAAAAGAAAAAAATTAATCCCGACCGACCGACCCTAGATTTTTTTAACATGTGACAGTAAACACACATATATTTTTTTTTTGGCCTAAGGTCGCTTACGTACTAACGGAAATTACAAATATTTGATATTTGATTAATTAATTTTAAAAGCGTAAATTAATCCATTCACTTTTCTCAAAATATTAATTAAATGATCACTAAAAGAAGAAAACGGAAGTTCAACACTACTTTTTTTCAAAAAATGAGCATCATATCATTTGTATCGTAAGCGGCCTCCACGTATCGTGAACCAAACCGTCCCCAAAATAATCGTGATTTCGGTACATACGGTGAATCGTTTCCCCCTTAGTATAGGGAGACTGGGAGAAAGGAGACTAGGGGCAGGAGAAAGGAGAAGAGGGGGGAGAAAAAAGAGGGAAGGGAGAAAGGTGAAGCGAGGTGGGAGAAATGAGAAAAGGGGTGGGAGAAAGGAGAAGAGGGACAGGAGAATGGATAAGCGTACCCTCTATCGACCCCCTCTGTTATGGTACAGTGTTTTTGCGGTAACTCCTAATTTTCAACACAGATGAAATATTACATGCAGATACATGATATTGCACACTTTTTTTCTAAATCTGGGCTGTAGCTTTATTACTCTCTGAGAGCCGTGCAATAATCAACGACCTAGATGTGATATTGTATGGCCTAAGCTCCATCTTCATTTTTTCCAATCCAGTGGGAATGCCTTTTAGAAAAGATATATATATATATATGGTCTAACACCGGGAGAGGTGCAAGATAGTAAAATCTGTGACACCCGAGGTCACAGATTTTACTATCTTGCACCTTTTACTGTGCTTGACTATTTTTCTCACCCATTTCTACAGTATGTTTACTTTTTGTGTAGTTTGGTGCATTAATTTGCGAACCGTATCACAGGACCAAAATGCCACGTAATAATATAAAACAAGATTTTCATTTTACAACTTTAAAGAGGTTCAAAATAATAAAGTTAACAAACTTGTGATAGATTCTACAATAACAAAATCTTGCACCTTTTACGATGTTTGCCTCTTTTTCTCATCTCTTTCTATCGTGTCAATATTTGTTTATGTTGAAAAATATAGAGTGCCCTCCCTTGTTTAGTAACTAACGTAAATAAAAAAAATGACCTCCCTTTGACCAACGTCAAATAACTTTTTTACAGGCATTTACAGGCTGTTGTAGTAGCATTTATAATATATTTATAAAGTACATTGTATTTTATTGTGAAATACATTTAAAATACTGCCAAGACACTATAAATTGACAATTTAATTCAACAATGGAAAACAGTTTTGCGGGAAAAACGGTGTGTAGCTTGTTTTACCCTGGAGCCGGGGTAAGATAGAAAAATCTTTTTCACCTAAATTAACGAACTACTTTATCCAAGGGGTGAGAAATAAAGGATCTAACACCGGTAAGAGGGCAAGACGGAAAAATCTCAGACACCCAAGGGAAAGATTTCTGGTCTCCAACGAGGCTCTGCCGAGTTGGAGACCAATAGAAATCTTTCCCGCGGGTGTCTGAGATTTTTCCGCCTTGCCCTCTTACCGGTGTTTGATTCTTTTTCTCACTAATTTCCCTATCTTGTACGTTTTCCGGTGTTTGATTTTATTTCTCACTAAACATCTTTGTTTTGTTTACATTCCATCGAGCGTTTTCCCGCAAAATTGTTTTCCGTTGGTGAAGTTAATTGTTGATTTATCGATATACATCCGTGTATTGGCAGTATTTTAATTGTATTTCATAATAAAATACAATGTATTTAATAAATATATTATATATGCTACTACAACAGCGATAAATACCTGTAAAAATTATTTGACTTTGGTCAAAGGGAGGTAATTTCTTTCTTTACGTTAGTTACTAACAAGGGAGAGCACTCTATTTTTTGCTCAAAGGAAACAAACATTGACATGGTAGAAAGGGGTGAGAAAAAGTCAAACGCAGTGAAAGGTGCAATATCGTTAAATTGTTAGAAAGCAGAATAGTATACATAGATTAATAGAAAAATACTTATGTAGTAGAATCGTGGTTTTATTGATGAGAATAAAGACGGAACCGTGGTGAAGAGCTACTTTGCGAAACGTAACATTTTTACGGGAAAAGTAGCGTGAAATTCTTATCTCACCCACGGGTTGAGACAAGGATATCTCACACGGCTAAAAATAGGAACTGTGCTGTCTCATTAGTGAGAAAATTAATTCTTGGCAAAATTTGATTAATTTAACCTTGAAAACAAATGGACTTGTTAGTTGATCTCATCTATTAAACTTTACTTCAGTAAAGAGAACATTCACTGTTTTAAAGTACGATTCAGACTATACCTGTAAGAAAAAGTCTACAAAATCAACAACCAACTCTAAAATTTGTCTTTTAGCTTAAAATTGGAAACTTATTTAACAAAAAGGGAAGATAATGTAACATTTAACGAAAAGAGTATGACTTAGGGTACAAAAATGGGGGTAATTTGGAGAAATTTACCTATAGCTGAAAGCAAATCTCATTCTCAGACAAATATATTATCATTATACTTCACCTAATATCGATAATTAAATAAATTATATTATTTTAAAATTGAATTAAATAACTTACTTATTACATTAGAAAAAAAATCATTTCAACAAATTGAAATATATCCCATTCATTGTAGAATGTAAAATCACTGACGCACGATTTTTTCGTGGTCGTTCGTTCTCTTTTTGTTTATAACTTTATACAGGTTGTATTGTTGATACATGTATATTGGTGTGAATCAAAAAACGTGGTACAAAATCTAATTTATTGTGAAATTTAAAATAATGTTAATTGTAAATGGAAATATATTTTTATGTTATTTCAATATTGTAATTTAATCACTTGGAAGCATGTGCCAAGGTGTGTTAACAGACAGAATAAGACAATAAAAAAATTAAAAAAAAAAGTTTTCTGAGCCCATGCAGGGATTAGATTATTGACGGCACAATACTGGTTTTCTAAAATTGATACCTGTCAATTCATGTTATAAATCATTTATACCACGCCCTCCTCGTTAAACTGTTAAACAATCTCACGCTTCACGTTCGATTGTTTAACTCAGAAAACGGTGGTATAAATATTACATATGTGCGATTAATCAATGGAATAAAATATATCAAGCATACATGTGTGATTAATCAATGGAATAAAATATATCAAGCATGTGTGATTAATCAATGGAATAAAATATATCAAGCTTGTGTGATTAATCAATGGAATAAAATATATGCAATATTTATGTCATCATTATAGTCTGACATAAAAGAAATGCTATTAAATTATATACAAAATATAAGGGCCCGGGTGGCTCAATGAGTTAGGTAGTTGGATTACCTAACAACTCATACAAGCCTATCACCAATATGGCGTGGGTTCGCACCAGGCTTTGTAAATTACAAAAAAGGGTGCACTCGACTCGCAGCCCGCAAGTGATAAAGTTTACCAATTACTTGCTCATGGTTGGTGGTTCTCTCCGGGTACTCCGGCTTCTTCCACCACTAAAACTGGTCGCCATGATATAGCTGAAATATTGCTGAAAGTGGCATTAAAGCAAAAATAAATCAAATCAAATCAAATATACAAAATACATCTACCAGCTTGTGTCCAATTATAGAATAGAGTCAAAGACAATTTTAGTGTCTCGTTCATAACATAATGATGTTCTTTGTTTAAGCTTTCAGAAATGTGTATTAAAATTGTAATAAGCCAAGGTTACGACCATCATAAATTATTGATTGTCGTTTCACAACCCTACCATTATCAATTTATGTATTTTCCTGTGTTCTTCTCTCCAGCAAATATAGAACTTAGTTTGATTATTTTTTCAATATTATTCCATAGAATTAGTAAGATATTAATTAAAACGAAAATATTAAAATACTGAGTTTCAAAAAAGAAAAACAGGAAACTCAATATCTTTCTAGACAAAGGAATAAAAATACCAATCATGTAAAGCTCATCTGGAGCACTGATAGTCAATACTCATTTTTTATCACATGTACCACTATGCTGGAGCTGTCAGGTTTGTTGACACACCAAAGAGTTAAACGGACTCATTGCAAATGCAATGAACTCTGGATTAATTTATTAAAAAAACAAAACACTTCAAACAATGTTGTAAGCACTGTTGATTATTCATTTAGCCGGAACATAAGGGGCCATTGTGGTTGTTATCGTATGGCAGTTGGATTTACAATTACCTGTGCCATCTGTGTCTATCACCAGTAACGTTGTTAGTTCCCACTCATGGTCAGGTGTACTCTATACAACTTTATGTTATAAAGTTTATCAGTGACTTGCGACAGTTTGGTAGTTTCTCCGGTTTCCTCCACCAATAAAACTGATAAACTTAACATCATTAACACAATAACTAAGTACTAGATATCTACAGGTCATGTATGAAGCAAAACTAGTACTAGATATCTATAGGTCAAGTATGAAGCAAAACTAGTACTAGATATCTACAGGTCAAGTATGAAGCAAAACTAGTACTAGATATCTACAGGTCAAGTATGAAGCAAAACTAGTACTAGATATCTACAGGTCATGTATGAAGCAAAACTAGTACTAGATATCTATAGGTCAAGTATGAAGCAAAACTAGTACTAGATATCTACAGGTCATGTATGAAGCAAAACTAGTACTAGATATCTACAGGTCATGTATGAAGCAACACTAGTACTAGATATCTATAGGTCATGTATGAAGCAAAACTAGTACTAGATATCTACAGGTCATGTATGAAGCAAAACTAGTACTAGATATCTACAGGTCATGTATGAAGCAACACTAGTACTAGATATCTACAGGTCATGTATGAAGCAAAACTAGTACTAGATATCTACAGGTCATGTATGAAGCAACACTAGTACTAGATATCTATAGGTCAAGTATGAAGCAACACTAGTACTAGATATCTACAGGTCATGTATGAAGCAACACTAGTACTAGATATCTATAGGTCAAGTATGAAGCAACACTAGTACTAGATATCTACAGGTCATGTATGAAGCAACTCTAGTACTAGATATCTATAGGTCAAGTATGAAGCAACACTAGTACTAGATATCTACAGGTCAAGTATGAAGCAAAACTAGTACTAGATATCTACAGGTCAAGTATGAAGCAAAACTAGTACTAGATATCAACAGGTCATGTATGAAGCAACACTAGTACTAGATATCTACAGGTCATGTATGAAGCAACACTAGTACTAGATATCTACAGGTCAAGTATGAAGCAAAACTAGTACTAGATATCTACAGGTCAAGTATGAAGCAAAACTAGTACTAGATATCTACAGGTCATGTATGAAGCAACTCTAGTACTAGATATCTATAGGTCAAGTATGAAGCAAAACTAGTACTAGATATCTACAGGTCAAGTATGAAGCAAAACTAGTACTAGATATCTACAGGTCAAGTATGAAGCAAAACTAGTACTAGATATCTACAGGTCATGTATGAAGCAACACTAGTACTAGATATCTATAGGTCAAGTATGAAGCAACACTAGTACTAGATATCTACAGGTCAAGTATGAAGCAAAACTAGTACTAGATATCTACAGGTCATGTATGAAGCAACACTAGTACTAGATATCTACAGGTCAAGTATGAAGCAAAACTAGTACTAGATATCTACAGGTCATGTATGAAGCAACACTAGTACTAGATATCTATAGGTCAAGTATGAAGCAAAACTAGTACTAGATATCTACAGGTCAAGTATGAAGCAAAACTAGTACTAGATATCTACAGGTCAAGTATGAAGCAAAACTAGTACTAGATATCTACAGGTCAAGTATGAAGCAAAACTAGTACTAGATATCTACAGGTCATGTATGAAGCAAAACTAGTACTAGATATCTACAGGTCAAGTATGAAGCAAAACTAGTACTAGATATCTACAGGTCAAGTATGAAGCAAAACTAGTACTAGATATCTACAGGTGCTATATTAATTATTTGGCTTTCAAATAGTTTGACTAAATTCTACTTTGAGTGTACCTGATGAATTTTATTCCAGAAACGTGTCATGCACTCTAAATTTTATATCTATGCTTTTATTAAATGATCTTTGTATTTTTTAGATTTAAAGTGATTGATGATTCCCAGAAATACGAGTACAATATTGGTATTTGTACAAATGCTGTTGAGGGTAAAGGATTGGGTCCCAATATAAGTGTTGTTCAGAACCGGATCAATCCAGAAGACAAAGGGGTTGCTAATCATTGGATAATAGGATATTACAACCAATCACAACTAATAGATGGAAGTATGTAGCGGTAACATTAAATAGCAATATATATTTTAAGGCTACACAATAACATTAAATAGCAATAGAAATTATAAGGCTACACAATAAGATTAAATAGTAATAGAAATTATAAGGCTACACAATAACATTAAATAGCAATAGAAATTATAAGGCTACACATTAACATTAAATAGTAATAGAAATTATAAGGCTACACAATAACATTAAATAACAATAGAAATTTAAGGGCTACACAATAAGATTAAATAACAATAGAAATTATAAGGCTACACAATAACATTAAATAGCAATAGAAATCTTAAGGATACACAATAACATTAAATAACAATAGAAATCTTAAGGTTACACAATAACATTAAATAGTAATAGAAATTTAAGGGCTACACAATAACATTAAATAACAATAGAAATTTTAAGGATACACAATAAGATTAAATAGCAATAGAAATCTTAAGGGCTACACAATAACATTAAATAAGAATAGAAATTATAAGGCTACACAATAACATTAAATAACAATAGAAATCTTAAGGATACACAATAACATTAAATAGCAATAGAAATCTTAAGGGCTACACAATAACATTAAATAGTAATAGAAATTTAAGGGCTACACAATAACATTAAATAGCAATAGAAATCTTAAGGATACACAATAAGATTAAATAGTAATAGAAATTTTAAGGCTACACAATAACATTAAATAACAATAGAAATTATAAGGATACACAATAACATTAAATAACAATAGAAATTTAAGGGCTACACAATAACATTAAATAGCAATAGAAATTATAAGGATACACAATAACATTAAATAACAATAGAAATTATAAGGATACACAATAACATTAAATAACAATAGAAATTATAAGGATACACAATAACATTAAATAACAATAGAAATCTTAAGGATACACAATAACATTAAATAGTAATAGAAATTTTAAGGCTACACAATAACATTAAATAACAATAGAAATTATAAGGCTACACAATAACATTAAATAACAATAGAAATTATAAGGCTACACAATAACATTAAATAACAATAGAAATTATAAGGCTACACAATAACATTAAATAGTAATAGAAATTATAAGGCTACACAATAACATTAAATAACAATAGAAATTATAAGGCTACACAATAACATTAAATAACAATAGAAATCTTAAGGATACACAATAAGATTAAATAGTAATAGAAATTTTAAGGATACACAATAACATTAAATAGCAATAGAAATTATAAGGCTACACAATAACATTAAATAACAATAGAAATTATAAGGCTACACAATAACATTAAATAGCAATAGAAATCTTAAAGGCTACACAATAACATTAAATAGTAATAGAAATTTTAAGGATACACAATAACATTAAATAACAATAGAAATCTTAAGGATACACAATAACATTAAATAACAATAGAAATCTTAAGGATACACAATAACATTAAATAGTAATAGAAATTTTAAGGCTACACAATAACATTAAATAACAATAGAAATTATAAGGCTACACAATAACATTAAATAACAATAGAAATTATAAGGCTACACAATAACATTAAATAACAATAGAAATTATAAGGCTACACAATAACATTAAATAGTAATAGAAATTATAAGGCTACACAATAACATTAAATAACAATAGAAATTATAAGGCTACACAATAACATTAAATAACAATAGAAATCTTAAGGATACACAATAAGATTAAATAGTAATAGAAATTTTAAGGATACACAATAACATTAAATAGCAATAGAAATTATAAGGCTACACAATAACATTAAATAACAATAGAAATTATAAGGCTACACAATAACATTAAATAGCAATAGAAATCTTAAAGGCTACACAATAACATTAAATAGTAATAGAAATTTTAAGGATACACAATAACATTAAATAGCAATAGAAATCTTAAAGGCTACACAATAACATTAAATAGTAATAGAAATTTTAAGGATACACAATAACATTAAATAGCAATAGAAATTATAAGGATACACAATAACATTAAATAACAATAGAAATTATAAGGGCTACACAATAACATTAAATAACAATAGAAATCTTAAGGCTACACAATAACATTAAATAACAATAGAAATTATAAGGGCTACACAATAACATTAAATAACAATAGAAATCTTAAGGCTACACAATAACATTAAATAGCAATAGAAATTATAAGGATACACAATAACATTAAATAGCAATAGAAATCTTAAGGATACACAATAACATTAAATAGCAATAGAAATTATAAGGATACACAATAACATTAAATAGCAATAGAAATCTTAAGGATACACAATAACATTAAATAGCCATAGAAATTATAAGGATACACAATAACATTAAACAACAATAGAAATTTAAGGGCTACACAATAACATTAAATAGCAATAGAAATTATAAGGCTACACAATAACATTAAACAACAATAGAAATTTAAGGGCTACACAATAGCATTAAATAACAATAGAAATTTAAGGGCTACACAATAACATTAAATAGCAATAGAAATTATAAGGATACACAATAACATTAAATAGCAATAGAAATCTTAAGGATACACAATAACATTAAATAGTAATAGAAATTATAAGGGCTACACAATAACATTAAATAACAATAGAAATTATAAGGATACACAATAACATTAAATAGCAATAGAAATTATAAGGATACACAATAACATTAAATAGCAATAGAAATCTTAAGGATACACAATAACATTAAATAGTAATAGAAATTATAAGGGCTACACAATAACATTAAATAACAATAGAAATTATAAGGATACACAATAACATTAAATAGCAATAGAAATTATAAGGATACACAATAACATTAAATAGCAATAGAAATTATAAGGATACACAATAACATTAAATAACAATAGAAATCTTAAGGCTACACAATAACATTAAATAACAATAGAAATTATAAGGATACACAATAACATTAAATAACAATAGAAATTATAAGGCTACACAATCACATTAAATAGTAATAGAAATTATAAGGCTACACAATAACATTAAATAACAATAGAAATTTAAGGGCTACACAATAACATTAAATAGCAATAGAAATTATAAGGCTACACAATAACATTAAATAACAATAGAAATTTTAAGGTTACACAATAACATTAAATAGTAATAGAAATTATAAGGGCTACACAATAACATTAAATAACAATAGAAATCTTAAGGCTACACAATAACATTAAATAACAATAGAAATTTAAGGGCTACACAATAACATTAAATAACAATAGAAATTTAAGGGCTACACAATAACATTAAATAGCAATAGAAATTATAAGGATACACAATAACATTAAATAGCAATAGAAATCTTAAGGATACACAATAACATTAAATAGCAATAGAAATTATAAGGATACACAATAACATTAAATAGCAATAGAAATTATAAGGATACACAATAACATTAAATAACAATAGAAATTATAAGGCTACACAATAACATTAAATAGTAATAGAAATTATAAGGCTACACAATAACATTAAATAACAATAGAAATCTTAAGGCTACACAATAACATTAAATAGCCATAGAAATTATAAGGATACACAATAACATTAAACAACAATAGAAATTTAAGGGCTACACAATAACATTAAATAGCAATAGAAATTATAAGGCTACACAATAACATTAAACAACAATAGAAATTTAAGGGCTACACAATAGCATTAAATAACAATAGAAATTTAAGGGCTACACAATAACATTAAATAACAATAGAAATTTAAGGGCTACACAATAACATTAAATAACAATAGAAATCTTAAGGCTACACAATAACATTAAATAACAATAGAAATTATAAGGCTACACAATAACATTAAATAGCAATATAAATTAAAAGGCTACACAATGACATTAAATAACAATAGAAATTGTAAGGCTACACAATAACATTAAATAACAATAGAAATCTTAAGGATACACAATAACATTAAATAACAATAGAAATTTAAGGGCTACACAATAACATTAAATAGTAATAGAAATTATAAGGCTACACAATAACATTAAATAGCAATAGAAATTTAAGGGCTACACAATAACATTAAATAGCAATAGAAATAATAAGGCTACACAATAACATTAAATAACAATAGAAATTTAAGGGCTACACAATAACATTAAATAACAATAGAAATTTAAGGGCAACACAATAACATTAAATAACAATAGAAATTTAAGGGCAACACAATAACATTAAATAACAATAGAAATTATAAGGCTACACAATAACATTAAATAACAATAGAAATTTAAGGCTACACAATAACATTAAATAGCAATAGAAATTATAAGGATACACAATAACATTAAATAACAATAGAAATTTAAGGGCTACACAATAACATTAAATAGCAATAGAAATTATAAGGCTACACAATAACATTAAATAACAATAGAAATTTAAGGGCAACACAATAACATTAAATAACAATAGAAATTTAAGGGCAACACAATAACATTAAATAACAATAGAAATTTAAGGGCTACACATTAACATTAAATAGCAATAGAAATTATAAGGCTACACAATAACATTAAATAACAATAGAAATTTAAGGGCTACACAATAACATTAAATAACAATAGAAATTATAAGGCTACACAATAACATTAAATAACAATAGAAATCTTAAGGATACACAATAACATTAAATAACAATAGAAATTTTAAGGATACACAATAACATTAAATAACAATAGATATTTAAGGGCTACACATTAACATTAAATAACAATAGATATTTAAGGGCTACACATTAACATTAAATAGCAATAGAAATTATAAGGCTACACAATAACATTAAATAACAATAGAAATTTAAGGGCTTCACAATAACATTAAATAACAATAGAAATCTTAAGGCTACACAATAACATTAAATAGTAATAGAAATCTTAAGAATACACAATAACATTAAATAACAATAGAGATTTAAGGGCTACACAATAACATTAAATAGCGATAGAAATTATAAGCTACACAATAACATTAAATAACAATAGAAATTTAAGGGCTACACAATAACATTAAATAACAATAGAAATCTTAAGGCTACACAATAACATTGAATAACAATAGAGATTTAAGGGCTACACAATAACATTAAATAGCGATAGAAATTATAAGCTACACAATAACATTAAATAACAATAGAAATTTAAGGGCTACACAATAACATTAAATAACAATAGAAATTATAAGGATACACAATAACATTAAATAGTAATAGAAATTTAAGGGCTACACAATAACATTAAATAGCAATAGAAATCTTAAGGATACACAATAACATTAAATAACAATAGAAATTTAAGGGCTACACAATAACATTAAATAGCAATAGAAATTATAAGGCTACACAATAACATTAAATAGTAATAGAAATTATAAGGCTACACAATAACATTAAATAACAATAGAAATCTTAAGGCTACACAATAACATTAAATAACAATAGAGATTTAAGGGCTACACAATAACATTAAATAGCGATAGAAATTATAAGCTACACAATAACATTAAATAACAATAGAAATTTAAGGGCTACACAATAACATTAAATAACAATAGAAATTATAAGGATACACAATAACATTAAATAGTAATAGAAATTTAAGGGCTACACAATAACATTAAATAGCAATAGAAATCTTAAGGATACACAATAACATTAAATAACAATAGAAATTTAAGGGCTACACAATAACATTAAATAGCAATAGAAATTATAAGGCTACACAATAACATTAAATAGTAATAGAAATTATAAGGCTACACAATAACATTAAATAGTAATAGAAATTTAAGGGCTGCACAATAACATTAAATAACAATAGAAATCTTAAGGCTACACAATAACATTAAATAGCAATAGAAATTATAAGGATACACAATAACATTAAATAACAATAGAAATCTTAAGGCTACACAATAACATTAAATAGCAATAGAAATTATAAGGATACACAATAACATTAAATAACAATAGAAATTATAAGGCTACACAATAACATTAAATAACAATAGAAATCTTAAGGCTACACAATAACATTAAATAGCAATAGAAATTATAAGGATACACAATAACATTAAATAACAATAGAAATTATAAGGCTACACAATAACATTAAATAACAATAGAAATCTTAAGGATACACAATAACATTAAATAACAATAGAAATCTTAAGGCTACACAATAACATTAAATAGTAATAGAAATTATAAGGCTACACAATAAGATTAAATAGCAATAGAAATTTAAGGGCTGCACAATAACATTAAATAGCAATAGAAATCTTAAAGGCTACACAATAACATTAAATAACAATAGAAATCTTAAGGCTACACAATAACATTAAATAACAATAGAAATCTTAAGGATACACAATAACATTAAATAACAATAGAAATCTTAAGGCTACACAATAACATTAAATAACAATAGAAATCTTAAGGCTACACAATAAGATTAAATAACAATAGAAATCTTAAGGATACACAATAACATTAAATAACAATAGAAATCTTAAGGATACACAATAACATTAAATAACAATAGAAATCTTAAGGATACACAATAACATTAAATAACAATAGAAATTTAAGGGCTACAAAAACGATTTTTCTGATTGACATCAGATCTCTCTCTTCTTCCCTTTTACAGATATGTCGTAGTGTGGGAGATCTAGACAAACCCCATTACAGGTCACACCAGAGTGACGTTGTGCTTCAATAGCATTCAAAGCAGTTTAATAACACTTTCATAGTGTGTAAGCGCCACAGTTGTGTTTCCTCAGATTTCCTGCGACATTGGTAATGGGGAGAAATTACAAGATAACAGTTTAATGAGTTCATTATGTAGTAGTACCATAGTCAATATTTATTGAATGCAGTCTTAAAGTGGTTTGTAATTAATGAATGATTGATTGTTTCAGCCATATCATGGCGAGAACAGGATACATTTCAATGAGATGATGATGATGAGGACCGCTTTGTACTAAATCAACACGCTTAGTATATTTTTTATGGGTCTAACTAACTGAAACAAGTCTGCAAGGTAGACATGTCGCTCCATTCTGACTCATTATCATGAATCCGAGCCAACCAGTCTTTGCTTTTCTCCTTAAAGCTGCTTGCTTAGTGGAGAAGCAGCAAATACCTTTTTTGTGCCAATTTCATAGGTTTGATCCGACCCTTGAACCCACAATCTACTGCACTTGAGGCTAACATACCAATCATTACACCACTACATTGTGTATATATATATATCTTCTTACTCTAATTGACCATTACAGGAAAAAAATAGGATCTTTTAATATATGCAAAATTTTCACTTTCAGCTGATTGGCTAATCCTAGAATATAATGGAGGCGAACGTTATCATACTAATTGTGGTAATGAAAAAAGAAGAGCAAGGATCATGATCACATGTGATGAAAATGTTAAACCAGGAGTAAGTTATCTCCCTTATATATCAACTAAAAAAAATATATCATAAATAGCATTTAGTGAGTTACCTTGGAAGTGTTGCATTATAAAATTTATACATGAAAAACATCAAAGCTTAGAAATAGGGCACAGAAAGGGGGTGTCAGAATGTTATGTTTGACAAATCAAGAAATAGGGCACAGAAAGGAGGTGTCAGAATGTTATGTTTGACAAATCAAGAAATAGGGCACAGAAAGGGGATGTCAGAATGTTATGTTTGACAAATCAAGAAATAGGGCACAGAAAGGGGGTGTCAGAATGTTATGTTTGACAAATCAAGAAATAGGGCACAGAAAGGAGGTGTCAGAATGTTATGTTTGACACATCAAGGAATAGGGCACAGAAAGGGGGTGTCAGAATGTTATGTTTGACAAATCAAGAAATAGGGCACAGAAAGGGGGTGTCGGAATGTTATGTTTGACAAATCAAGAAATAGAGCACAGAAAGGGGGTGTCAGAATGTTATGTTTGTCAAATCAAGAAATAGGGCACAGGAAGGGGGTGTCAGAATGTTATGTTTGACAAATCAAGAAATAGGGCACAGAAAGGGGGTGTCAGAATGTTATGTTTGACACATCAAGAAATAGGGCACAGAAAGGGGGTGTCAGAATGTTATGTTTGACAAATCAAGAAATAGAGCACAGAAAGGGGGTGTCAGAATGTTATGTTTGACAAATCAAGAAATAGGGCACAGAAAGGGGGTGTCAGAATGTTATGTTTGACACATCAAGAAATAGGGTACAGAAAGGGGGTGTCAGAATGTTATGTTTGACGCATCAAGAAATAGGGCACAGAAAAGAGGCGTCAGAATGTTATGTTTGACACATCAAGAAATAGGGCACAGAAAGGGGGTGTCAGAATGTTATGTTTGACACATCAAGAAATAGGGCACAGAAAGGGGGTGTCAGAATGTTATGTTTGACACATCAAGAAATAGGGCACAGAAAGGGGGTGTCAGAATGTTATGTTTGACACATCAAGAAATAGGGCACAGAAAGGGGGTGTCAGAATGTTATGTTTGACAAATCAAGAAATAGGGCACAGAAACGGGGTGTCAGAATGTTATCTTTGACAAATCAAGAAATAGGGCACAGAAAGGGGGTGT
This sequence comes from Bathymodiolus septemdierum, assembly GCA_963383655.1. Classification (NCBI taxonomy): domain Eukaryota; kingdom Metazoa; phylum Mollusca; class Bivalvia; order Mytilida; family Modiolidae; genus Bathymodiolus; species Bathymodiolus septemdierum. The sequence continues at coordinate 61,905,474 of OY726530.1, forward strand.
CAGAATGTTATGTTTGAGAAATCAAGAAATAGGGCACAGAAAGGGGGTGTCAGAATGTTATGTTTGACAAATCAAGAAATAGGGCACAGAAAGGGGGTGTCAGAATGTTTTGTTTGACAAATCAAGAAATAGGGCACAGAAAGGGGGTGTCAGAATGTTATGTTTGACAAATCAAGAAATAGGGCACAGAAAGGGGGTGTCAGAATGTTATGTTTGACAAATCAAGAAATAGGGCACAGAAAGGGGGTGTCAGAATGTTATGTTTGACAAATCAAGAAATAGAGCACAGAAAGGGGGTGTCAGAATGTTATGTTTGACAAATCAAGAAATAGGGCACAGAAAGGGGGTGTCAGAATGTTATGTTTGAGAAATCAAGAAATAGAGCACAGAAAGGGGGTGTCAGAATGTTATGTTTGACAAATCAAATACACAACTTCCTCTTAAGACTGGATTGAATAGACCATTTTCACATTTTAAGACTTTGATTCTAAAATTATACGTTTGACAGGAGTTATTGCCCTTTAAGGTGGCAAAGGGTCCCATTTTTTTCTATAATCTCTTCGAAAAATTTTGATGTTGCAAACAACTTGTGAATTTTCTATTTTCTATAAAATTATCCACTGATTTTTATCAAGGTTCATATATCTACAAATTATGAAATTATGAGAAAATAATATTCAAATTCATTGTTCTGTCAATTGCACTTGCTATACCAGGTAACAATTTGTCCATCATAAGGGAAACAACTCTTATAAAAAAAAGGTTAGTTATAAAAACATATAATTTTGAATCAAATCGGGAATGTTCAAAAGGTCTATTTGTTCCCTGAACAAAAAATACAACATGTAGATTTTTTTTTATTTCAGCTAAAATGTCACATAGCTGAAATGTTATCCTGGATTCAATCTGATTAATATCAGCTGTTATAATACTCTACACTTAACATGTAGTAGATATTCCATTTAGATCATGGCAATATCCTTATTGTCAAGAGGTGCCATCTTTGTGGTCATGATTGTATGATAGTTGGATTAACAACTACCTGTGCAATCAGTGCCTATCACCACTAAAGTTGCGAGTTCGAATTCTGCTCATGCAGGGGTTTCAAAGTTTTTTATAATAGCTGAGGGCCGTAAGAGGTCCAGGGGGCGGAAGCTCCGGAAATCTAGCATTTTGTGGACCAAAAAATGTACTTCAGAGACTGCAAAACATTAAGTGTTTTTGAAAAAAAAATCCCATTAACTTTAGAATTCAGATTTCACCAAGAGTGAAGACCATGCATAATGCCTGGATTTTTTCCCCCAATTTCTTTATTGAATATTTCAGTTTACAGACTTCAGCCAAGATTATTCATAGATAGTCCGCCATATCTTAAAAAGAAACAAAAGGACCATAAAGAGCTACGGTTCCGCAGCTAGGCTTGACCAAGCCATTGTTATCAAAGCTTAAACTTCTCAAAATTCTTTTGTTGGCGTTGTCCTTTTCTTTTTCACAATATCTTGGCTTGTGTATTTTTTTTACTTTATTACCAGTAATTAAACTCATCAAAGACCATTGGCACAGATCAAGACATATAAGTGTCATAATTAATGAAACATATAAATTTAATTAGCAATCATCAATCTTTAATAAAATTTATAATTTTAATAGATCAATACAAATATAATTAAACAAAAACAATATATATTGTTACTTTCACGACTTATGTGCAAAAAAATGTTCGAATAAAAAGGATTCGTGGGAAGACATTTATTAACATTTGAATCACAAAAGTTAAATTATTTTGGAAAAAACGTGGGGCCGGCGTTTTGACATTACAATGTAATTCGTATTTGAGCCATGTCCGGTCCTTTTTCAAGATTTCTAGTAATTTTCTATCCCTTTATCTCCTTGTACCCCCTTTTAAAAATGTTTTTCAGCACACTTTCATTTCTGTGAACAACCGCGGTAGGGCCCCGTCAAAATATGTAAATAAATTAACCATAGGTTTTTATTTTGTATACTGGAAGTTAAGCAATATGGACGGAGTTAAGCAACAAGACAGTGCGCCCCAGAATGATTCGACCCTGGGTTTTAAATGGATAAAAAAAATCGCACAAAATATTGTGTAGTCATATATTCATAATACATAATGATCATACTTATATTGCTGAAGATTACACTCAATTGTGTTTGAACATAATTTGTAATCGGTAATTTTTGGTCCAGGTGAACTATTGCCATCACTTAGCGTCCGTTGTCTGTAAACTTTTCACATTTCAAGCTTCTTCTCCGAAACCACTTGGCCGATTGGAACCGAACTTAGCAGGAATGTTCCTTGGATGGTCCTCTACAAAGTTACTGTTTTTCGTTCTAGTCGGATATTCAATATGGCTGCCAGGGCCAATAATATGCTCTGATTGGCTGAAATTTCAAAGATCTTCTTCTCTGAAACTAATGAACTGACTGAACCCAAACTGTAAAGGAATGATCATTGGAATGTCCTTTACCAAGTTACTGTTTTTTATGCCGATCGGAAATCCAAGATGGCCGCCATCACAGGACATAGATTAACATTGGACCCTATGGGAAAATGTTCAAATGCCTTCTTCTCAGAAACTACAAATATGATTAAAGCCAAACTGTACATGAATGTTCATCGGATGGTCTTCTACAATCTTAAGGTTTTTTGTTCTGATATGAAATTCAAAATGGCGGCTACGGCAGGACTTAGTTTAACATTGGACCCTATGGGAAAAATGTTTCAAAATGCTTCTTCTCTGAAACCACTTGGACAGTTGAAACCAAACTGCCCAGGAATGATCATTGGAAGGTCCTCTACAAGGTGTGTGTTTTTTATGCCGATCGGAAATCCAAGATGGCTACCACCGCAGGACATAGATTAACATTGGACCCTATGGGAAAATGTTCAAATGCCTTCTTCTCAGCAACTACAAATATGATTAAAGCCAAACTGTACATGAATGTTCATTGAATGGTCCTCTACAAACTGTACGTTTTTTGTTCCGATAAGAAATTCAAAATGGCAGCTACAGCAGGACTTAGTTTAACATTGGACCCTATGGGAAAAATGTTTCAAAATGCTTCTTCTCTGAAACCACTTGGATAATTGAAACCAAACTGCCCAGGAATGATCATTGGAAGGTCCTCTACAAAGTTTCTGTTTTTTTATGCCGATCGAAAATTCAAGATGGCCACCACCGCAGGACATAGATTAACATTGGACCCTATGGGAAAATGTTCAAATGCCTTCTTCTCAGAAACTACCAATATGATTAAAGCCAAACTGTACATGAATGTTCATTGGATGGTCCTCTACAATCTTAAGGTTTTTTGTTCCGATATGAAATTCAAAATGGCGGCTACGGCAGGACTTAGTTTAACATTGGACCCTATGGGAAAAATGTTTCAAAACGCTTCTTCTCTGAAACCACTTGGATAATTGAAACCAAACTGCCCAGGAATGATCATTGGAAGGTCCTCTACAAAGTTTCTGTTTTTTTATGCCGATCGAAAATTCTAGATGGCTGCCACCGCAGGACATAGATTAACATTGGACTCTATGGAAAAATGTTCAAATGCCTTCTTCTCAGAAACTACAAATATGATTAAAGCCAAACTGTACATGAATGTTCATTGGATGGTCCTCTACAATCTTAAGGTCTTTTGTTCCGATATGAAATTCAAAATGGCGGCTACGGCAGGACTTAGTTTAACATTGGACCCTATGGGAAAAATGTTTCAAAATGCTTCTTCTCTGAAACCACTTGGACAGTTGAAACCAAACTGCCCAGGAATGATCATTGGAAGGTCCTCTACAAAGTTTCTGTTTTTTATGACGATCTGAAATCCAAGATGGCCACCACCGCAGGACATAGATTAACATTGGACCCTATGGGAAAATATTCAAATGCCTTCTTCTCAGAAACTACAAATATGATTAAAGCCAAACTGTACATGAATGTTCATTAGATGGTCCTCTACAAACTTTATGTTTTTTGTTCCGGTATGAAATTCAAAATGGCGGCTACGGCAGGACTTAGTTTAACGTTGGACCCTATGGGGAAAATGTTTCAAAATGCTTCTTCTCTGAAACCACTAGGACAGTTGAAACCAAACTGCCCAGGAATGATCATTGGAAGGTCCTCTACAAATCTTATGTTTTTTATGCCGATCAGAAATCCAAGATGGCCGCCACCGCAATACATAGATTAACATTGGACCCTATGGAAAAATGTTCAAATGCCTTCTTCTCAGAAACTACAAATATTATTAAAGCCAAACTGTACATGAATGTTCATTGGATGATCCTCTACAAACTTTACGTTTTTTGTTCCGATAAGAAATTCAAAATGGCGGCTACGGCAGGACTTAGTTTAACATTGGACCCTATGGGGAAAATGTTTCAAAACGCTTCTTCTCTGAAACCACTTGGATAATTGAAACCAAACTGCCCAGGAATGATCATTGGAAGGTCCTCTACAAAGTTTCTGTTTTTTTATGCCGATCGAAAATTCAAGATGGCCGCCACCGCAGGACATAGATTAACATTGGACCCTATGGGAAAATATTCAAATGCCTTCTTCTCAGAAACTACAAATATGATTAAAGCCAAACTGTACATGAATGTTCATTAGATGGTCCTCTACAAACTTTATGTTTTTTGTTCCGGTATGAAATTCAAAATGGCGGCTACGGCAGGACTTACTTTAACATTGGACCCTATGTGGAAAATGTTTCAAAACGCTTCTTCTCTGAAACCACTTGGATAATTGAAACCAAACTGCCCAGGAATGATCATTGGAAGGTCCTCTACAAGGTGTGTGTTTTTTATGCCGATCTGAAATCGAAGATGGCCACCACTGCAGGACATAGATTAACATTGGACCCTATGGGAAAATGTTCAAATGCCTTCTTCTCAGAAACTACAAATATGATTAAAGCCAAACTGTACATGAATGTTCATTGGATGATCCTCTACAAACTGTACGTTTTTTGTTCCGATAAGAAATTCAAAATGGCGGCTACGGCAGGGCTTAGTTTAACATTGGACCCTATGGGAAAAATGTTTCAAAATGCTTCTTCTCTGAAACCACTTGGACAGTTGAAACAAAACTGCCCAGGAATGATCATTGGAAGGTCCTCTGTTTTTTATGCCGATCGGAAATCCAAGATGGCTGCCACCACAGGTCATAGTATTAACACAGAACCATATGGGGAAAATACAGAAATATATTCTTCTCTGAAGCTATTGTAGTGATTGAACCTAAACTGTGCATCAATCATTGGAAGGTCCTTTACAAACTTTGTGTTTTTTATGTTGATCGTAATTCCAAGATGACTACCACTGCAGGACATAGTTTTTACATAGGACCAATTGTTTTTTTTTATTACCAGGTGAACGATACAGGCTCTTGAGAGCCTCTGGTTTTATTTTGAAATGATGTCAGCTTTGTTCCGGTCCGAGTTTACACAAGGATGAAAAGATATTGGGGCGAAAACATATCTATTTACCGCATGCGCAAACTGCTATTTACGATTCTAAGGTAAAGTTATTTTTAAAACAGGGAATATCCCATCAACTTGGTCGTGACACAGTTGTTCGATTTGAATGCGAGAATTCAACAATTGACGTGATCATTAATTTTTTATGAAAAATATTCCACAAGCCTATCGACCATCGTACTTGTGGTTTTCACCACCGCTAATTTTAGGAGGTTCAGTAATTTCTGTCGGTACTATACACGATCTCAGACGGATAAAAGTACCGGGTACCGGCCCACTTTGAAACCCCTGGCTCATGGCGAGGTGTACTCGATGCAACATTGTGTGATAAAGTTTGTCAGTGACTTGTGGCAGGTTGGTGGTTTTCTCCGGGTACTCAGGTTTCCTCCCCCAATTAAACTGGCTGCCACAATATAACTGAAATATTGTTGAAAGTGACATTAAACACCATAACCCTAACCCGTTAAATGGTTTCGTGGAAAAGTGTCCAAACAGTGAGATGAGCCAAAAGTGGTTACATGTTGACAAATAGTAAAAACCAAACATATGAAGAGTAAAACACTTTGTTCTTGTTTATGATGTGCACCACCTCCACCCCCACACACTTTCTTGATTATGATGTGCACCCCCCCACACTTTCTTGATTATGATGTGCACCCCCCACACTTTCTTGATAATGATATGCACCCCCCACACTTTCTTGATTATGATGTGCACCCCCCCACATTTTCTTGATTATGATGCATCCCCCCCCCCCCCCACACTTTCTGCTAGAAAAAAATAGAATCTTTGTCAAATCTAGTGCATAATACAAAGGTCATAATGGTAAACTATTTATTGTAAAATAAAATAATGTCATTGATAGAAAATTTTATGTCATATTATAAAACTTCATCTTTTTTTTTAGGATGAGCAAAATTCAATGAAAGTTATTGAAGAAGAGAGAGAAAAGTTTCATGACTGTTATTACCTGTTTGAAATGGGAACCAGCATTGTGTGCAAGAAGAAACAACTAGTTACTGTCAGCCTAAGTGTTGGTTCAATTCTTGTGATAGTGTAGGTTGCCTTAAAATGGTTACAATTATTATATCTTTTGTCGTCTTGGTAACCAAAGTGCTTTGAATTTCAAATGAGGGTTTGCATCTCCTAAGGGGACAAATTAGTAGTAGATTTGAGTTTATTGTGTTTAACACCACTTTCAACAATATTACTGTTATATCGTGGCGGTCAGTTTTATTGGTGGAGGAAATCGAAGTATGCTGAGAAAACCACCGACCTGCCACAAGTCACTGACAAACTTTATCATATAATGTTGTGGCTGAGCGTTGCTTTGAATGGAATACCTAATACATGTTAATGTAATTGATTAATATGATTGTTTTCTATTTATAGCTTTATTGTGGTGGTAATTCTGTATGGTTTATTAGGATTTTTATACCAACGTTTGGTACTCGGGGCCAAAGGCAAAGAACAAATACCAAATTACAGTTTCTGGCAGGACTTTGGCAACTTACAAGCAGTAAGTTTAATTTTAAGATTAGTCAAAAAAAGATATATGTTTTCAAATTACAGTTTCTGGAAAAACGTGGGTGAGTTTAATTTTAAGGTCAATCAATGAAGATATGTTTTATTGAACAACTCAACATTCACGATTGATTTCTAGGCGACAAATGTTTTTTTTTTTGCTATATACTAAATCCTATATAATGTAATTACTGGGTACTGGTAAAAGTTCCCAGGGTCAAGCCCACAGAGCTGCCCAGCACTTCCCTGGATGGTGGATAGCAGGGTTGTCAGGATATAATACATAAAGTCTGATCATGGACCATATTGGGTAACGTGTTTGGAGAGTGTGTGATAAAGACCTCTTTTATAGATTTCGAAAAAGACTAGGTTCATTATAGCCACTACAAAAGATAATTGTTTTGTCTCTACCCAATTTTTCCTACTTTTTCATTGACAGCCAAAAGTAGTTGCCTCAGTTGGCTTATTCCACCCTCATTGCTATTTAATTGATAACTTGTTCTCATAGCTCAAATACTGCTCACCAGATATTAAGCAATAATCAATCAATCAATATAATTTAATTATACCCCCCCCGCAACGAAGTTGTAGGGGGGTATACTGGTTTCACCATGTCCGTCCGTTCGTCTGTAGACAAATCCTATGTCATAAGATAACTTGAGTTGTGTTTCTGAGAATCTTTTAAAATTTTATCAGCAGTTTACTGGTGAAGAGAGGAGGGTCCCTTTCATTGTTGACGATTTTCACTTTTGCCGTTCCAGAGTTATTGGACTTGATATGACGGAAAATAGGATTTTTACCCTATGTCGTATGATAACTTGAGTAGCGTTTCTCAGAATGTTTTGAAATTTTATCAGCAACTTACCGGTGAAGAGAGGAGGGTCCCTTTCATTTTTGGTCGGAACAATCAGTAATGTTTTGGTTATGGAAATAGGTTGAACAGATATGGGGAGCGGGGGGTATATCTTGGTGAGCTGTGCTCACAGTAATACTAGTTACAAGATAATATCATGCAAGAATCTCAAATTTAAAGTAACAAAGAATTCACAAATTGATGCAAGTCTTTATTGGAAAAATGGGAAACTAAGGGGACCTTGATCACATTATTTTAACCTGACATTTGTAAGTAATTTTCTTGTGTGTGTGTGATTTGTCTCCCTTTGATTGTATATCTAGCACTGAGGTTATAGGATGAGAGACAATACAAACTGAATGACTGGTTCTTTTGATAACAGTTTACTGCTGTAAAATGTAATCTATTAAAGCGAAAATAATGTTTTGTTTATTTTATATGATGAATGTATTTTCTTTTATTATTAGTGTGTTTAACAAATTTTCATCATATTTTTAATCACTACTGCAGTTAAATTTCTGCATGAGAATTCCCACCAATTTCCATTCCACATTCTTTAACGACGAAAATTAACAACTTCAAAATAGTTTTGACATTTTGGTAATAGGAGAAACTGATTCTCGTTTCTGTCACCAGGGGGATCACAATATTTCTCCTTTCTGTTACCAGGGGATCACAATATTTCTCCTTTTTGTTACCAGGGGATCACAATATTTCTCCTTTCTGTTACCAGGGGTTCACAATATTTCTCCCTTCTGTTACCAGGGGATCACAATATTTCTCCTTCTGTTACCAGGGGATCACAATATTTCTTCTTTGTTACCAGGGGATCACAATATTTTTCCTTTCTGTTACCAGGGGATCACAATATTTCTCCTTTCTGTTACCAGGGGATCACAATATTTCTCCTTTCTGTTACCAGGGGATCACAATATTTCTCCTTCTGTTACCAGGGGATCACAATATTTCTTCTTTGTTACCAGGGGATCACAATATTTTTCCTTTCTGTTACCAGGGGATCACAATATTTCTCCTTTCTGTTACCAGGGGATCACAATATTTCTCCTTTCTGTTACCAGGGGATCACAATATTTCTCCTTTCTCGATAGCTTGAGCTTTAAGATAGAAAAAAATAACCATCTGAAATGGAGAAATATTGTTGTAGTGGCCCTGATTTTATGGTAGTTAGATTTACATCTATATATAGAATCAGTATTGATCACCACTGAAGTTGTGAGTCTGATTCCTTCCTGTGACATAATACAACTCTATGTTTAAACAGGATTGTGTTTTATTCAGAGTTTGGTTTAGACAATTTTTCACTGTAGCGTTGAACATTATTTATTGTTTATACAGGATTGTGTTTTATTCAGGATTTGGTTTAGACAAGTTTTCACTATAACATTGAACATTATTTATTGTTTATACAGGATTGTGTTTTATTCAGGGTTTGGTTTAGACAGGTTTTCACTGTAGCATTGAACATTATTTATTGTTTATACAGGATTGTGTTTTATTCAGGGTTTGGTTTAGACAGGTTTTCACTGTAGCATTGAACATTATTTATTGTTTATACAGGATTGTGTTTTATTCAGGGTTCAATTTAGACAGGTTTTCACTGTAGCATTGAACATTATTTATTGTTTATACAGGATTGTGTTTTATTCAGGGTTTGGTTTAGACAAGTTTTCACTGTAGCATTGAACATTATTAACATAGCTATCCAATTTAGTGTACATGAAACACTACCAACATAATTAATTCTTTCATTGCAGGATGGTTGTAACCTAGTATGTCGTACAGGAGATAGATTTGAATCTAAGCAGTACAAAGGAGTGGGAGATGACCAATTACAGGAAGAAGATGACAGAGATGATCATTTACTACCTATGTAAACAAAACAGAGTTGTCTACCTTTAAACAGTTTTGTCCTATGTGGGTAAAACAGAGTTATCTACCTTTAAAGAGTTGTTTGTCCTTTGTGAACAAAACAGAGTTATCTATCTTTGAAGAGTTTTAATTTTGAACTTCAAAAAGCTTTAAAACTATTTTTGCTTAATTTGAAAGGAAAGAACACATTTTTTTAAAATCATAATTTCTTTAATAAAAAAAGGTGTTCTCCCTACAGGGGATGATACTCAATTCTCAGGATTTTTCTTTCTGTTTGTTTCAAGACAGCAAACACTTGACAGACTTATTTGGGAATGTCTCAGGCCAGTGGTATTATATATGTAAATACATTGATTGCAAATCAAATAGATAAACTAATGAAGTTGATGAAAAATTTAAAACGAAAGTAACATGGATTAACAAGATATATAATATATTGTTGTAATTCCTTCAATAGATTTTAAAAGAATTATTGCAATGTAGTTTTCTGTCTTATTATATACCAGGGATGTTTCTGATTAGAAAATAAAATAAATGAAAATCAATGGAAAATAGCTGAAACCCTATAAATCCCCTTTCAAAACCTTAATTTTTAACCTGTTCTGATTGTGTCCTGCAACTTTCTGGATTTGTTTGCAGAAGGAAATAACTGAAAAAAGATCATCTCTGATATATATTCTGATATTTACTTACAAATAATATAATCCATCAATTTTATATACATACACACTAGTTTTATTGTTTGATTGGCTAACTTATGTGAATAAGCAGCCAATCGGATACATTATTCACGAACTCGTCACTTAAGTCTGTCAAGGGTTGATGGAGACAAATAGACACAAGAAAAGCCTGACTAAATGAGGAAGTACAGTCAGGGAGGCTTTAATTTTGTCAATAGCAAGTTGTATGTTGATTTCTGTGATATTGTGTTAGGTTTTGAGGTGACACAACCAGACACATTCCATTTAATTACATATATAAATATCAATATTTAAGGAAGATTAAAAATGTCCAAGATGTCTGTTAGACATGTCACACTACTATTTAAAATGTTGATACAAAAATAATGTTTGAAGTGAAAATAAAGGAGAAAGTCTTGAAAAATAAATTTATAATTCATGTTTTTGTGTTCACTTAAATTAAATTTTTCATTCAGAAGATATATTTTAGAGCATTTTTTCAAAATTATTTGGATAAACGATTCAGTAGCATTGATCAAAAATAAAAAAATTTTGCTCCAATTGTTTAATATAAACTGAGAACTGGAAGATAAAAAAAAAGTTTTGATGGAGTTATTTTGGGTAAAAAATCCTTAATAATTTCAATTTTAAAAAATATGATCATTTTGTAATTAAAGTTATTTATTTAATTATTAAAAAGATATATTTTATCTCTCACAGTTCTGTATATAATTAATTTGACCATGGCGATTTAGATAAACAATTGGAAGAATTTATTTACTAGTCTGGAATATTTTTTTCATTTTGAAATATTGTTATTTTCTTTTCAAAATGGATTAATAAAAATGTTTTTATACATGTACATGTATGTGAAATGAATTTTAATTACTACAGTGAAACCTGTCTAAGTCAAACCTCCTTGTGACCTACTTTTGTGTTTGTAATAGACAGATATTTGCTATAGAGGTTAAATTAACAAAACATTTCCTACATTGGGTCTAAATGCAAAGTTCAGTTTATACAGGATTCCATTTTATTCAGGGTTTGGTTTAGACAGGTTGCACTGTACATGAAGATAATTGTTATTCGCGTGTTTGAGATATTACATGTTGATATGAGTGTGTGTTTTCAATGAATTGATAATGCAAAATTTTATTTGATATTTTGGTATGTATTTTTTGATTTCTTTGTTACAAAGACTACAAATTGTTATTATCCCCTCGCCAACGAAGTTGCGAAGGGATATAGAAATGCTACCGTCCGTCCTTCCGTAACATCCTTGTGAACACTCTAGAATCAACATTCTTCAATGGATTTTGACCAAACTTGGTACATACTTAGTCCTTAAGAGAATCTGGAACCCTATTGATTTTCAAGGTCATAGGTCACCAGGTCAAATGTGTAGGCGAGGGGATACGCCACGCTTTGCATTGCCCTTGTTATTATTTGTATTGTATTTTCCACATTTTGTTTACCGTTGCATCATAAATTAATAAATTGCTTGTTTGTCCCAAAGTAACCTACCAGAGAAGCAGTGCATACTCAATAGTAACCTACCAGAGAAGCAGTGCACACTCAAAGTAACCTACCAGAGAAGCAGTGCATACTCAAATTTTCTTGTTATTAATATTTATTTATTTCAAGTTCCATTTCGTTAAGATATCTTTATCCATGTTTCAACACATTTTAAATGCAAGAAAAAGTAACCCTACCAACCTACCCATTTCCAAAATCCATGAGTTGGGTTTGGGTAAACTGAAATTAGCTGTTTATTTAAGTACACTAGTACTAGTTTTTGTTGTTGTTTGTTTTTAATAAAAGATGTTTTCAACTTACATACAGCATTAATAAGTATAGACATACTTTATTTATATAAAAATGAACTGAATAACTTTATTGAAAATAAATAGATATTGCTTAAAGTGTTGCTGATATATATATATATATATGTGTGTTTGTGTGTGAAACAGGTATGCTATTCTACCTAAGGTTACTGGAACACTTCATAACCACCCTTAGCTAACTTAGTGGAGATCTCCTTTAACTCCGTTGGTAGAGGGTTAGGTTTATGGTATTTAGTATCACTTTCAACAAAATCGTGGCTGTCAGTCTTATAAGTGAGATCAGTTAGAGAATCAAGTTTTTGTGTTCAATGGTTTGAGGTGGGAGGTAGTTGTTTCTTTTTTTCATATTGGTAGAATTGTTGACCATCACTGTTTAAATGGTTCTTTTCATAATTTGAGAGCAGAAAAAAACCCATTATGTAATATTTTATTTTGTAATGTTGATTTGGAAATCCATAGGCAATGTATTGTGTTTTTATTATCATATCATAGAACAATTATACCTATTTATTCACAATTTACTTAACATTGAATATATTTCATTGATGTAATACTCATAAATTCATAAAAGTGCTGTTGTATTTATTTTGTTGCGAGAGATTTTTACATTTGTTTAATTCTAGGGCATACATTGCAGTTCATGCCTTGGTCTTATAAAGGGAATACATTTGTTTCTATTTCTCCTCCCTATGTAGTTCAAATGTTGCCATATTATGTAACTCGTTATTTCCAGTTTTTATTCATAATATATAATTTTTTATAAAAATAATAATTTCCACTTTAGTCTGTATAACTGCCATTTTCAAGTCACCCTCGATGCAATTTAGCATTGCATTGCATCTGAAAGGTCAAAATCAATATGGAAACAAAATTACCTCTGCTAGACCGTTTTTGCTTGTTTCTGGCTTCTTGTGTTGTAATTTAGAACAAATTGTTATAAGCAAATGTAATGTATAGTTTTTACTCTGTTGACAATTGTAATTCTGTCTTACCTGTATTAAGGGGACACCTGTATGTAGCAAGTCTATATTTAAGTAAAAATGCAGTCAATTTTGAACCTGTATATAAAGGACACATTTTCAGGTTCGGGTCAGTGTCCTTTATATACAGGTTTTACTGGATATTGAAGTTTTTGTTGGTTACAAGGATATACAAATGTATAGGTATATCTTATTGGAGAAGAATTATTAATAAATGTCTTGTGTAGTAATTTCAAATATCTCACAAATATCTGATAAATAAAGCAGTACATGGCATTGTTTAACATGTGACGGTGTTGTATTCATGTAGATTTTATATTGTAATTGATCAACTATTGAATTTGTTTGACTATAGTCAACCTTCGTTATCACAAACTTTGATAAGTCATATCCTTGGATAATACGAAGCAACAAAATTGTCTGTTTATAGTAGCTTTTTGTTTATTTGTCTACAATAACTTGCATTCTCGATCGACTTTTAAAAAGTGAAATCATCGTTCTCCTCAACTTCCACAAAATGATGTTTTGACCTATATTTATGCTATAGTAGTGATGGGTCCATTAGAATTTAGTGGCAAATTTAGATATTTTGTCTGCAGGAACCCATCCCTTCTCTCTCATCGCAGGCAACCCCTTTTATATGGCGAAGTTTTACTATGCATGAGATGAGTTGGTGTAACCATTAAACAACAATCACTCGCTCACTGGATTGTAAAAATGCTGTTAAATACACCCGTCACTAGTGGACACTTTTCTTATAAGACAGTAGTATTGTTCTTAATAAAGGGAGACAACTGTACTATGAAGGTACAATTTTCTTACTTAAAAGTTGTCCAACAAGATAAAACAACTTTTCAGAGTTTGAAATAAACATTTTCACTGTATGTCATAAATCAATTGATGTTTGATGAAATAGATTCTATGTATGAATGGTCTTTATAATTTGATGATATTTGCAATCATATATAGAATAATGGCAGATTTGAAGATCGAGAAGTATCTCCGAAAGGACGAGCTGTATTACTAGTGATTTTGTATGTAAAATCTTCAGAACTGACATCATTGTTTTTATCGGTAACATTACAATGTGTTTGATGTCACCCTGACCAATATTATCACCCTGACCGATATTATCAGAGTCCATTCTTTGATACTGACAATATCATTTTGTGAGATCATAAAAAATGTTGACAATATTGAATAAATGACAGGATTTTTAATAAAAACAAAATATATGATCTCAGAAATAAATCTGAATTGTGAGTATTTTGATGTGATATAAAGATTGATTCATTCCAAAATGGAGGTCATTTTTTGTGTGGACTTTTTTTAAAAATTCGTTTCATGATTTCTATAAAGAATCGTCACATTAAAATGTTGTATACATTGATACATCTATGTTATTGTATTATTCATCATTGATTGTTATTGTGGAGTTTAAACATTTTTAAAATATTAAAATTAATTTACAATATCTGGTATCTTGAATTGTTATTTTTTTGACATCACGATAATGCTAAAGTTGGTGTTAATCATCAATCAATCAACCATGTTCTTTATCCTACAGCACTAAATAAAATGAAATCGTTGGAACTATGAAATATTTTAGAGTGGATACATGAATAACGGCACAGAATTAAGAAGGGTTTGTTTGTGTATTCTCTTATCTCGAGTGATATCACATGTATTGGAGGCCGCCATGATAGTATTGGTAGTTTGATTTACAACTACTTGTGCAATCAGTGCCTGTCACCATTAAAGTTGTGTGTTCGAATCCTGTTCATGGGGAGGTGTACTCCATAGAACATTATGTGATAAAAGTTGTTCAGCGAATTGCGACTCCGGTTTCCTCCACCAATAAAACTGACCATCGCAATATAATGAAATATTGTTGAAAGTGGCGTTAAATACCATAACCCCATAATAACCTGGTAATGGCGTTAATATGTAAAACTTCAAATCTCTTCAATATCTCAAAATGTACACTCTCTTGCAACTTTTGACCAGTCGAAAACTTATTTCACAATGTAGATTGAATTACAGTTTATGAGAGAGTGAGTGAGTGAGTGATTGTTGTTTAACGCCAACTCAGCAATTTTTCAGCTATATCATGGCGAGAACAAGTTAATTTTCAATGAGATGATGATGAGGTCCACTTTGTTCTAGTCCTACACACAGTGCTAGCTCACTGAAACAACAGTCCGGGGATAGACATGTCGTCCTACTCAGACACATTATTCTGTTTCCAAGCCAACCAGTCTTTGTTCTTTCTCCTTAATGCTGTGTGCTTAACAGAGAAGCAACAAATACCAATTTAATAGTCTTTGGTTTGACTCAATCAGGGCTAGAACCCAGGATCTACTGCACTCAAGGCGAGCACGCTAACCATTACGCCACCGATGCGGTTCAGTTGATTCCAGTAAATTTAAATTATATGGTACTATATTCTTTGACACAAGATATACAACATCATGTATTAATTGGGGTTTCCGTGGTTGTGCTCGAATGTTAGTTGGATTTACAACTACCTATGCAGTGAGTTCGAACATCATGACGAGGTGTACTTGATACAACATTATGTGATAAGGTTTGCTAGTGACTTGCAACAGGTTGGTGGTTTTCTCCGGGTACTCCACAAATAAAACTGACCACCACGATATAACTGAAATATTGTTGAAAGTAGTGTTAATTTTAACGCCTACCCCAAAACACACAAGTTTTATTGATGACGTTATTTTTGACTTGGATTGTGTATGCTTATTAAAGATTTACATCAAGATGGTGAAAATAAATTTTATAATGTTGCCGCTAATTTTTTGATTCAGCCTAGAAATCTTGGTTGGTTTATGGTGTTTGAAGCCACTTTCAACAATATTTTAGTTAAATCATGGAGGTCAGTTTTATTGGTGGAGGAAACTGGAGTACCCGGAGAAAACCACCGACCAGCCGCAACTCGGGAAGAAACTTTTATCACATAATGTTGAATCGAGTACACCTCGCATGAGTGGGGTTCAAACTCACAACGTTAGTGGTGATAGGCACTGTTTGCACAGGTAGATGTAAATCCAACTACCATACGCTCACGACCATGACGACCCCAGAAATCTTAGTATTGTCACATACATCTATATAACAACATTTAATATTTGTTGGTTGTTTTTATAAACATTTTATTAGAAGATTTTGATTTTAATCAGAATCGGACATGGTGAATTCTTTAACAATGTCTTCCTTATCATCTATATCGTCATCTGACAATTCATCTTCCTCATCTCCATCATCATCTTCATCATCTTGAACTTCATCTTCTTGATCTTCATAATCATCAGTAACATCTTCGCCTTCATCATCCTCACTAGCAGACTTGGCAAGTTCTTCTAGGTCATCACTGTCAAAGTCACTGAAATAATAATATAAAATATCAAAATATAAGATTTTTTACCCAGCACCTGTAGTGTCCATGTTTGTTTTATCCTAATTTTAATCCTAGCATTGGTGCTTTTTGAATTGTAGAGTAAATTGATGGGTGTCACTAGTGGAGTATGAGCTAGCAAAAGCAGCAATCTAAGATAGAAGGCTGGGCTGCTGGATGCAATCTAAGACAGAAGGCTGGGCTGCTGGACACAATCTAAGACAGAAGGTTGGGCTGCTGGACACAATCTAAGACAGAAGGCTGGGCTGCTGGACATATTTTTGAAAGAGGACCAAATAGTGACCATTCTAACGAGCAGACCATTTTTGGAACAGTTTACAGACACAGACACTGACAAATGGACACTAAGCGATGGCAAAAGCTCACTTGACCCTTTGACCCTTAATACTTGAGAAACTTTTTCAAGCAAAGGTCTATAAATGTCTGATATTTAAATTTGATATTACAACAATTTCGGTTCATACAATGTTTTCCAGACACATAAAATTGACACTGATATCTCCTTTGTTTATCAAAATAACTTGTTATAAAACATTTTATAATACAACCTGTAATCTTCATCTGATTCATCCGATTCATCTGTTTTCTTCTTCTTCTTCTCAGGTCGTTCACCTTTTGGTAAAAATCTGTAAGCAAATTTAGCTAGAATTATACACAATATACTGTAGAGAAAGGATGGGGTGCACAAGAAGGCATGAATCACAAGTCAGGTAGGTGAGTTGTGGTGTAACTGTAAATCAATGACAGAAAGTCACTAGAGAAGTCTATACACCATTGCTTGACAGTATTACTATGTAGTGGCCATCTTGGAAAGTGGACAGGTCAATGAATACAATTTGAGAAGGGGACCACTCAAAGACTTTTGTATTCAAATTTCATTTCATTCCATCTAATAGTTCTGAAGAAATTTTTCTCCTGAGGGCCATCTTAAATGATGGGCAAAGTCACCAGACTTCGGAAGAGGACCATCCAAAGAGTATTACAACTTGTTATTTTTAAAAGTCTGAATTGATGCAATACAAACAAATTGTTGGCATATTTATTCTGGTCTCTCACAAAGACCTTTAATTAAGGAATAACACTACTCTATTTTAAGAGTTGTCGGTGTCAATTGTGGATTTGACGGCCGCAAATGCAGTTTTACTGGTGACGTGAAGCCGTCCTGCTACATAAAGTTGTATCGAGTACACATCGACATGAGTGGAATTTGAACTCACAACTTTAGTGGTGATAGGCATTGAATAATTACACAGGTAGTCATAAATCCAACTACCATACAATCACGACCATGATGACCACTTTTTCTGTAGTAAAACCCAGTCAATAAAATACAAAGTTTAAATGACTGACCTTTCTTCATCCTCTGATTCTTCACTGTCTGTATCAAACAAGGCAGAGAACTCCTGTTTTTCAGCAGGTGTAGCTTTCTGAACCACTTTGGGTCTTTCTATTGTTGGTATATTTGCTTCTGCTTTGGAAAGTCCCTGTATAATTAATAAAATTTTGTAATATGGTGATGAAGAATTAATTTTTGTATTAGCTTAAAAGTTTTTATTTATCCTTCAAATTGAATACATTTATCAAGTATATCTAACATAACATATATTGGTAGTGTAATGGCTAGCATGCTCACCTCTAGTACGACGTGACTTTTAAAACCAGTCGGGTCAAACCATTTGACATTTGTTGCTTCATTGCTACCATTAAGGAGTAAGAGTAAAGACTGGTTGGCTCGGAATCAGGAAAATGTGTATGTGTCAGAGTGGAGTGACATGTCTACCCACAGACTGTTGTAGAAGAAAACAGTTCTGCTAATAAAAATAGCTGTTACATGTTCACTCTGTGCGACTCGTGATTGAAGAAAACTCACCGACATCTCCCTTCCTGTTGTGGTGTATTTAATCTGATAACACATGATCAAGGTTATCAATTACTTAAAGTAAGTGAGATACCATCTGTGGTGTAATGGTTAGCATGCTTGCCTTGAGTGCAGTTTCAGTCCCTGAATTGTCAAACCAAAGATTATAAAATTAGTATTTACTGCTTATTGGCTAAGCATGCAGGATTAAACAATATGAAGTTGTTCTTGCCATGATCATAGCTGCAGAATTGCTCATTTCGGATTCAACAACAATCACTCACTCAGAAAGTCAGTGTTTTGTAATGGATATTCTAGTTCCTACTGCCAGTAACACTGACCATGATTACAACTTGATCGTTGTTAAAAATGAGGAAGAATAGGCATTACTGAATTATTTTGGAAATCAAGATATTAATGTTTACCTCTTCTTTAGCTGCTATCTGGTACTGCAGTTCCCTGTCTCTCAGTTTCCTCCATGTCTTGTAGTATTTACCCAATGGGGTACCAGCATTCTTACATTGATGTTCCCATGCAGTCTGTAAAATAGAATTAGAGTTACCTCCCTTATATCTATATGTACCAGAAGCCATAATATCATGAGTTAAACCTAATTATGAGCCCTGGACGAATCAAATCAAAGCCTATGAAATAGGTATTTGTTGCTGTGTCTCCTCCGCATGCAACATTAAGGAGTAAGAGCAAAGACTGGTTGGCTCAGAATCGGAATAAATCAGAATAATGTGTCCTGGTAGAGCAAGATGTATACCTACAGACTGTTATTTCAGTGGGCTAGCACTATAAAAATCCCAACTAACTGTGTTGGTCTGGTACAAAACAGATATCATGATCATATCAAGTAGAAGATTTAATAGTTAATGATGTTAGCATTTTTATGAAACAGAATAAATAAGGTTGACAGAAAGTCTATGTCACTCGTGTCCATGAAAATCATTCATAAAGACACTTTCTGTGAATGTCCTACTTTACTATCACAAATTTTGTATTTATCAAATTCTTGGAAGCCACAATTTATTATGTCTCTAGCCTGGGATCAGAAGAAAATATTTACCGGTACTTTTATTATAATAAACCAAGCTAAGCATTCTAGAACTGCCAAGAAAAATATGGCTTCCATCTAATACAAAAAGATTTTTTTTAAATATAATGATGTTTTGTTTGTAAAATAGAATAAATAATCTTGATAGAAATTCTACGTCAGTCGTGCCCATTAAAATCATTAATGAAGATACTTTTTATGGATGCCCTGTTCTACTATAATAAATACTATTATAATGACAAACAAAGTCATTGTCTTCTAAAACTGCCAAGCAAAAACATGGCTTCCATGTGACATATCAAAAAATCATTTCTAAAGTACAGAGAAAGGTAAATAGCATTATTTATTGATTTTCCTTCCATGGATCTTTACACACAATAATATTTGCTATCAACGGAGAAGTGTGATACAAACATATTATGTTGATTTCTACCATGACACTTTACTGCTGTACAGTCAAACCTGTCAATCATCTCTATATAACAAATCACTGTCTATAAAGGACATCTCTACATAACAAATCACTGTCTATAACGGACATCTCTACATAACAAATCACTGTCTATAAAGGACATCTCTACATAACAAATCACTGTCAATAAAGGACATCTCTACATAACAAATCACTGTCTATAAAGGGCATCTCTACATAACAAATCACTGTCAATAAAGGACATCTCTACATAACAAATCACTGTCTATAAAGGGCATCTCTACATAACAAATCACTGTCAATAAAGGACATCTCTACATAACAAATCACTGTCTATAAAGGGCATCTCTACATAACAAATCACTGTCTATAAAGGGCATCTCTACATAACAAATCACTGTCAATAAAGGACATCTCTACATAACAAATCACTGTCTATAAAGGGCATCTCTACATAACAAATCACTGTCAATAAAGGACATCTCTACATAACAAATCACTGTCTATAAAGGGTATCTCTACATAACAAATCACTGTCAATAAAGGACATCTCTACATAACAAATCACTGTCTATAAAGGGCATCTCTACATAACAAATCACTGTCTATAAAGGGCATCTCTACATAACAAATCACTGTCAATAAAGGACATCTCTACATAACAAATCAGTCTATAAAGGGCATCTCTACATAACAAATCACTGTCAATAAAGGACATCTCTACATAACAAATCACTGTCTATAAAAGGCATCTCTACATAACAAATCACTGTCTATAAAGGGCATCTCTACATAACAAATCACTGTCAATAAAGGACATCTCTACATAACAAATCACTGTCTATAAAGGACATCTCTACATAACAAATCACTGTCTATAAAGGGCATCTCTACATAACAAATCACTGTCAATAAAGGACATCTCTACATAACAAATCACTGTCTATAAAGGGCATCTCTACATAACAAATCACTGTCAATAAAGGACATCTCTACATAACAAATCACTGTCTATAAAGGGCATCTCTACATAACAAATCACTGTCTATAAAGGGCATCTCTACATAACAAATCACTGTCTATAAAGGGCATCTCTACATAACAAATCACTGTCAATAAAGGACATCTCTACATAACAAATCACTGTCTATAAAGGACATCTCTACATAACAAATCACTGTCTATAAAGGGCATCTCTACATAACAAATCACTGTCTATAAAGGGCATCTCTACATAACAAATCACTGTCTATAAAGGGCATCTCTACATAACAAATCACTGTCTATAAAGGGCATCTCTACATAACAAATCACTGTCTATAAAGGGCATCTCTACATAACAAATCACTGTCTATAAAGGGCATCTCTACATAACAAATCACTGTCTATAAAGGGCATCTCTACATAACAAATCACTGTCTATAAAGGGCATCTCTACATAACAAATCACTGTCTATAAAGGGCATCTCTACATAACAAATCACTGTCTATAAAGGGCATCTCTACATAACAAATCACTGTCTATAAAGGGCAGTCTCATTTTTCCCATTAAGGAATAGTGCATATACAGGACACATTTTCAGGTTCCCTTGAGTATACTTTATATACATGTTTGACTGTACTTTATATACATGTTTGACTGTACTTTATATACATGTTTGACTGTACTTTATATACATGTTTGACTGTACTTTATATACATGTTTGACTGTACTTTATATACATGTTTGACTGTACTTTATATACATGTTTGACTGTACTTTATATACATGTTTGACTGTACTTTATATACATGTTTGACTGTACTTTATATACATGTTTGACTGTACTTTATATACATGTTTGACTGTACTTTATATACATGTTTGACTGTACTTTATATACATGTTTGACTGTACTTTATATACATGTTTGACTGTACTTTATATACATGTTTGACTGTACTTTATATACATGTTTGACTGTACTTTATATACATGTTTGACTGTACTTTATATACATGTTTGACTGTACTTTATATACATGTTTGACTGTACTTTATATACATGTTTGACTGTACTTTATATACATGTTTGACTGTACTTTATATACATGTTTGACTGTACTTTATATACATGTTTGACTGTACTTTATATACATGTTTGACTGTACTTTATATACATGTTTGACTGTACTTTATATACATGTTTGACTGTACTTTATATACATGTTTGACTGTACTTTATATACATGTTTGACTGTACTTTATATACATGTTTGACTGTACTTTATATACATGTTTGACTGTACTTTATATACATGTTTGACTGTACTTTATATACATGTTTGACTGTACTTTATATACATGTTTGACTGTACTTTATATACATGTTTGACTGTACTATCGTTGATATGTTTTGCTTGATACAGACATTCTTATTGCATCTTACATCGTGGGTTTTGTCTTCGATGTGATATTGCACTAAGAAATCCATTCTCACGAAACAAATCAACGATAGTATGCACGTAACCATTTATTATTCATAAAGACTGATTTTCACCAATTTTTTTTCCAAATTTGAAGGAATTATCTAATTTTCAACAGTTACATAATATATAAATTGTAATATCTGTAAAAAAAAATAATTGTAAAATGAATCTTTGACCAGATGAGGTTAAGGCCTTTTGTGATGAAGGGCATTAAGGAGTAAGAGCAAAGACTGATTAGCTGGAAATCAGGATAATAATGTGTGCAAGTGGAGTGTCAGGTATACCATCTGGCTATTATGTCAGTGAAGTGTCAGGTATACCATCTGGCTATTGTGTCAGTGGAGTGTCAGGTATACCATCTGGCTATTGTGTCAGTGAACTAGCACTATAAACATCCAACTAAGTGTGTTGATCTAGTACAAAGCTGACATCATCTCATTGAAATGCATTTTGCTCTCACCATGATATAACTAAAAAAATGCTCATTTGGCGTTAAACAACAAAATACCATTTTTTTAGTCTTTGGTTTGATTCGACTGTTGGCTTGAACCAACGATCTACTACAAGAGGAAAGCATGCTAATCATTACACTACCGATGCAGTTAAAAGTCTACAAGAATCTTCTGCACTATTTTTTTACTGAAAATAATTATTGTGCAGGAAGTCATCAAAAAAGTAAAATCTGTTACAAAAAAGCAGAAAGGAATTTCATATGGAATTCAATCACAAGTGCTGGTCACTTTTGGAGTTCTTGATGGATGTCAAGGCCACATAGCCATTGGTTGGCTGGTTTATGGTGTTTAACGCCACTTTCAACAATATTTCAGCTATATCTATCTTGGCAGTCAGGTATATTGGTGGAGGAAAACAGAGTAACCGGAGAAAACCACCGAACTGTCACAAGTCACTGACAAACTTTATAACATAATGTTGTATCGAGTACACCACGCCATGAGTGGGATTCAAACTCAACTTTTAGTGGTGATAGGCACTGATTGCACAGGTAGTTGTAAATCCAACTACCATATAATCACGTCCACGACAGCCCCTTATTGGTCATGTGTTTTATTAAAGAAGAAAAAAACACACGCTGACGTGACAACCTTTTTAAATGTAAAACTACTCTGTTCTACTGACATCCATGATGACATTTTAGAAAAATAGAATAAATAAGGTTGACAGGAAATCTGTATCACAGCTAGGGCCATTCATTACATTAAGAGGACTTGTTGTAAAAGCCCTATTGCGCTGTCACAAATGTTGTTTTCATTAAGAAATAATTCGTGGGAGCTAAGATTTTTTATGTTTACGTTAAACGTGGGATGGTAAAGATAACAGTTACTATTAAGATGACTAACTACACATGATGAAATCTACAACTTCCCACAAAATTATGGCTTCCAAGACTCGTTCTTACCATCACGTATAAAAATTATTCACTATCATAGAGAAAAGGTTAACGACATCATCTATGTAAGCGTTCACTTTCTGTACAAACTGATATTATTATTGTCGTGAAAATTGCCTTTGTTTGTGCCGTTATTGTTGCCGTCCATCAATGGTATGACGCTTACTGAATAGTTGTTATAAAAGAATATGTGTTTGTATGTCTATCATGTGACTTTACTTACAATGGCTTTGTCATCAGATATATTAAACGATGCTGTCTTTCTTCTGTCTGTAATAAACTTAGTCGTATCTTGAACTTTCTCTAAGATCTGCTTAATCTGTTTACAGTAGTTGGCTATTTTACATTTCTTTAGAAATTCTTTCAACTGTAATGTAAACACAAATGATATATTTTTTTACTCCACATAATTGATTGATTGATTGATTGGTCGATTGTTGTTGTTTAACATCATGTGATACATATTCTAGTTATATTCATGACAAGGGGACATCATGTTTGCTGCTAACAAGGAAGCTACAGAATAAAGGGTTCCTATTGGTTAAGTTGCAGTCATCTCTTCGAAAGTTTTACGGTCGCCCCCATGACCTGGTTGACCTCTATGGAATATCTGTTACAAATGACAATGAATATGATCCATTTGTTGTAAAAACTTCCCAGTTCTTTCCTCATTCATGACTTATGGGTTTATAACTAGATTAACACGAGGGGTCCCATTGGCAGAGCAGGAACTGTTTACCCTTTCGAAGCATTTGAGTTCACTCCCCGGTTTTTAGTGAGGTTCATTTTACTTGATATTTAGTTTTAAGTGTAGTGTTTTGTAGATCGTTGTTTGTCCTTTTTCTTTTGGCCATTGTGTTGTCTGTCCTTTTCGATATACGGATTCGGATTACCCGTTTGATATCTTCAAACTGTTCTTATAATTTTTTTTAGTTTCCTCTATAATAAGTGTGATTATTACCTGAATAATGGCTGGTAAAACTAATTCTGGGAAACCAATCTTGTGAGCATGGATGTAAAAATGATCCATGAACAGCTCATACAACTGGTCAATAATTCCATCCTGAAAAGATACAAAAAATATTTTGAGTTACCTCCCTTCTCACAGTTATTTAAAAAGATACAAAATATATTTTGAGTTACTTCCCTTTTCCCACTCATTTATACAAAAGCAGTCCACTTTGTCCTCTGTGAAATGTATATCATATAATTTATTATAGAGTTATCCCTCTTTGACTGACTCTCCGATCCATTCTCTTCAATGTAAAAAATGTTCACATACTCATTACAATCAGTATGCTAGAATGTAAGGTGTGAGAATGTTTTTATTGTATCTTGGAAATCTAGTCTTTTGTCTCATTGTTGTGATTGTGTTATTGTGTACATTGTAGTTTAGTTTATGTTTCTATCAGTTTAGAATTTCTATCTTTATATGTATTCTTGTTTGCCCCTTGTGGGCCCAAAATTGTCAATAAAATATTCTTATTCTTATTCTTATACAATGTATGTGTGTTTATACAAAAAAAAATGCAATATGAAAATATATATACATTGCAAAAATAATCTGTTAAACATTATGTTAATTAAAAATTATCTAGCAATAGGTACATTTAAAAAACCTTATTAAATTAAAAATAATATATATTTGAAAGAAACTAAAATAGTCAAATTTTGTTCCCCAGGATAATGGAGACAATTTTGTTCCCCAGGATAATGGAGACAATTTTGTTCCCCAGGATAATGGAGACAATTTTGTTCCCCAGGATAATGGAGACAATTTTGCAATCTGTAAATACTAAAAACAACCACCAAATTTTGCATCCAATGTAATGTAAATTCTTGCTATTGATGGGATATAAAAAAAAAAAATTAATTGATCAAGTTTGTCAGTGACTTGCGGCAGGACAGTGGTTTTCTCCAAATACTCCAATTTCCTCCACCAATAAAACTGAAACATTGTTGAAAGTGGCCTTAAACACCATAACCCTATCCCTTCATCTCCCAATTTCTTCCACCAATAAAATTGACTGCCACCATATAACTGAAATATCCTTCCAAACAGCATAATAGGTGACAATAATCTACTTCAATCTAAATCTTAATTACAGGCTAAACTTTCTGTTGTTGAAAAACAGGTGTGTAATCATGGTCATACAAGCTCTTAAAATCTTCTAGTTTTGTCATCCAAGTTTTTATACATTTTTTTTAATTCAAAATATTTGTATTGAAATCTGAACAATTTTTGGTTAAAAACATTGATTACCGGTACCTTATCTCGGCCTCGTTAACAAATGATGTAATATACAGTTATTAGTATTTGTTAGCAAGTACATTATGCCATATAAGATAATACATATCTATTCATAAGTACCATTGAATCTACATGATCAGATGATAGATAATCATATTGTATTTACAAATGTATTTTCTAATATTTTTACATTAGTGTCAATTGTATTAAACAAATTTGATTCTTTTCGTATCATATTAAAGCTATTTTCCACAAGAAAAATTATTTATATTTTTAACAAAATCAATATATACAAATGACAGACCTTGTGAACTTATTGAATCTAATTGAAAATAGATGTTTGTGAAATTCAAAACAACACACAAAATATGGTAAACAAAATATTAAGATATTGACTTTGTAAGTGGTTATATTAGGGTCATGTGTGATGTGAGTAAATAAAAATGTCATCATTTTGCATGTCATTGTCCATAAACTTTTACATTTTAATCTTCTTCTCTTAAAACACTGGGCCAATTTGGTAGGAATGTTCATTAGATGGCCCTCTACAAAATTCATGATTTTTTTTTTAATTTCCAACAGTAATACTACAGAAACAAGAGGCCTCAAGGTGCCACAAAGGGTACTTTCTGATTATGTAGATCATTTATTTTCCATCCAATTTTGATGATTTTTTTTTATCCTTTACAAGTATGTTCTTACCGTTTCCAAGATACAAGGGAGTCAAAATTGCGCTGACACCCAAAATTTTATAGCTTTATTCAAATTTCGTTTTTGAAAGGGTTTTTTTTATTGCAAGATTTCTTCTGAAATTTTTTGCCTGTATTTTTCAGGCAAACTGGACCCATCTCTTATGATTTCTGTGATAAAAGAGGTCAATATAAGACAAAAGGGACCAACATCTAAAATGATAACCTTTTTATATTTTAAGTAGGAATTGTGTGAGATTTTTTCCATTGAATTCCTTTGTGTGGGCTATGCCAGCAGATTTGACAGAGGTCTTATTTTTACCATTTCCAAGATAAAGGGGGTCAAAATGGAGCCAACACCCAAAATTTTTATTTTTTTATTTTAAATCTGATTTTGATATAGCTTTTCATCATTAGATTCCTTATAAAATTTCCAGTCTGTGCTTTTCAAACAGATTTTAACTTGCTAAAAGGGTCAAAAGGCAGCCTAAACCATAATACAATGGTACAAGGCAAAGAAATTAAAGAAATCCACATCAGTAAGATGTCACTGATGTTAATTAATTTCCTTGGATTCAGTAATAACAATAATAGGAAATGTGATTTAAATTCAAAATGTCTGACATATATCCTCATACTAATGCATGCTGGTAATTTCTTACATGTAACATACAGTCAGACCTCTATATAACAAATCACTGTCTATAAAGGGCAACCCAATTTTTTCCATTAATGAATAGTGCATATAATTTTAACCTGTATATAAAGGGCACATATTCATGTTTCTTTGAGTGCCCTTTATATACAGGCTTGACTGTATATAATACAATGTAATATTATTACATACCAGTTACTTATGTTATAATATTATTACATACCCAGTTACTTATGTTATAATATTATTACATACCCAGTTACTTATGTTATAATATTATTACATATCCAGTTACTTATGTTATAATATTATTACATACCCAGTTACTTATGTTATAATATTAGTACATACCCAGTTACCTATGGTATAATATTATTACATACCCAGTTACTTATGTTATAATATTATTACATACCCAGTTACTTATGTTATAATATTATTACATACCCAGTTAATTATGTTATAATATTATTACATACCCAGTTACTTATGTTATAATATTAGTACATACCCAGTTACTTATGTTATAATATTATTACATACCCAGTTACTTATGTTATAATATTATTACATACCCAGTTACCTATGTTATAATATTAGTACATACCCAGTTACTTATGTTATAATATTATTACATACCCAGTTACTTATGTTATAATATTATTACATACCCAGTTACTTATGTTATAATATTATTACATACCCAGTTACTTATGTTATAATATTATTACATACCCAGTTACTTATGTTATAATATTATTACATACCCAGTTACTTATGTTATAATATTATTACATACCCAGTTACTTATGTTATAATATTATTACATACCCAGTTACTTATGTTATAATATTATTACATACCCAGTTAATTATGTTATAATATTATTACATACCCAGTTAATTATGTTATAATATTATTACATACCCAGTTAATTATGTTATAATATTATTACATACCCAGTTACTTATGTTATAATATTAGTACATACCCAGTTACCTATGGTATAATATTATTACATACCCAGTTACTTATGTTATAATATTATTACATACCCAGTTACTTATGTTATAATATTATTACATACCCAGTTACTTATGTTATAATATTATTACATACCCAGTTACTTATGTTATAATATTATTACATACCCAGTTAATTATGTTATAATATTATTACATACCCAGTTAATTATGTTATAATATTATTACATACCCAGTTAATTATGTTATAATATTATTACATACCCAGTTACTTATGTTATAATATTAGTACATACCCAGTTACTTATGTTATAATATTATTACATACCCAGTTACTTATGTTATAATATTATTACATACCCAGTTACCTATGTTATAATATTAGTACATACCCAGTTACTTATGTTATAATATTATTACATACCCAGTTACTTATGTTATAATATTATTACATACCCAGTTACTTATGTTATAATATTATTACATACCCAGTTACTTATGTTATAATATTATTACATACCCAGTTACTTATGTTATAATATTATTACATACCCAGTTACTTATGTTATAATATTATTACATACCCAGTTACTTATGTTATAATATTAGTACATACCCAGTTACCTATGGTATAATATTATTACATACCCAGTTACTTATGTTATAATATTATTACATACCCAGTTACTTATGTTATAATATTATTACATACCCAGTTACTTATGTTATAATATTATTACATACCCAGTTACTTATGTTATAATATTATTACATACCCAGTTAATTATGTTATAATATTATTACATACCCAGTTAATTATGTTATAATATTATTACATACCCAGTTACTTATGTTATAATATTATTACATACCCAGTTACTTATGTTATAATATTATTACATACCCAGTTAATTATGTTATAATATTATTACATACCCAGTTAATTATGTTATAATATTATTACATACCCAGTTACTTATGTTATAATATTATTACATACCCAGTTACTTATGTTATTAAGTTTTTTGTTTGTTTGTCACAAATTTGCATTAGTTTAAAAAAAGACAATAAATATATGAGTTGAGTTGAGTTAGTAATGTACTAATGTTTTCTCAATCTGATTAAAAGTACAGTAGCCTCCTTTACATCTGACAACAACCTCATTAGAGGCCATGTCTAGATGATGTCATGATCAGCCAATAGAAACATGACTGGACAAAACCTCAACTGTGTCTTTTCTCACTTTTTTATTATTGTATCACAAACGTAAAGCTTTCTGATTGGTTGATATTTTTTAATAAGTTTTCATATCAGTCTCTGTCAATGTGAGGGAGTGTTCCTGATTGGTTGATATTTTTTTAATAAGTTTTCATGTCAGTCTCTGTCAGATGTTAGAGGGAGTGTAGTGTATTTTTTCATATTTACCTTGAATGACTTCTCTAATAATTGTGCCTTTGACAATTTAAGAATACATGCAAAGTTGAATGGCTTAAAACTAATGCTTTTGTGTTTCTTGTTGAAGTCAGTCAGCTCAAAAACCTGAAAATACAAAGCAAGTATTACTATTTTTAACTTGGAGATAACATTTTACTTTATAATGTTTCTAGGTCTATTATATGAATTAAAACATCTACCTTACAACTATGGTACCTCTATAAAATTGTCTCCCATGATTAAAATCTTGAACACTAAATATAAAAAAAATATAACAATAATAAGCATTGAACTCTATGTAGAATCCTGAGGATAATGTTTGGCTTCACCTCCAACTATTTTCTTCATATCATAAATGCTAATCCTTGATTTTTGCAGCATTGAAGTTTATGTAGAATCCCGCGGATCATGCTTGGCTTCACCTACAAACATTTTCTTCATATCATAAATGCTAATCCTTGATTGGTCAATTACATACTGTGATGTCACACCAGATAAGAGAATAGGAAGGACAGTCGTGTGCCTCTGTGGTATGGTAATTAAATTTATACCTATCTAATCTAATCAGTTATAATCACCACTAGAGGTTTGTCATTTGATCCCCCCATGTGGCAAGGGGCCTGGGTGGCTCAATGAGTTAGGTCGTTATATATAACAGCTCTCGACTCACAGCTGCAAGTGATAAAGTTTACCAGTTGCTTGCCCATGGTCAGTGGTTCTCTCCGGCTTCTTCCACCACTAAAACTGGATGCCATGATATAGCTGAAATATTGCTGAAAGTGGCATAAAACACAAAAAAATCAAATCAATCAATCTAAGAAGTAATATTCGTTTTATGACTAAACAGGTTGACTAGATGTAGTTTGACTAGAATTATGACAACTTGACAGTATAACTAGAAGCAGTATGAATACACTGTGTATGACTATATACCCAGTATGACTATATACCCAATATGACTATACCCAGTATGACTATATACCCAGTATGACTATATACCCAATACGACTACATACCCAGTATGACTATATACCCAGTATGACTATATACCTAGTACGACTATATACCTAGTACGACTATATACCCAGTATGACTATATACCCAGTATGACTATATACCTAGTATGACTATATACCCAGTATGACTATATACCCAGTATGACTATATACCCAGTATGACTATATACCCAGTATGACTATATACCCAGTATGACTATATACCCAGTACGACTACATACCCAGTATGACTATATACCCATTATGACTACATACCCAGTATGACTACATACCCAGTATGACTATTTACCCAGTATGACTATATACCCAGTATGACTATTTACCCAGTATGACTATATACCCAGTATGACTATACCCAGTATGACTATATACCCAGTATGACTATATACCCAGTATGACTATATACCCAGTATGACTATATACCCAGTACGACTACACACCCAGTACGACTATATACCCAGTATGACTATATACCCAGTATGACTATATACCCAGTATATATACCAGTATGACTATATACCCAGTATGACTATATACCCAGTATGACTATATACCCAGTATGACTATATACCCAGTATGACTACAGACAGTAGGACTTGAAGTACAAATGTAGTTTGAATAGGAGCATCATGACTTGACGTAGTTTGACTAGAAAAGGAATGACTAGGAGCATCATGACTTGAAGTAGCTTGACTAGAAAACAAATGACTAGGAGCATCATGACTTGAAGTAGTTTGACTAGGAGCATCTTGACTTGAAGTAGCTTGACTAGAAAACAAATGACTAGGAGCATCATGACTTGAAGTAGTTTGATTAGAAAAGGAATGACTAGGAGCATCTTGACTTGAAGTAGTTTGACTAGAAAAGGAATGACTAGGAGCATCATGACTTGAAATAGTTTGACTAGAAAAGGAATGACTAGGAGCATCATGACTTGAAGTAGTTAGACTAGAAAACAAATGACTAGGAGCATCATGACTTGAAGTAGTTTGACTAGAAAACAAATGACTAGGAGCATCATGACTTGAAGTAGTTTGACTAGAAAAGGAATGACTAGGAGCATCATGACTTGAAGTAGTTAGACTAGAAAACAAATGACTAGGAGCATCATGACTTGAAGTAGTTTGACTAGAAAACAAATGACTAGGAGCATCATGACTTGAAGTAGTTTGACTAGAAAAGGAATGACTAGGAGCATCATGACTTGAAGTAGTTTGACTAGAAAACAAATGACTAGGAGCATCATGACTTGAAGTAGTTAGACTAGAAAACAAATGACTAGGAGCATCATGACTTGAAGTAGTTTGACTAGAAAACGAATTACTAGGAGCATCATGACTTGAAGTAGTTTGACTAGAAAAGGAATGACTAGGAGCATCATGACTTGAAGTAGTTTGACTAGAAAACAAATGACTAGGAGCATCATGACTTGAAGTAGTTTGACTAGAAAACGAATTACTAGGAGCATCATGACTTGAAGTAGTTTGACTTGAAAATGAATGACTAGGAGCATCATGACTTGAAGTAGTTTGACTTGAAAACAAATGACTAGGAGCATCATGACTTGAAGTAGTTTGACTAGAAAAGGAATGACTAGGAGCATTATGACTTGAAGTAGTTTGACTAGAAAAGGAATGACTAGGAGCATCATGACTTGAAGTAGCTTGACTAGAAAACAAATGACTAGGAGCATCATGACTTGAAGTAGTTTGACTAGAAAAGGAATTACTAGGAGCATCATGACTTGAAGTAGCTTGACTAGAAAACAAATGACTAGGAGCATCATGACTTGAAGTAGTTAGACTAGAAAACGAATGACTAGGAGCATCATGACTTGAAGTAGTTTGACTAGAAAACGAATGACTAGGAGCATCATGACTTGAAGTAGTTTGACTAGGAGCATTATGACTTGAAGTAGTTTGACTAGAAAAGGAATGACTAGGAGCATCATGACTTGAAGTAGCTTGACTAGAAAACAAATGACTAGGAGCATGATGACTTGAAGTAGCTTGACTAGAAAACAAATGACTAGGAGCATCATGACTTGAAGTAGTTTGACTAGAAAACGAATGAATAAGAGCATCATGACTTGAAGTAGTTTGAATAGAAGCAGTATGACTGAAAACAAAGAACATTTTTCGTTTATGAGGACAAGACCTTGTTCATTTTTTTGTGTATCACCCAATAAATTCCCCTTAGAATATGACCATATATGTTGTGTAAGGGAAAACCTTACCCGCAATTGCTTTTATATAGGATAAATAAATTATTTAATTAATTCTTGGTAAAGCTATATCCACGTTGGTGATGTTTTAAAATGGTCAGGTGCTAGTAAACTGTGAAGGGTACAGATACTGTACTCCTCTGTGAAAAGGTAGAGAGAGTGCACCTCTAATTTTGATTTGTTGACTCTAAACAAGCCCCTGTCCTCCAACAGAAAAGTATGTTTGTGTTATTATGAAATCAATGTTGCAGTAACCCCCTACTATTTAATTGATGGGTGTGGAAATTCAGCCAAGGACAAATATGAATGCTGTTTCTTCTCTTGTTAGAAATGTCCTTTAATTTACTCTATATAAAGTGTCCTGGTGAGTTTCAAATATATTTTTACGTTTCAAGTGGCGCATATGATTAAATTGGTGTTGAATATGTACAAACATGCATAAAACTGCAGCTAGGCATCTTAATCTATACAAAAATGTAATATTCAATACAATAAAAAAACTAGTTTTTCATTTGAAAAGTCAATTTACATAAGGAATTTCAAGGTATTCTTCATTCAACATGAAATACTTTCTATATTTATAACCTTGTACCCATTGATGGAAATATTCCAAAGTTTAACGCCCTTTCAATTCATAACAATTCCAGTCAGACGAAATACAGTCATAATTTTAAAATATATATATCTTTATTTCTGGTAACCTTTGTTAACACAATGATATACAGATAACAAATTAAATACATACATAATACACAATAATTATAGATTAATACATGGCCTTTTTCATATTGCCCTTGTTATCAGCACGAGACCTTGATATCGGCACCGAGGGGTGATATCAGTCGAGGGCGGATGACAAGGGCAATATGAAAAAGGCCATGTACCAATCTATTTATCACATATTTTGCCAGGGCAGATGACATGTTATTGCCCTTCACAAGAGGGCAGATAACATGTTATTGCCCCGGAGGCAAATAACACGCCGCAAATTATGCTTTTATTACGCATGCAAATTCGGTGTTATTTCAATAAAATATGTGATAAGATACAATACAATACATAATACGAAAACAGCTATATACAATATTTACAAAATGAGAGAGAGAGAGAGAGTTACATTTTTCAGCCAGGAGGGCAGACATTTTCATTGATATATCTTATAAAGGTGCAAAGTTTTTTTTATCTTTGATTTTTTTGTCAGATTCATTAAAGTACCAAATTTCAGAATATTACAATTTTTAAAGTATTTTTTATCTAAACAAGTTTTACTTTTTTCACTGAAATAATTACATTTTAATAAATAATGGAACTCATCTCCAAGATCTGCTGTGTTACATAAATTACAAATTCTGAGTTCTCTAGGTATCTTTTTCCATCGTCCGTATTCAACAGGTAGTTTATGGTTATTCGGCCTAAAGAGACAAAAGGTAAATATATCCCTATCGTCGAGGATATTAAGATAATTTTCAAATTCAAATTTATTTTTAAAAAGGCGATAAAAAATTTAAAGTTTTCGATTCGGTATCAATATTTGCATGCCAGGTTTGGTAAAACTGATCTTGGAGACAAGTTTTAACGGAGTTTTTAAGCCATTGTTCACTTATGAAATACTGGTTCAACCATACATATGAAAGGCCACATTCATTTAATATACTCTCTACATAATTTAGCCATGAAAACTGACAATTATTATTTTGTGATAAATATAATAACCTGTACGAAATAATAGATAGTTTATTATCCTTCCTAGTAATCAATTTCGCTTAGTAGGATATATTTCTACGTTTAATGTCTATATCTAAAGGATAACGACTAAGCTCCCCATATATCATAGTTTGGAGTTGTAGCTTTTAAGTGAAGAATAATTTTGCAAACTTTCAAATGTATCTTTTCCAAAATGTCATTATTGCCGGAACCCCAGGTCTCACAGCCGTACAATAATATGGGTTTTACTAATATATCAAAAAGATCAAGTTGACAGCTGATAGAAAGATTATGTTTCCTCCCCTTTTTTATTACTTCGTACATGGCTTTAATAGTTTTTTTCAGAAAGATGATTTTTACAAACTTTGAAACTTCCAGTCCGCGAAAATAAAATATTCTTAAGCTTTAGTCAACATGTGATACAGAAGGAGATATGCCTCATTCACATTTCCCCGCCAAAAATACGTCTGCTTCCTTTAATTTATTACTTTATATATCTTTATTTAATTGTGCATTATAAGTTAAGACACCGGTCAATTTAATTTGACGATTGTTCTTGTCTGAAATCTAGTACAGTGTAAAGGCAAGATATGATGTCTACAATCGGAAAACCTCGGGTGAATCCGCTCTTCTCCGGAATCGGCCTAGTTGTCACCAGTGACCATGCATTTGATCAAGATTTAGAGGTGATGTGTGTTTAATGCCACTGTTAACAATATTTTATTTAAATCATGGCCGCTATTTTTAATGGTTGAGGAAATTGGAGAATCCAGAGAAACCATAGAACTGCCACACAAACAACTGACAATTTTTATCACAAAAAAAATAAACCGAGTACACCCTGTCACAGGTGGCAATCAAACTCACAAACATCAGTGGTGTTAAAAATCGATACAAATATACATGGCTGTCCATGAATATCTATGTTTTACGAAAATACCGCACCATACATATCTTGAATATATTATCATCCCACACAAGCATATACACAAACAAAAAATGTTTTTACAAACATAATATAAAAGGGGAAACAATAAGATGGGTATTTGTTATGGTACGTTCCCTGTTGATGCAGGGGTGTACATTATGAGCAAGTTGAGGATTAAACATAGTGTAAGGACGACGATTATTGGTATCTCTCTATGTGGGCTCGTCACAAAACACGACGCAAGAAGACGAATTACGTGGACAATAATGTTAATTTCAATTGATATTTCTTTCTGTTTTTGATATAAACACACCATAAATAACTCAAGGTTTGGAGAATATGAATGAAATAATTACAACATTTATCATTTTTTGCCAATAATAGAAATAATTGAAAGGTGAAAGTGATTTATTGTAATTGCTAGTCGGTCCTGCTTCCATGTTTATCCAAGCTGTTGAATAGCCTCGATCGACTGTCATTTACGTACGTTTGATTTGTTTTTATCAGATACACACGATCAAGAGACAAACAACTGTGAAGTAGACGAAATATCATGAAATCTTCTTTTTCAAACTTTTCTTTTATCCTAATGTTCAATTTTCAAGATTTTAAAGCGTGGGTTTTCCTGTCATTTAGACTGTAAAAATAAGTTTACTGAACACGTTCAGGACGAACAATTCAATATTTTTTTGCTTTTAGGGGGGATTCTCCCAACTCCGAGCCAGACTTTTCTTTCACGACACGAGACAAAAATCAGATTTTTTTTTGTGCATAAAAAATTCGTACTTTTTTTCTTCAAATTTCATCAGTTTTTTTCGTTGAAAACTGAAAGGTCAGATTATTTATTTATTTTTATTTTTTGGCATCTTTCAAGTCGAAGAATACACACTAAATACAGTATACAGTAGAGCAGAAATCAGAACATTCGAACGAAGAAGAAGAGTGTAACTTCCTGCTTTCATCGGATCACTGAATCCCCAAGGACTTTTACATATACATATATCCGACCTTTACTATTAGCCAAGTATTTCGAAATGACTTGCACTGACGACATGAAACCGTCACAAGATCAAACGTGATCTTTATATCATGTAAACTCTGAACTCTTCATTCCTACCTTTTCCCTTCACACTTGAAAGAAAGTACATAAAGGAGTATCAAGAATTACCCCTTAAGCAAATATCCTTACATTACATGTCCCTAATCTAATGAAAGATGACTAAAACAGTTGTTTTTATTCAGTTCATTCATTGGAGCTACTGTCTGTATATATGATTTATAGTGGGTGTTTATTTAAGGTAATATATAGGTCAGTATGCCAGACAACGAACTCATTTGACTTTTAAAACATCAAAAATTTCCATCAAATAAATCTTTAGTCTCTAATACAATGTAAAGCACAGCGAGTTGTTAAAACCATTTCCCTTTAAATCACACTGGCTGAATTGTCTCTTTTGCAGTGGGAGAAGAGAACAAAGCGACACAGGAAGTCAGCTAGAAAATCTTAATCTTCGGATTAGTAGGCCCATAAATATACTTATTGCATTACAGTGTTAATATTTCGTGTTCCGCCTTTACTTTTCTTTGATTTTAAGGCCGGTTATGATGTCTTTTTAGGACATAAAAGTCAAATGACCGTCATGAGTCTTAAGGGTATTACAAATCTACAGGTCTGATCCGTTTTATTTGGAGGTCCATGGGTACAAAACAGATCTATGAAATAAATCTTATTTTTCTGCAATGTCCGTCGTGAGTTTTAGTATTGCAAATCTGTAGAACACCTTT
The DNA here is from genome assembly GCA_963383655.1 of Bathymodiolus septemdierum. NCBI lineage: Eukaryota > Metazoa > Mollusca > Bivalvia > Mytilida > Modiolidae > Bathymodiolus > Bathymodiolus septemdierum. Next base: position 61,943,080 of record OY726530.1, read on the forward strand.
TTATTTTGGGTACTTTGGTACAAAACAGATCTATGAAATAAATCTTATTTTTCTTCAATGTCCGTCGTGAGTCTCTTTGCAATGCCAATCCACTACAGACCACAAAATACTGTCTTATTTTGTGCAAAACGGCGTCTATGAAATAAATCTGATATTTCTGTGAATATTAATGTACTGTATGTATCATAGGGGCTAGAAGATATTTTTTTTTATTATAAGGTTATTCCTTCATAAAAAAAACTAATTTGGAGCCCCTGTGGTATCTATGACAATGTACATACTCACAGGGTATGTAAGAAGGCTTTGTTTCCACAAACATATGTGTTCACTTTTAATACATAGTTACATGATTTACATATAGTTCTTTTACAACAAGATACTAGTAGAATATAAGAATACATGGTGTACGTTCGATAACATTTCTGTTATATCATGGCGGTCAGTTTTATTGCCGGAGAAAACCACTGACCTATCGCAAGTAACGGAAACACTTTACCACATCAACTTCTTTCGAGTACACCTCGCCATGAGAAAGATTTGAACTCACAACTTTAATGGTGATATGAACTGATTGCACATGTAGTTGTAAATCCAACTACCATACGGTCACGACGATCATGCATCGTTACATGATTTACATATAGTTTTTCAAAAACAAATTATAAGTACAATGTACATTATTCTGATATGATAAATAATAATTAATACATTATTGCAAATTACACCCTTCAGGGTCAAGCAAAAACAAGAACAATTTAAGATACATACATTATAAACATACAACATCATCCATGACTGGGAAACACCTCAAACATTTAAGAAGGAAAAATATAATTAAAAATATATTAAAAACAAAGGGTCCATCATTTTACCACAAAACAATAACCATGATTTTTTTTTATATTGAATAATAATGATATTCTACTGTGTATATTTGGTTTTAATTGAGTTTTCAGTATACATGTATACAAAGTAAAAATAATATAAACAAACAAAAAATTAAAAAACTTCTATGGAAAATTACTGTCACTTATAACTCAGCTATCTGTATATACTGTTAACATGTTATATAAATTTAAACTTGATTTGAATTCTTACTGTATGTTGTATGTCTTATGTTGTTGTCAACTTGTCATTATTTGATGTAATTTGCACAGCCCGTCAGGGTTTCTTGTTTTGCAATAAAGTTATTATTATTATTATAACTAAAAAGTTGACATTGAAAGTTTTTGTCGTGGTGAAGAACCAGTAAAATTATATTTTATATTTGAGTCTAAATAAACATATATAACTGTGCACTTGTAATTTGAAGTAGCTGCCCTTATAGATCCTATAGACACAAACAGTGTCTGTCCCGTTCCTAATTCCCATAGACAAGTAGACTTTTTTCCAAATATTTCTGCCACAAATTTTTTTTTGAAACACCATTTTCGTTGGCCCTGAGTTACGATCCATTTCACCAGGTTAGCGGGTCGTAAAAATTGGTCATCGAAGAAGTTGAAACACATATCTTGAATTTTGTTCTTGTCATCAGAATAGGGGACACTGATTTTCCCCTGATATTATTTTTGCTGGTCTGGGCTGTCATCGGCATGGCGGGACAGTGAGTTATTGCCCCTTTTATTATTATATAATTATTCATGATATGATAATTAGTTCTGTCTTCTAATTGTCTTGTATAACTTGACCTAAAACACTGGGAAATGTCAAACAAAACATTACTTTTAAAATTACATACAAACTTGCCTTTAAGAAATATATATATATATATACAACAAATATATATCTTGTATATATGTATGTAAATATAAATGACTAATCTTCAGCGAATTTCTGCATTTTATCACCACAATGTAAACATAGTGTGTTTACATACAATGTATGACTTGTGTTAAACCAGTAGGTCATATATCATAGAGGTGATTAATATTTATGAATGAAGTACTAGTATATATATAGTACGGCTCTCCCTGGGATGATTAAGTAAAATAAGAAAAAAATCGTGATTCACCTCAGAAATATCTGAAACATATATGTTTTAGGAGTATATCTTATGTCTGATTGACTGGGCTAATTACATCTTCAGATGTAAAGAATGTATCAATTTATAGAATATCTAAACTAAAATAAAACTAATTTATTGTATACAATTTCGTTGTATTACAGCATCACATCACATTAATTATTACACTCACAGACAGGTCAGCGACAAAGGTCATCCATAACATATAGCAAATATAACTATAAAGACGATTACACAGTATATTATATGACACACTGTCCAATGTTATTGAAGTATAATTTTCATTATGATATTTGTAATACAGTGTGTTATGTGACTTCAAACTCTTTGGGGGTGCTAAATGAATGAAGGTAAATATATAATGGATATTGGTGACGGTACAAATGTATCCTGTGCTCAAATGTGGGGAAACCTGTTTGGAGAATGCGAAGCTCCCTATACGTTAAAGACCTGGTTTGTAGATTTCTATAAATAGTATACGGATTACAGCTTCTACAAAAGGTTATATTTCGTCCTAACCCAACTCTCTATATTCTTCTACAAAAGGTTATATTTCGTCCTAACCCAACTCTCTATATTCTTGTACAAAAGGTTATATTTCGTCCTAACCCAACTCTCTATATTTTTCTACAAAAGGTTATATTTCGTTCTAACCCAACTCTCTATATTCTTCTACAAAAGGTTATATTTCGTCCTAACCCAACTCTCTATATTCTTCTACAAAAGGTTATATTTCGTCCTAACCCAACTCTCTATATTCTTCCAGTGACGTCACAAGTTGTTGTCACTTGTTCCATCCATTCCCCATTAATTCATTTTCCAATTGCCCAAATTACTCTTGATAAAAAAAAAATGGCCGTTAAACCCATAGGCATAGCAACCAATTTTGCTTTTGATATTCTAAGCTACTAAAGTACACAATTTTCGGAATGAACGGTAATGGTATACATGTACAAGAGTTCAGTATTAGGTTAGTTTAGTATCATACTAGTAATTCGTGAACAAATTGTACAATATATTGTTTCTAATAATAGATTAACAATGTTTATTTCTGACTTCAATTATTGATGCGTCTTGACTCTTTCACCCCTAATCTTGGTATGATCCTTCTTAATATAGACATAGGGACATATTTATATAAACAATGTATTTAGAGGTTATAGTTACCAAATATATCAACACATTTATCATGAAAAAAAAAATGTCACAAACTTACGTCTTAAAATATATTACGTTTTGTTCTATATATATTTTTGCCTAAACCTTGAAAACAATCACTTCAAGACCAACCCGTCCATATTGAGAATAGGTGACCGGGAGGTCTGAAGACTCCCTATACTTCTTGTTCAGAGAAGGAACGAAACAAACGTTTTAATCTTGAGGAGTATAGGTGAGGTCTAAAGACTCCATACTTATTGCTGATTGAGAGACGGAAACAAATCTTTTAGCTTTGGGTACATGCAACTAGTTTAACCTCGCCACTTTATTTTGATTGAAGTAGATGTACCAAGCCGGGAAAGAGTCAGATCAGTCCATGTATATATGTGTTAAGGGTGGCAATTTTGCCAAGCGTTTCTACGATTTTTCAATTAGATTTTGGAACTGTTCTGACAGTATGGTATGTTTTGTTATTTAATCATAATCATAATCATAATCATAAATATTATTCAGGCTTACGCCTCCTTGGTCTTGTGGGTCCATGCTTAATTTTTCTTGTACTTTTACTGGTATTTTTGTATATCATAGAATACTCTTGTTGTTTTGGTCATTTAACCTTCAGAAATTCCTGCGATCTAGCTATTGTCTACATCATAATTAAAGCAATGTGGTTTTTCAACATATTGTTATGATGTTTAGCATAATGAGAGTATTTGTGAGTGAAATTACTCTGCATTTAAAGGCATACAGGTTGTCAGAATTGAATTTTTTGTTTACATTAAAAGTTGCCAATATTGGATGCTTTATACTAATAAAATGTTCTGAACACAAAGCCAGGTTAAAAAAAATCTGTTATAATGCCGTAATTAGTGAAAAGAATTCGAATGCTTAGCATCGTCTGTTGGTGGAATCACCATTAATAACACATGATTAATTATGAATCGGCTGCAGTTCCGAAGTTTGTCGAGCAGCGTGTGATAACTGCTGTAAATAACTGCGTGTGTTTTTATCCGTAAGACGTCCTTAAGTTCAGTCCATCTGTCATATTCATCACCTATGGATACTCTGGTTTTGTTGTATTTTGCTGTATCCTCCTTTTTGTGTCGTTTTCATGTAGAATCCGTCAATGTTTTCGTTCTTCCACGATTCGATTTTTGCACATCCGACATTTTCTTCATCAACAAACAATTTCGCTTTCCCGAATGAGTTCACTGTCAGGTCGTATGAATATTGGGCGGGTCAACATTGAATTCTTTCCTGGATGGAAGAAAATCAAACAACGACGTATTTCCTTCGTTCTAGGCTATTTACGTGTGATATTATGAAAAATTTCAACTGCAATATATCTTTATGGTTTTTTAAATCAAAGTTTAGATCTTATATTGGGAAACATTTTTTTTATTAAAATAACGGTCTTCTGCTTCTGCCGATTAACTGCCTCCTTCGTCGTGTCGAAGATCATGCAGTGATTTAAATTGGTGCTATGCATCAAGGGAAGTCTCGCATCGGGATAAGCTAAAAACAGGTTAAAAGATAAAAGCAGTCGAGGCGGTTTATTGGACACAGATTGAAGCTTTAAAAGCTTCAAGTGTGTCCAGGCTGGCTTTGTCAGATGGCAGGGCGTTCCAATCTCGGACAGTTCTTGGGAAGAACGACATCTTCCTGACGTCAATCCTACAGTGTGGTACTTAATAGGCATTGTCGTGAGATTGTCGTAGTCTTCTTGTTTGTCTGTCTTGGAGATGGCGACTAGTTCGCGGTCGATTTTATAGAGCATGGTAAGTCTGGCGTCCATTCTCCTGTCCTCTAATTACCTCCAACCAAGGCGTTGGATCATGGCAGTGACGCTAGACCTATTGTGTTGGCTACCTCAGACGAACCTTACTGCCCTTCGTTGTACACTCTCCAGCTTCCTTATGCCTGTCTAATGATGATGATCCCATACGGGGCTGGCATACTCCACGAGTGGACGGACTAGGGTCTTGTATGCTTGCTCCTTGATCGATATTGATGAGATCTTCAGATTTCTGCGTAGGAAGCCTAGAGCTAGAGTCCTATTCGCCTTGTTTGTGAAGGAATCGTTGTGTTGTCTCCAGTTCACTTTGTCGGTGATGGTAACCCCCAGATACATGGCTGATGTCACTGCTGCAAGTAATTGTCCTTGAATGGTATACTCTGTCACTATGGGGTTCCGCTTGTTGGTGACGGTGAGGACTGTACATTTTGCTGGATGGAACTGCATGACCCAGTCTTCTTCCACATGTTGTGCGAGTTTGTCGAGGTCTTCCTGGAGGTGTTCTGCATCATCCTCAGATGATATAGTGAGGTAGGCGATAGTGTCGTCCGCAAATAGTCGAACAGTGGATCGTAGCCGGTCTTGGAGGTCATTGATGTAATAGATGAAGAGGGATGGTCCAAGTACTGATCCTTGTGGTATTCCGGAGTCTACATCGACCTGTGATGAGTTCACTCCCTCGACAACGACTGTCTAGTTCCTTCCGGAGAGCCAACTTTTCATCCAGTTGTTTACCTTACCACGGATGCCATACTGGTGTATCGTGTGGCTGTGGTTGACTTTGTCAAAAGCCTTGGCGAAATCCATGATGAGCACGTCCGTTTGAAGGCCTTCCTGGAGGTTCTTGGTGAGATCGTCGATAAACTCGAACAGCTGTGTCTCACAGGATCTGTTCCTCCGGAAACCGTGCTGTAGCTGGTATAGGATGCCATTATCCTCTCCGTGTCGCATAATGTTTCTCGCCAACACGTATTCCATTATCTTGCAGCAAACCGAGGTAAGTGAGACTGGGCGGTAGTTTTCTGCGAGATAATTTGGTCCCTTTTTGTAGATAGGTGTAACATTCGCTTTGCGCCAATCTTCCGGTACACAGCTGGTGTCTAGAGACTTCTGGTATACAAGCTGTATAAAATCGGTGCTATCTCACTGCTAAATTCCTTCAGAAATCTAAGAGAAAGGTTGTCCGGTCCGGGAGCTTTGTGCGCATTCAGGCCTTTCAGGAGTTTTTCTATGCCGTTTGATGTGAATTTGAAGTCTGACATAATGGGATAGTCAGCATCGGACATTCTGTGAGAGTCTACAAACTCGTTAGAAGTGAAGGTGGTCCTCTGGGAGAACGCCGATTTAAATTGCTGGTTCAGAATGTTGGATTTTGTTGTAGGATCACAGTACAGTTTACCATTTAGCTTGAGTGACTGTGCTCCTGAGTTGTCTTTCCTTCGGTGCTTGATGTAGGTCCAGAATTTCTTCATCCCTGTGTATGGTCGATCAAGATCTTCTGGTGTTATGATTCCTTCGATGTATCGCCAATAATATGCTTGTCTGGTGAGTTTTTGCAGGTGATGTTTGTGTTTCCTGTAAGCTTTCTTGATGTCGGGATCACCAGTCTTTTTCATCTTTTTGTAGAGTCGTTGTTGACGTCTTATCTGCTTTTAAAGTTCTGCGAGACATTACACCTAGGCGTACCATATAACAGTTAGAAGTGGGGATTATCGATGTCATACTATGTCGTATGACTTGTATTTCTTATGGCCGTATCACTGATAACCTTAGGTCGCCTGTCTCACTAATGACATTAAGGCGACTGTATCATAGATGACATTTAATTATCTGTATGCGTATCACATATACAATATTACGGTAACTTATTACTTGGTGTTCACTACTTCACTGATGGCCTTACTGTAACCGTGAGAAAAGGAACAATAAAAAGGCCGTGTTCAATAGCCTTTGGTTTTTATTCTAGTTGTCCCAGCTTCGTTTCTTCAAATAGACGACTAGTCTTCTTCGTCTCCTATAGTTACATATTTTGAAAATATGTCGATATAACAACAAACGTGTTTCAATGTAAGTTACAAGATATCGTGTCTACAATCTACTACAGTAAACAAAATAACAATATTTAAATAATGTGGCGACATCTTGTACGCCTACATAGTGACTGGTGTTGTTTAATTTCACGAAAAATGAGTTGACATTTTCGTATTTCATTTGATTGTTTAATTAACTACAATGTATGTGGTTAAATTGTACTTTAAAAAATACCCATCAGCAATTAAACCTGTAAAATACCCATCACCAATTAACACTGGAAAATTAGATAGCAACATATCGATCAAATGTAATTAATAAATTATACGTTTACTGTGTGTCCGAAAATGAGAGCATTTCTCAGAGGTATATTTTCATGTCTGTATAGTGATTGATTGTTGATTAACGTCAGGTGGGTAGTATTTCAGTTATGTTTATGACGAGAATGTAGTGGCTACAGGGAGGGATGGACCAAGAGTGCATTTTTAGATTGTCAGATGAGAGCGAGGATATCATGGAGAGGATCGGAAACTTGGGAGGGTCTTGCAACGAACCACAATTACGAGTGCCCCTGGCACACTGCTGCTCATCAAGAGCTACTGCAAGTTGTCATTTACGTACAAGACGCGTGAAATTCTCCAATCATGAGGCGTTCATGTTACGTCTCGTATTAAAGACGAGTTGTGTAACTGTATTTGATCATACTGCACAACAAGTGTATGTGTGTATGGGGGTGGGGGCGGGGGGTTGTACCCCGCATTGGAGATCACTAGGTCCTATTCCACACCCCGTGTTCCCATCCACGGGGTTGTATGATGAATACAAATATTTAACTAGGAAGAACTGCTTTAGATACCTAAAACTTATGTTTCCCCTTAATGCGGCCATCTGTACAACAATAAGTTACAAATTATGAGTTGAATGATACTATTTAAAAAACAATTATTTGATCTTGAGGTCAAAGGTCAAGGTCCCACGCGACACACCGCCTTATTGTCATGCACCCACATACCAAATATCATTGACCTATCTCGAAAGACAAAAATGTTATGGCCCGGAAAAGAAAATACTATTTAAAAAACAATTATTTGACCTTGAGGTCAAAGGTCAAGGTCCCACGAAGGTCATTACGGTACGCGACACACCACCTTATGGTCATGCACCCACATACCAAATATAATTGACCTATCTGGAAAGACAAAAAGGTTATGGTCCGGACAAGCTTCGCTGAGAAGCGGAAGAAAAAATCAGAATAAAACAATATGTCTCCCTTCGTTCGAAGGAGAGACATAATAAAAGATGCTGACATTATGAAGACATCACAGTTGAAAAATGTATATGAACTGGTAATATAATATTGTGGTTATAGTTGTATTTGTTTATATATATATATATATATATATATATATATTGTCTGCTTAATGTTAGTTTATGTTTGTATTGCTATACCCAAAAGGGTTTTATATGCAATGAAGATTATATAGATTATAATATTCGTGTAGACTTATTTTCCTACATATCCGTAATTAGATATATTTCCATAACATATACTTGTATATAAGTACGTCAACACTCGTATTTATGTAACACACACTAATAGATATACAACATATCACCCACACTTTCTGTGTAACACACTGGAAAAAATGCTACTTCGCATATTTCCACAGTATTGACTGATTAATTGTATTAAACATACATACTTTTTCATCTACAGTTACATGTATATATTCATAACAAAAAAGTTTAAAAAAAAATCATGTTTATTACATACTTAGTTCAAATAAAGGCATTTTTGTATGACCAATATGACCGGAAGTAAACTGTCCATATGTTCACACCCCGGGAAAATAACCGTTTTTGAATTACTACAAGATCATTTCCATATCGAGGCCCATATTGGCCCGGGCCAATATGGGCCTCGACTTCGTCTCCGTCCAATATGGGTGTCTCTTTTCTAGATGTCGGAAGTATGTAATAAATAGTTTAATACATGGGCATTTCCATATTGGCCTGGTTATCATCCCTCAACCCATATTGCCCTCTACTCCGTCTCGGGCCAATATGGGGGTCTCGGGATGATAACCAGGCCAATATGGAAATGCCCATGTATTAATCTGTATATATTGTATATAAAAAGTTGAAATATGAATAGGCCTATTGGTTAATGTTCAAATTTCCTGAGGAATAAAGGGGGTATAATGGAAAGGGTCCGGATATAGTCTTACAAAAGACCATCAACGACCACTCCTAGCTAGCTTTTCAGCAAGTTATACTTTCACGTGCAAAGGAGCGTGATATGCTCTATACACGAAGAATCCATAATGTCATAATATTCTCTAAGGGCAAGTTGTGTATACGATTCGCCCCCGACACACAACTACAACTTTTGGAGGGGTGATGAAACTATGTCTTTTTTCTATATCCAGTGTTCCCATAGAGGAAGGGTGGTATTTCCGCATATATACCACGCCAGTACATAATATAGACAATATTATCCCAGACTCTTTATTTAGGCACGACTGCAGTATACTATCTCAGCTGTTCTGTAGCATTGTACTTTTACCAATACACGACAAGTGGTCGACGGAGGTGGCTTGTAGTAACCATGACAGATATAGGTATATAATTGAGACATACCAACATCACAAGAGGTGCCAAACAACCTTCAAACAAGTCCATATGTCTTGTTTTGTCATATCGTACCTGTATATCTCAGTATTGGCTGTAAAATCGTACAGTTGTGCCATCACTATTTGTTCCTATTGCCAACTTCATTACATGACATTATTGTACAAATAATAATATTGAAAGACCCGTATGTGAACTATACAAACATTCTTCAGACAATTATATACATCTTGGTCTGATAATGTAGCGGCATATTTCAATATTGGCTAAGGAAAATTTCAATCCTTTAACTTTAGGGGTATGGTTTTTTTTTTCTAAATAAAAATTCCGAATTCAAATTTATACCCCCAAAAAAATTAATTGAGCTAAAAGATGCAAAAATAAGAAATATGACTGCAGTTTTCAACGAGAAATTGTGGTAAAAAAAAAAAGAAAAAAGAAAAGCGCCAATTGTTCGAGAAAAAAAATTCTGGCTCGTGAGAAAAACATAGTCCCACCCCACACTCTAAATCAAATGGTCTGCTGTCCCTAAAAATCGTAGAACTTTGACCCGCAATGAAAATTTAATTACACGATCTTATTATATATATTCATTTTTTCTATTCACAACATGTTGCCTTAAGATTCGCAGCTGTCAATGTGTTTATGAAAGGAATGTGTAAATAGCTTTGATTTGTGTAAAGCCTTTTAAGATTTCTCTCAATAACTTATACATAATACAATAACATTACAATAAGTTTTCCTTGTTTTGGTTTTTAAGGAGTGAATTTATTTTACTTTCACACAAAAAAGAAATCTACAATATTTTATAAACAACATTCGCTTGAATATCCTTTTTCTTGGTAGGTGAATGGAGAAATTGTTTATATTTTTGTACCGTCCGATCCAGGAAAAAAACAAGCATTCAAAGACTCATACGTGTATGGGAAAATCTTGATAATTTAACATTGCAAAGTTGACTTTCGCTGTGTAGCTCTGCCGATACACGAGAATGATATTGTCTGTCGCTTCGCTGTGTAGCTCTGCCGATACACGGGAATGATACTGTCTGTCGCTTCTTGTTATTGAATTCCTCTTGTATGTATATGTGGTTGGTCGGTTTGGTTTATGGTGTTTAACGAGACTTTCAACAATATTTCAGTTATATCGTGGCGGTCGGTTTTATTGGTGGAGGAAACCGGAGTTCCCAAAGAAAACTACCAACCTGTCGCAAGTCAATGATAAACTTTTATCATATAATGTTGTATCGAGTACACCTCGCCATGAGCGGGATTCGAACTCCCAAAGTTAATGGTGATATGCACTGATTGCATAGGTAGTTATAAATCCATCTACCATACGATCACTACCACAACGGCCCCTTAAACAATACTAAAATATTTATACAGAAACAAAACAAAATAGAAAAATAACTTTAAACAGAACCATATTTTTTGCAGTAGATTGTCGACAAAATTAAATCACAATGTGAATATATCGATGATATGACCAGAATACAACTGAATATTCCTTACATGTAAGAATGGAAGCCATTTAACCCACTCCCCATGCGTGCATGCAAAACTAAGATCAACTCTTGATCAATTTATATATGCAAATCGATATTTGTTAGTATCGCAACAATTCCTATGTGATTTCTGGAGTAGAAAATTTATAGATCCCTAATCACAAATACAATTCAACGATCGACTCTAGTCTAGACAAGGCTGGGCGCATACAATTTGCAAATATTTAATACAAATGCATGCAATCATCGATCTGTCAACTTTGTTAAAATTGACACACAGATTATTTTACATTTGCAAATTTTTGTATATAAAGAGCTACACCGGCCATGGCATGATACGACAGCAACAAGTCGACAAGCGTTTCACTCTGCACTAATTTTACTACAATCAAGTTTAAATCGGAAACCATAAATGATGGATGAATTCCGTTGATTTACTACCTGAAGCAAACATGTAAATGAAGAAAACGCATCAAAATTAGGCGAAACACATAGATTGTGTTTTTCTTCCACATATGCGAAAGTTTTTTAATTTTGTCCATTTTAACCCCTTTTTCCATCACAGAACCATTTTTTCTGTATTGACTCACGAGTAAGTCTTAATATGAGCATTTTATCTGTATTGACTCACGAGTAAGTCTTAATATGAGCATTTTATCTGTATTGACTCACGAGTAAGTCTTAATATGACCATTTTATCTGTATTGACTCACGAGTAAGTCTTAATATGACCATTTTTTCTGTATTGACTCACGAGTAAGTCTTAATATGAGCATTTTATCTGTATTGACTCACGAGTAAGTCTTAATATGAGCATTTTATCTGTATTGACTCACGAGTAAGTCTTAATATGACCATTTTGCAACAAATAAAAACTTCATTAAAATTTGATGGAAAAAGGCGAGAATATTGAAACATAAAACTTCTTTTGGCTAGACAGGGAACATTATCATTTTCAAAAGAATAAATAAAAATCCCAGCCCCTCCCCCTTTTCTCACCATGAAAAATAGTTGGTGCCTAACCATGTAAGGTTCGACAATAATGAGATGATAGATCGTCATATAGGAATTTATCAAGTACACTCTATTTTCAAAACATTCAGATTCCATGCATTATAACATGCTTTTTATTTAGATTGTATCTATTTAAATACTATTTTTAACACAGGTGCACAGCAGCATAATCTTTAATTATCTGGAAAGTTTATTTTTACATTGTTTTTACGTGATAAATGCAATACATGCCACATCCAATAATATTTTTTTAAATAGGTCGGCAAAATATCTAGCACGAACCAAATTTCAAAGTTAAAGAAGAGAGAGAAGACACTTCACAGACTCTCAAACTGTCATACCTGGTGGTGGTGCCCTAACGAATTCGTCGTTGGGTCTATATGACATGTGACATACTCGCCGGTGGGGTCACTAGACTTGCCAATGCAGTCTTAAACTAGTCATTGGATTCACATGGCATACTGATTGGGCGGTAACATATTTGTCGGTCGAGTCCGACAGATGACTTGCTGATTGGGTCTATACATAGACTTGTAGATACGTTTCAAATTAGCCGACAAAATCGTCGGTATGTGTATGGTTATAAGACTTGCCGATGGAGTCATTACAAAATCATCGACGTCGGTGAAGTCTTAAGACGATGGAGTCATTACAGAATCACGACGTCGGTGAAGTCTTAAGACGATGAAGTCATTACAAAATCACGACGTCGGTGAAGTCTTAAGACGATGGAGTAATTACAGAATCACGACGTCGGTGAAGTCTTAAGACGATGAAGTCATTACAGAATCACGACGTCGGTGAAGTCTTAAGACGATGAAGTCATTACAGAATCACGACGTCGGTGAAGTCTTAAGACGATGGAGTCATTACAGAATTATAAAATCACAACTGAACATAATCCGTGAGATGATGGAAAAATTATGACATGGACAACACACGTGTATAATTATGTAGGTGTAAAATCAAATATATAGATGTCAATAAATATCTAAACAGATGTTCAATCAGTCTGAGTGTTGTAAAAAAAAAGTTTGTCGTTTTTTTCCACGCGTTGGTCTAAACATCTACATCTGGTAAAAGCCATTTATAGAAATGTGATTTGTTGACACCCCGATCGTGATGTAGTGTCAGGGGGTTACAAAACTACATAATATAGGCCTTTACATGTATCGTGTCTGTTTCTATCAAAAGCACAACACAAATAACCAAAAGAGGGATAGGTCTTGGTTAAAAATAAATATGTTTTGAAGACTGCGAATAAGGACCCATATTATCAACCAACAGGAACATGTATATTATGTTGCATGCGGTGCTACTTCATTTTTTTTTAATTTAATTTTATTAATTCACACAAGTAACCCAATTGGGATTTAGCATTACAATTTACATAATATACATGTACAGACAAGACAAATAAAGTATACATGACTACATAAAAATAAATACAAAAACATGAACTGCAATTATGACTGTGATGAGTCTCCCTCTCTCTCAGTTCTAATGACTGTCTTATGAAAGATCAATTATGACTGTGATGAGTCTCCCTCTCTCATGTCTAATGACTGTCTTATGAAAGATCAATTATGACTGTGATGAGTCTCCCTCTCTCTCAGTTCTAATGACTGTCTTATGAAAGATCAATTATGACTGTGATGAGTCTCCCTCTCTCTCAGTTCTAATGACTGTCTTATGAAAGATCAATTATGACTGTGATGAGTCTCCCTCTCTCATGTCTAATGACTGTCTTATGAAAGATCAATTATGACTGTGATGAGTCTCCCTCTCTCTCAGTTCTAATGACTGTCTTATGAAAGATCAATTATGACTGTGATGAGTCTCCCTCTCTCAGTTCTAATGACTGTCTTATGAAAGATCAATTATGACTGTGATGAGTCTCCCTCTCTCATGTCTAATGACTGTCTTATGAAAGATCAATTATGACTGTGATGAGTCTCCCTCTCTCTCAGTTCTAATGACTGTCTTATGAAAGATCAATTATGACTGTGATGAGTCTCCCTCTCTCAGTTCTAATGACTGTCTTATGAAAGATCAATTATGACTGTGATGAGTCTCCCTCTCTCATGTCTAATGACTGTCTTATGAAAGATCAATTATGACTGTGATGAGTCTCCCTCTCTCTCAGTTCTAATGACTGTCTTATGAAAGATCAATTATGACTGTGATGAGTCTCCCTCTCTCTCAGTTCTAATGACTGTCTTATGAAAGATCAATTATGACTGTGATGAGTCCCCCTCTCTCTCAGTTCTAATGACTGTCTTATGAAAGATCAATTATGACTGTGATGAGTCCCCCTCTCTCTCAGTTCTAATGACTGTCTTATGAAAGATCAATTATGACTGTGATGAGTCTCCCTCTCTCTCAGTTCTAATGACTGTCTTATGAAAGATCAATTATGACTGTGATGAGTCTCCCTCTCTCATGTCTAATGACTGTCTTATGAAAGATCAATTATGACTGTGATGAGTCTCCCTCTCTCTCAGTTCTAATGACTGTCTTATGAAAGATCAATTATGACTGTGATGAGTCTCCCTCTCTCATGTCTAATGACTGTCTTATGAAAGATCAATTATGACTGTGATGAGTCTCCCTCTCTCATTTCTAATGACTGTCTTATGAAAGATCAATTATGACTGTGATGAGTCTCCCTCTCTCTCAGTTCTAATGACTGTCTTATGAAAGATCAATTATGACTGTGATGAGTCCCCCTCTCTCTCAGTTCTAATGACTGTCTTATGAAAGATCAATTATGACTGTGATGAGTCCCCCTCTCTCTCAGTTCTAATGACTGTCTTATGAAAGATCAATTATGACTGTGATGAGTCTCCCTCTCTCTGTTCTAATGACTGTCTTATGAAAGATCAATTATGACTGTGATGAGTCTCCCTCTCTCAGTTCTAATGACTGTCTTATGAAAGGTCAATTATGACTGTGATGAGTCTCCCTCTCTCATTTCTAATGACTGTCTTATGAAAGATCAATTATGACTGTGATGAGTCTCCCTCTCTCATTTCTAATGACTGTCTTATGAAAGATCAATTATGACTGTGATGAGTCTCCCTCTCTCATTTCTAATGACTGTCTTATGAAAGATCAATTATGACTGTGATGAGTCTCCCTCTCTCAGTTCTAATGATTGTCTTATGAAAGATGTAACAATTCTATTATTATTATTATAATAATAATAATAATAATTTTATTGTCAAATAAACATCCATACATGTTTGTGACAAATCGTTGTAAATAGTCAACATACACAAAGATTGAAGTTGGCAGAAATACATACATGTTCCATGTGCAGCTTTAAAGAAGGCGAGATGTAATTAACATATAGTCCCCTCCCCTTCCCTGTTAATAGTTATACAGCATATCAGTTTGGCAGAATACTGGATTTTTTGTTGCAGTCGAAACGAAATCGTAAATTGTAATACTAAGAAGACGGAAAAATAGACCATTGAGATTAACATTTGTACATGGTATGTAAAAAAAAAACCCACACCCCCCCCAAAAAAAAGATTCTGCAGATGGTGGTGTCTTCAGAAACTTTTAAAAGAGGTAATAGTATCAAATACTAAGATCTAAAAATGGTTCACCTAGTGACCTAAACTTAATCCTTCATCATTACACAAGAACATTTAACAAACAGTAATTAGGCGAATCCAAGCATATGCATGGGTGTACACATTTCGATGGCTATCTTTTCGCTACAATTAACGATTTCACTAAAGTTACCACCCAAATCTTTTAAAATAGGCTGACTGCCCTACATACTCAGACAGATAAAAATATGACCCACATTCTTCAATAAAAAAAGGGTATCTTGATTACAATATAACCAAGCGTTATGCTTCATTGCCTCTTTATTATTTGCTTCCTCGTCGTGAACAAGAATGCAAATGTATTTTTCTCACGATACGTTTAAGATGATTTTTAAATAAAGATATATCATTGGTTAAAAACTGGTCTAGAAATAATAGGTTTGTCAATGTATTACCAGTATATCGTGTATTTTTATTTTTCAGATTTTATGATTAAATTTTGTTGCTGAACTCTTTTTTAATCAATGTATTAACTAATCATATTTAATCATTGAATTAGCTAATTATGTGATTAGGAATGAATCATGTAATTAGGGACAGACCATTTAACTTGCAAGGGGGAGGGGGGGAGGGGGGGAGGGGGGGGGGGGAGTTAGAATATTCATTTTTTATGTCGCGCCCAGCGCGAATTTTTTTTTCCAGAATGTAACATTTTTCCTCCACCAAAATCAGAATATTTTTTTCAGCAACATTGGGAATCAGAATATTTTTTAAGAAGAAAAACATAACCCTCCCCCCCCCCCTCCCCTGGAAGTTAAATGGCCCGACCCTTATGGCTAATCATATGATTAGCTTAATCACAAGTTCAACAACGGACCCCATACATGTAGTTTTTACTTCCTCTTAATGTTTCTTTCACAATTCATTATTCAATTTACTCCTTTCAATGGAGAGACCTGAAAACTAAAGGGAAAACTGCATAAAATACTGGTAAATCAAATACTTTAACGGAAGGGGGTGGTAAAAGTATCTATGGATGAGCCTCTACTTCCTTCATTTTAATATATAAAATTCATGTTTTATTTAGTCTCTCAATTGTATCTATATCCTCTCACACAACATCACATGTTCTATATCCTCTCACACAACATCTATATCCTCTCACACAACATCACATGTTCTATATCCTCTCACACAACATCACATGTTCTATATCCTCTCACACAACATCACATGTTCTATATCCTCTCACACAACATCACATGTTCTATATCCTCTCACACAACATCACATGTTCTATATCCTCTCACACAACATCACATGTTCTATATCCTCTCACACAACATCACATGTTCTATATCCTCTCACACAACATCTATATCCTCTCACACAACATCACATGTTCTATATCCTCTCACACAACATCACATGTTCTATATCCTCTCACACAACATCTATATCCTCTCACACAACATCACATGTTCTATATCCTCTCACACAACATCACATGTTCTATATCCTCTCACACAACATCTATATCCTCTCACACAACATCACATGTTCTATATCCTCTCACACAACATCACATGTTCTATATCCTCTCACACAACATCACATGTTCTATATCCTCTCACACAACATCACATGTTCTATATCCTCTCACACAACATCACATGTTCTATATCCTCTCACACAACATCACATGTTCTATATCCTCTCACACAACATCTATATCCTCTCACACAACATCACATGTTCTATATCCTCTCACACAACATCACATGTTCTATATCCTCTCACACAACATCTATATCCTCTCACACAACATCACATGTTCTATATCCTCTCACACAACATCACATGTTCTATATCCTCTCACACAACATCACATGTTCTATATCCTCTCACACAACATCTATATCCTCTCACACAACATCACATGTTCTATATCCTCTCACACAACATCACATGTTCTATATCCTCTCACACAACATCACATGTTCTATATCCTCTCACACAACATCACATGTTCTATATCCTCTCACACAACATCACATGTTCTATATCCTCTCACACAACATCACATGTTCTATATCCTCTCACACAACATCACATGTTCTATATCCTCTCACACAACATCACATGTTCTATATCCTCTCACACAACATCTATATCCTCTCACACAACATCACATGTTCTATATCCTCTCACACAACATCACATGTTCTATATCCTCTCACACAACATCTATATCCTCTCACACAACATCACATGTTCTATATCCTCTCACACAACATCACATGTTCTATATCCTCTCACACAACATCACATGTTCTATATCCTCTCACACAACATCACATGTTCTATATCCTCTCACACAACATCACATGTTCTATATCCTCTCACACAACATCTATATCCTCTCACACAACATCACATGTTCTATATCCTCTCACACAACATCACATGTTCTATATCCTCTCACACAACATCACATGTTCTATATCCTCTCATACAACATCACATGTTCTATATCCTCTCACACAACATCACATGTTCTATATCCTCTCACACAACATCTATATCCTCTCACACAACATCACATGTTCTATATCCTCTCACACAACATCACATGTTCTATATCCTCTCACACAACATCTATATCCTCTCACACAACATCACATGTTCTATATCCTCTCACACAACATCACATGTTCTATATCCTCTCACACAACATCACATGTTCTATATCCTCTCACACAACATCACATGTTCTATATCCTCTCACACAACATCACATGTTCTATATCCTCTCACACAACATCACATGTTCTATATCCTCTCACACAACATCACATGTTCTATATCCTCTCATACAACATCACATGTTCTATATCCTCTCACACAACATCACATGTTCTATATCCTCTCACACAACATCTATATCCTCTCACACAACATCACATGTTCTATATCCTCTCACACAACATCACATGTTCTATATCCTCTCACACAACATCTATATCCTCTCACACAACATCACATGTTCTATATCCTCTCACACAACATCACATGTTCTATATCCTCTCACACAACATCACATGTTCTATATCCTCTCACACAACATCACATGTTCTATATCCTCTCACACAACATCACATGTTCTATATCCTCTCATACAACATCACATGTTCTATATCCTCTCACACAACATCACATGTTCTATATCCTCTCACACAACATCTATATCCTCTCACACAACATCACATGTTCTATATCCTCTCACACAACATCACATGTTCTATATCCTCTCACACAACATCTATATCCTCTCACACAACATCACATGTTCTATATCCTCTCACACAACATCACATGTTCTATATCCTCTCACACAACATCTATATCCTCTCACACAACATCACATGTTCTATATCCTCTCACACAACATCACATGTTCTATATCCTCTCACACAACATCACATGTTCTATATCCTCTCACACAACATCACATGTTCTATATCCTCTCACACAACATCACATGTTCTATATCCTCTCACACAACATCTATATCCTCTCACACAACATCTATATCCTCTCACACAACATCACATGTTCTATATCCTCTCACACAACATCACATGTTCTATATCCTCTCACACAACATCACATGTTCTATATCCTCTCATACAACATCACATGTTCTATATCCTCTCACACAACATCACATGTTCTATATCCTCTCACACAACATCTATATCCTCTCACACAACATCACATGTTCTATATCCTCTCACACAACATCACATGTTCTATATCCTCTCACACAACATCTATATCCTCTCACACAACATCACATGTTCTATATCCTCTCACACAACATCACATGTTCTATATCCTCTCACACAACATCACATGTTCTATATCCTCTCACACAACATCACATGTTCTATATCCTCTCACACAACATCACATGTTCTATATCCTCTCATACAACATCACATGTTCTATATCCTCTCACACAACATCACATGTTCTATATCCTCTCACACAACATCTATATCCTCTCACACAACATCACATGTTCTATATCCTCTCACACAACATCACATGTTCTATATCCTCTCACACAACATCTATATCCTCTCACACAACATCACATGTTCTATATCCTCTCACACAACATCACATGTTCTATATCCTCTCACACAACATCACATGTTCTATATCCTCTCACACAACATCACATGTTCTATATCCTCTCACACAACATCTATATCCTCTCACACAACATCACATGTTCTATATCCTCTCACACAACATCACATGTTCTATATCCTCTCACACAACATCACATGTTCTATATCCTCTCATACAACATCACATGTTCTATATCCTCTCACACAACATCACATGTTCTATATCCTCTCACACAACATCTATATCCTCTCACACAACATCACATGTTCTATATCCTCTCACACAACATCACATGTTCTATATCCTCTCACACAACATCTATATCCTCTCACACAACATCACATGTTCTATATCCTCTCACACAACATCACATGTTCTATATCCTCTCACACAACATCACATGTTCTATATCCTCTCACACAACATCACATGTTCTATATCCTCTCATACAACATCACATGTTCTATATCCTCTCACACAACATCACATGTTCTATATCCTCTCACACAACATCTATATCCTCTCACACAACATCACATGTTCTATATCCTCTCACACAACATCACATGTTCTATATCCTCTCACACAACATCTATATCCTCTCACACAACATCACATGTTCTATATCCTCTCACACAACATCACATGTTCTATATCCTCTCACACAACATCTATATCCTCTCACACAACATCACATGTTCTATATCCTCTCACACAACATCACATGTTCTATATCCTCTCACACAACATCACATGTTCTATATCCTCTCACACAACATCACATGTTCTATATCCTCTCACACAACATCACATGTTCTATATCCTCTCACACAACATCACATGTTCTATATCCTCTCACACAACATCTATATCCTCTCACACAACATCTATATCCTCTCACACAACATCACATGTTCTATATCCTCTCACACAACATCACATGTTCTATATCCTCTCACACAACATCACATGTTCTATATCCTCTCATACAACATCACATGTTCTATATCCTCTCACACAACATCACATGTTCTATATCCTCTCACACAACATCTATATCCTCTCACACAACATCACATGTTCTATATCCTCTCACACAACATCACATGTTCTATATCCTCTCACACAACATCTATATCCTCTCACACAACATCACATGTTCTATATCCTCTCACACAACATCACATGTTCTATATCCTCTCACACAACATCACATGTTCTATATCCTCTCACACAACATCACATGTTCTATATCCTCTCACACAACATCACATGTTCTATATCCTCTCATACAACATCACATGTTCTATATCCTCTCACACAACATCACATGTTCTATATCCTCTCACACAACATCTATATCCTCTCACACAACATCACATGTTCTATATCCTCTCACACAACATCACATGTTCTATATCCTCTCACACAACATCTATATCCTCTCACACAACATCACATGTTCTATATCCTCTCACACAACATCACATGTTCTATATCCTCTCACACAACATCACATGTTCTATATCCTCTCACACAACATCACATGTTCTATATCCTCTCACACAACATCTATATCCTCTCACACAACATCACATGTTCTATATCCTCTCACACAACATCTATATCCTCTCACACAACATCACATGTTCTATATCCTCTCACACAACATCCATCACATGTTCTATATCCTCTCACACAGCATCACATGTTTCTGTTTCGATCATCATATCTTTACTGTCAACACAAATATACAGAAATGCCTGTGCATGTAAAAAAACAACAACAGAAAAAACAAAACACAAAAACCTGATGGATTGATGTTTCGTGTGAAATTAAATCTGCCTCGGGAAGAAATACCCCCCCCCCCCCCCCCACCTTTCCCCCCAAAAAAGGTGTATGATCGACCCCTCAAACATAATCCATTTCAGAGGAAGGTAAAATGAAACAGGGGCTTAAATAAACGAAGTAATCCCACTATCATTTATTGTAGTAACCTGTGGTCGATTTCACAAAATGTTGTAAGTCTAAGATCAGTCGTAAGTGTGAATTTCAACCAATCAGAAGCTTGGAAATCACATTTACGATAACACTAACGATTAATCTTAGACTTGCAACATTTTGTGAAATCGACCCCTGGTATGTAGATATCATCACATACTAGTATATGATATGGATTGATTGGGTTGTTGTTTAACGTCAAGTGATAGGTATTTCAGCTATGATATCCATGACCAGAACCAGATTACAAACGAATCAAAACATGTAAGAATGTGGCACTGGGATGTTATTTTTAAATTGCCACAGAAAAGAAATATGATAATTATTTTTTGCATTTAAAAAAATGCCTTGGATTGGACCATCAAATACTACTGTCATCAATATGTCAGTCGTGAGGAGATGATACAAGTCGTCCTCTACTTTCAAGGTGCATTGCGTCATTCTTCGCATACACGAGACACCTAATATCTAGTATACATAGCTAACCTTAAAATTATGTCTAGTCATACAAGACATTAATATTTAACATATAAAACTATACCACATACCAGAACGTGATTTAATAACATCCTGGTTCTTTTAAAACTTATTCAAGAAATAATTACCGGTAGTCATATATTTATATTGTTTTTACCACGGGTTGGCACTTTATGCCGAATATTTTACCACGAGCGGTAGCGAGGGGTAAAATGAAGGCATAAAGTGACAATCCGTGGTAAAAACAATATAAATATATTCAAGAAATAATTACCGGTAGCCATATATTTATATTGTTTTTACCACGGGTTGGCACTTTATGCCGAATATTTTACCACTCGCTACCGCTCGTGGTAAAATGAAGGCATAAAGTGACAATCCGTGGTAAAAACAATATAAATATATGGCTACCGGTAATTATTTCGATTCTAATAGGACAATTACAAAACATTGCTTTTGGCTGTTCCGTTAATTGACCCGACTGAAATGTTACAATAATATTCCGGTTTTTTTCCAAAGAAGCTTGAAATGACAACCGAAAAGGTGTTTCATGCCGATGACAAATATGATTTGAGATTACTAAATGTTGTCAATCATGAACATCAATTCAAAAGAAAGGGAAAATACTACAAATTCCACTTCGACAAGGTAAGCCTTAATGTCAGCTTTTTACCCCTCGCTTACGCTCGGGGTAAAACTTCGTGACATGAAGGCCTACCTGTGGTAAAAACAATA